>CM024589.1:21164281-21555583 GCA_014182565.1 Eucalyptus marginata | reverse complement strand
CTCTATTAAATTGCAGATCCGACGTCTGCCTGCAAGTTTGGACCACGTAGGACCTGATCGTTGAATGAAACTCAAAAGCGATTGGTGCGAAAGCAAGATATAAGTTACGATTCTTCCTTTCATGGGCATCACAAAGGTTTTAATGGAATAGTGGAAGGGAATTTCACATTTTCGAACGTGGCCATAGATGTATCTGATAAAAGGTGAATGTACCATAAACAACCGAAAATGTTAGATCGTCGTATATCAAACTTATGATTCTTTCCTTTTTGGGGATGTCATGAATGTTTAATCTACTGTTTTTGGTCAAGAAACGATTCTTTTTGTGAAGAGTGATCTCTAATATAGAATCTCTAAGTTTACCTCGTCGGGAATATGCAGATGTCAACACACATGAGATGCATGATTCTTGGCTTCGGTGTCAACATCCAAGCTTACATGGTCCAAGAAGATGGGCATAAAAAAGATCAAAAGAAGTTTCACCTAAGTAGGGATGAGAGTTAATGAGTGTGACTATGAGGAGAGACCAAAATTTGAATTAGGATAAGGTGTGAAGCACCAAATGTTGAAGGGCGTAAAAATAAAACATACCGTTCATTCTCCATATTGCTGTGGATACACTTGCATATTTGTCTTTAAATAGCTCTCATACGTAGAGATCGAATCAATGGAAGGTTTTTTGGGGATCGATTTACCCTAAAAACTTGACCACATTGATCCTTTGTTTAGTACATCTGGGCCGTTTGATTTTTTAATCGTTAATAAATGAGACTGAAGATCGTAATTTCACAATGTTGAACATGGTTATTAGATGTATTTTATAAGTACTTAGAGTTAATAAATCTAACGGTTTACTATATACATATGAAAGTCAGACCAGCTCACGGCAGGGTTCCATCTTTTTCTTTTCGTTATGCTTTAATGAAAGAAAAATTAGTTATAGATCAAGGATTGTTATATTGGACATACATTCTTTCATTTAACTTTATCATCGTTGAATTATATCATCTTTTTGCACTTGAGTAAAAAAAAAAAAATAGTTTGACCATGTTTTTATCCATATCAAACCATAATATAGACAGGTCATTCCCATTATTCTTGTAGATACACTTGCATAATTTGCCTCTAATCAAACTAAATTGAGTATGTTTAGGGAACCTTCATGATTATATTACCTTGTTGTACAATTTTGAGTGATTGTCCAATTATCGAGAATATTTACCGCAATTTCAATTTTGAGTTTTGTTGGTTGATAGTTCACGTAAAAGTTATTATGGGATCACTCTGCGAATCACCTCATATGTCAATTAAACTCAAGAACCTCAATCAATTACTATTAATCATAGCTATCAAAATCGTACTATTGTAAACTCAACTTGTACAATTTGATTAATTTTGACTCAAGGTGTTAATGATACGACTGTGACATCCTGAAATTCGAGTCCTCTGAAGGATGGATGAATGTGAATTTCGTCAATGCATTGTTGGTTGATCTCACTCCAATTGATCACCCCGAGATACCGACCTTGAGGGGAAAGGCTAATGAGGACAGTAACCCGTACGACTAAAGAACTCGACTTGGGAAAACGACTTGACCGTGAGACTTGCGTGAGGATGATCCTGTAGATAGACAGGCCGATTCAAAGGACGACTAGAAGTTGATTCGCGGACAGAACATAATGGAACGACGGGTGATTCCGTTTACCGTTATCGAACCCGCGAACAACCCTATGTCGATCCTTAGTGATCGTGTACTTTGAAATAAGAATCTATCCTCCGTAATTTCATGCGCAAGGACGTCCATGCGTCGAGATGTCTTGAACGTGGTTTGGCACGAGTCGGTTACGCGTGAATCCTCTAAGCCGCCCGTCGCCCGAGTTATAACCAAAATGGCATTAGGGCGAAATTGACATGGCAAGAGAACTTAGGACTGGACTTCGAATTATCGGGCATGTCCGAGACGGACTTTGGATGAAGCTGCTTCAAACAACGACAACGCCCAGGTTAAGCCGAAGCGCTTGAAAAAGGGATTTTCGGATAGAGGAAGTGAGTCCGTGAGGACGTGGGCCGGGCCAAGCTAGTGGGCCTAGGCCCAAGGTGGGAAAGCCACCATGGTGGGCCTAAGAAAATCAAATGAACCCATTGGGCCTAAATCAACTATTTATCTTCTAAGCCCATTGGGCCAATTCTTATTCATTTCAAACCCAAACAATTTCCAAGCCCACTCCTATTCATGGCCAAGCCCAATCCTTAGGCCCATCCACCAATTTCAGCCCAAGGTCATATTTGTAATTTGTGCGAGGTGAAATGACCAAAATGCCCCTAGAGCTTGTGGATAAGGGCAAAAGAGAAGAGAGAGAAGATGATGTCATGCATGGGGACTTGAAGCAAGCATTTATGGGGGTCTTGACAGCCCTCCCATCACTCTCTCTCTCCCTCATTCGGTCCCCATCTCGAACGGAGCCTTCTCTCCCTCGTTCTCCCTCTCTTCCAGTTTCTGCTCCAGCCGACCTCTCTCCAAAGATCGGAGTTGAAAGTGGTCCTCCCGGTTGAATCAGAGAACGCTCCACCCACCACAGTGACAAGGAGATCTAGACCGTTCCAACGAATCTGACCACTCCCCGAACGGAGATGCCGTCTGTCCCGAAATACTGCGACAAGCCACCGGCCGCTGGACCGCCCGGTTCCGCCCAGCTCCGCCTGTTTCGAGTTTTCTTCGAGTTTTCTCCCATTTCGACCGAGCTTTTGCCCAGCCCAGCCACCAGCAGGTCCTCCTTGACCCCCAGGAGCTGCCGGTTGCCGGACAACCCCCTCACCGGAGCTCCGGCCAAGCCGTTCAACTTGTTTTCTTCTCCGGCAGGGCTGTTTTTCAGTGTTTCCAGTGGGAGTTCGAGCTGTGGTTGTTGTGTTGAGCTTGTGACCGCCTTGGATCGTCGTTGTAGAGGTTCCGGTGCGTAGCCACCGTCGTCGCCACCGCGTCGGTGTCTCCGGCCCGCTTAACGGGTGAGTTTAGCTCCTAATCCTTCGATTAGTGCCTAAACTTGCTTAGGGTTGGTTTAGTTAGATTTAATTCTAGTTTATGTGATTTAATTAAGTTGTATTAGCCCTAAGATAGGTGGTTAGATGGATGGATTAGATTAGTTTAGCTTAATTTTACATTATTTGTTTAATGTGACTTATGTGGTTAATTAAGCATGTTTAGCTTTAATTGATTGATTGTTTGCTTTAATTAATGTTTTGGTTAATTTCTGAATATAATTTATTATTTATTGAATTCTGGGAATTTACTGTTCACTCGACACTATTCACGAGGTACTGTTCACGAGTTACTGTTCACGAGCACTGTTCACAAAACACTGTTCACCCCGAGAATGAAAAGTGTTTAATTTCATGTGTGTTTAATTCTATGAAGTGATTGGATGTGTTATTGCATAAACATCCGCATGAATTGAGTGACGATTTGTACGATTATGTGATGATTGTGAAGTTGTGGTATTTAACTTGAAAATACCCGGTGTCGGCTTTTGGCACCGTAATTGGTTTGTAGGACTAGTTTGAATTGATTGATTGATTGGATTGAAAAATTGAATTGATTTACATCATGTCAGCTTGTGCGAGCTATTATATCATCTATATATTTATCAGCTTGTGAGAGCAGTATACTGTATCAGCCTATGTGCTTCGATACGTCAGCTTGTGAGAGCAGTATACCTTATCAGCTTGTGTGAGCTAAGATTGTTTTATCAGCTTGTGCGAGCACGATCTATATATCAGCTTGTGAGAGCAATGATCGTTTATCAGCTTGTGAGAGCAACGATCCATATATCAGCTTGTGCGAGCTATCATCTATATATATATATCAGCTTGTGCGAGCTATCATCTATACATATATCAGCTTGTGCGAGCTATCATCTATATACATATATCAGCTTGTGCGAGCTATCATCTATATACATATATCAGCTTGTGCGAGCTATCATCTATATATATATATCAGCTTGTGCGAGCTACCATCTATATCAGCTTGTGAGAGCATGGCATCCATTCAGCTTGTGTGAGCAGTGATTGTATTGTTGGATGAATAGATGGTATGGTTGAATAGATGGTATGAATTAATAGATGGTGTCAATCGTATGGTATCAATTGGATTGATTGAATTGATGGACTCGTGTGATTGATTGATACGTGATGAGTGACGCACTATTGTGCAAGAATGCATGAGAATCATTGCTTTGTTGATTCCGGTCATGCATGAGTTAAGCATATTGTTTATGGCACACACGCATGAATCGATAATGTGCAGAGTGTGGCAATGGCCAGGTGAGATCGCTGGTGACGCGACTCGTATGTGATTGATGAACCGTATCATCTAACGGCCATGTGCATTGCGTGTATCGTGCTGAATTATAACGTGCGGGGTATGGCATACCGGTAAGGTTGTATGCGAATCGACGTCGGTTGTTGCTTGTGGTGGGGTAGTTCTCGGATAGATACCCAGGTTGAGTTGGTGTACTAACCGGGGCTTAGGGGTGGAACTCGCTGAGATTTATATCTCACTGGTTATTAAATAACCATTTTCAGGTCCCTAGTGTGAAGAGCCAGGAGCTTGAAGCGGAAGGGTCAGGAGCATAGGTGGCTCAGTGGTTCTTTATGACATAGACCTTCTATATAAGCTTAAGTGTTTATAAAAGTGTATTTGATTTGAAATTGTTGTCCTGCTTTTCTATCCCATGTTTGTTGAGGTCAGGGGATTAGTAATTCGCTTCCGCATGTGCAATAAAAATGAAGGGTCGGCGACGAGTCCTGGGAACGTCGCAAAATTCTATCGACCACCGAGGGATGTGTACGTGCTCGAGGTTCGGGGCGTGACAACGACACTATAAGATGAATCGCTGATCTTCTTAATCTCAAGCGAGTTTATTGATTCACCAAAGAATTTACACCTTGACATGTGTATATGGATTCAACAATTCAATTTTTCATACATTTTCCTAATTGTATGTTTATTGTTTATATTGTATTTTCATAGTTACAGTTTAATTACAAGTAAATTTTATACTTTAACACTATAATGGTAATTGAAAAATTTCATGCAAAATATTATCATTTATATTTGAACATAATCTTTATTTTTAAGAAAACAACGGAAATTATATGATATTGTTCATAATGATCACCACATGTACTTGAATTTAAGATTAGTTTACTAGATCTTTATTAGGCTCTAATTTTAAATATCATTTAATATTATCTATAAAATTTATAACTGTCATCAACACAAAATATTATTCTTAAGTATTATGTCAAATCTTACGATTCAATTTAATTTTCTATTCACTATTAATAAATTTAAGATTTCCATTCACAATTTTTTTTCTCGATTTAACAATTATGCTATTAACCAAAGTCCAAATGGACTTTCCCAATAGAGCATGGGCATGCGCACATTCAAGGCCTTCGCTTGCCATGGCAAACTCTTAGCGTGTCCTACCATCTCAACAACTAAGGCAACTATGCACGAGACTCATCACGCTCATGAACAAGAGCATATATTGAAATTACATGCAATATGAGACATGTGATAAGGAAGAAGATGTATACAATTCATGTGCTTATGGAAAGCTCGTCACATCATACAAAAAAGATCAGTTGTTATACAATTTTTACATTCGATACATGAAATGTTGAATCTATTGACCATTAACTTGCTCCCATGTTTTCTTTTTCCATGATTCTCTCTCGTTTTTTTTTTTTTTTTTGGTAAAGGGGTGGATAACCTTGCGAGGTTGCAGTTTCCTACGCATATGCCGCTTGCGGCGTGTAAACCAACTCACGGAACATTCAAAAATCTCCAAACTTGCCACAGGGTGAGTCCACTGCGCTTTGGCTAAGTTCCAAACCTCCCACAGCGATTCCCTCTGGACAAGCAACTCCCCGTGGAGCGATTCTCCCTTCAATAGATGGAAGGATGAGCTGGTGGATATCTTTGTCCTCGGAACTACATCCCTCCGTAAGAGTTTTTACTGCAAAAAAAGTGCGAGAATTAATAAACATGTGGCTAAGAATTATCCCCTGTAAGTGTTCGTAAGTGGATCAGTTAATAACCATGTGAGGATAAACTATTGCAGCCAAGCCAGATCTTGACATATTGCTCTTTCACCATCATACCGTGTGGATGTACACACAAAATTGAAGCACTTCTCTGGTAAATCTCTGATCCGACTGCCTTCCTGTAGTTTGGATCATGCAGGACATGATCAATGGATGCAAGTCAAAAGTGGTTTGCAAGGAAGCGAAAGATGATCCATGATTCTTCCTTTCATCTGGCATCTTAAAGGTTTTGCATCGAAGGAGCAACTTTTCCGCATAGATAGAGACTATTAAGTGGCTAGGACATGGAACACCAATTGATGAAAGGCTGTATAAATACGCAAATATATGGTCATGTTCATAATTATTTTGGATAGACTTGCACAACCTACTGTAAATAGCACATACATTTCCATGCTTAGGGGTACTATCAATGGCAGGTTTTTTATTCTAGGATTGCTTTCCTCTATAAGCGAGACCATATGCATCCCCTAAGTTGTTACTCAACTATACAAGAAACACGGACATTCAGATTGTTAATGTTTTTGATTGATGGAATGAGGGACGGCAATATCACGATATCTAACTTGGCTATTACATGCACCCGATAGAAGCTCAAACATGTATGTTCGAAAATATTAGATCATTGTGTATCTAACTTGTATATTCCTATAAGTTTTGAAATATTGAAAACTATTAATTTTGGAACGAGTTTTCACTTAGATCAATTTGTAACGGTTTTTATTTGCAATTAATATAAAATGTTTATGTAACGTTTGATAACAGTCATATAACAGCAATTCAAGGTGCACATGATAACGCTTCTACTCCGGGGAAAAGTTTCTTTTCAGAAATAATTTGTCTGCAATTAATATAAACTGTTTATGTAACGTTGGATAACGGTCATATAACAGCAATTCAAGGTGCGCACGGTAACGCTTCTACTTCGGGGAAAAGTTTCTTTTCAGATATAATTCTTTTCTATTTCTACTCTGGGGAACAATTTCTGTGTAAAATAAGATGTTTGGTAACTACACAAAATTTATATTCTTGAAATAGAAAAAGAATAGAAATGCGTTTGGTACGATTTTTTATTTTTTGTATTTATTCGTTTTCATTTTTTTCTCACGGATCGCCAACCGTAAACACCACGCCCGTTGCCGTCGCTTGCCACCCATGGCAGTCGACCGCCGGCTGCCACCGCAGACCGTTGGCCGTCGCCGCCGACCGTCGGCCCACGACCGCCGCCCACGTTCAACGACGGTCGGCGGTTTGCGGCGGCGGTGGCTGTGGGCGGCGGTCGTGGTGGGCTGGTGGTCCTGCAGCGGCGGCCATGGAAGGCGACGAACGGTGGTTGGGCCGCCGCAACAGTTGGCGGCCGGCAGTTAGCGATCGGTGGCGGTTGTCGGCGGTCAGGGGTGGCCAGTGGGCTGTGGGTGGCAGTAATGACGATTAGGCGGCGGCGGTCGACGGTGGCTGGCCGGAGGTGGCCGGTGGCGGCCGACGGTTGGCGGTGACTTTACATTTAAGGCCTATTTGGTAATCGATCAATTATTGATTATTCCTAATCTTTTGTCTCTCGAGCCAAAAAAAAAAAAAAAAAGGAAGAATAGAAGGTCAAGGGAAATAATTTGTTCATAAAAGGAGGGAGGAGAGTTAATCAATGTAGCTACAAGGAAATAGTAGAATTTGACTTGGGATAAGGTGTGAACTTGTGAAGCACTGAAAGTTGAAAGTTTAAAGATAATGCCTATGTCGTGAGCTGTGTTGAGACAGGTTTAAGATTATGCCCATGAGCTTAGTGCAAATTGAATTCAATTTTTCTAAAGAGAATAATCTAACTAAAACTAAACTATAGAAAATCATGAATTTTCCTAAATCATGTGTATACTATGTAGATGAAACTAAACCAATTTTAATGCTAAAACCAGACAACCTAATTATGTCCTATTTTTCTAACCATTTTCCTTTTCTTTTTTCTTTTTTAGTTTCGAATTCATTTATGTATTTATATATTATTTAATTTTTTAAAGAATATTATTTCTATATTCCGGAAGATAGTGGGCAACAGAAACGAGGCAAACCCCATCGTCAAGCCCTCTTTTAGTCAAAAAGACCTTCAAAGCCCATCTTTAAATACAGCTAACCTGGGCCCCATTTCTCACTGCAGCCACGTCAAGCCCATTCCACTATAATCAAGCCGAGTCCCTCACCACCGTCAGCCGCTAAACGTTTCACAAATACGAACCGAGTAGCACCAGTACGCACAGGACGCGAACGAGCCAAGCAGCAGTACCAATAACTTGATAGTCCCGTAAAAGTTATTATGGGATCACTTTTGAGTCAATTACTATTAATTATAGTTATCAAAATGGTACTGTTATAGACTAATCTCGTACGATTTGATTAATTTCAGACTCATGGCCTTAGTGATATGAAATTGTAAGATGAATCGCTAATCTTCATAATCTCAAGCAACTTTATTGATTCACTAAAGAATCCACACCTCGTCACATTATATGGATTCAATGATTCAATTTTTTATGCATTTACCTAATTTTATATGTACTATTTATATTGTATTTTCATAGTTACAGTTTAATTAGAAGTAAATTTTATACTTCAGCGCTATAATGGTAAATGAAAAATGACATACGAAACATTATAATTTATATTTGTACTTAATCTTTATTTTTGGGAAAACAACGGGAAATTAAGTCATCTTGTTCATGACTATCATCATATCTACTTGAATTTAAGATTAGTTTACCAGATCTTTATTGTACTCAAATCTTAAATATCATTTGATATTATCTATAAAATTTATATCTATCATCAACATAAAATACAAGTCTTAAGTATTTTGTCAAGCTGTATGGTTCAATTTGATTTTCTATTCACTATTCATAAATTTAAGATTCCAATTCATAATTCTTTTTTCTCGATTTAACAATTATGCTCTTAATCAAAGTCCAAATGGACTTTCCCGATAGAGCATGGGCATGCGCACATTGTTAAGGCAAACTCTTAGCGTGTCCTGCAAACTCTTAGCGTGTCCTACCATCTCAACAACTTAGGCATCCATGCACGAGACTCGTCGTGCTATATGCTCTGTGAGCAAGAGCGTACATTGGAATGATAGCCAATATGAGATTTGTCGTACGGAAAAAGATGTATAAGATACATTTGCTTATGAAAAGTTCGTCAAACCACAAAAAAAAAAAAAAAAAAAGATTGGCCGTCATACAATCTTTTGTTCTCTTCTTCCATGATTTCCGCTGGACAAGCAACTTCCCGTGGGCCAATTCTCCCTTCCATAGAAGTCAGGATGAGTAGCTGGGTGTCTTCGTCCCCAGAACTTCATCCCCCATAAGAATTCATTACTGCAATAAAAGTGCAAGAATTAATAACCATGTGGCTAAGAATTATCCCACTGTAAGAGTTCGTTAGTGGATCAACAATAACCATGTGAGGATGAACTATTGCGGCCAAGCCAGATCTTGACATACTGCTCTTTCACCCTCTTACCATCACAATGCTTCAACCAAGGTGGAAGCACTTCTCTGGTAAATCGCTGACCCGACTGTCCGCTTGCAAGTTTGGATCGTGCAGGATCGTTGGATGCAAATCAACAGTGGTTTGCGGGGAAGCGAAACCCGATCCATGATTCTTCCTTTCATTTGGCATCATTAAGGTTTTGCAACGAAGGCACGACTTCTCCGCATAGATAGAGACTATCAAGATAGAATACCAACTGATGAAAGGCTGCATAAATACCCAAATATATGGTCATGTTCTTTATTGCTGTGGATAGACTTGCACAACCTACTTTATATAGCACATACATTCCCATGCCTAGAGGTATTATTAACGGTAGGTTTTTTATTCCAGGATTGCTTTCCTCAATAAGCGAGACCATATGCATCCCTTAGGTTGTTACTCAACTACACGAGGGAATTGAAACATGGACGTTCTGATTGTTAATGTTTTTGATCGATGGAATGGTGGACGGCAATTTCACGACATCTAACTTGGCTATTTCATGCATCCGATAAAAGCTCAAAGATATACAACTGCAAATATTAGATCATTTTGTATCAAACTTGTTGTGTATTTCAAACTATAAATTTTGTAATGATTTTTTAACGTCATCAATTTGTAACGGCCTGTTTCTGCCATTAATATAAAATGGTTTTGTAACATTTTCTAACGGTCATATAACGGCTATTTAACGGCCATGTAACGACTTTATTACGGCTTTGTAATGTTTTGTTTATTTTTTCATAAACCCTTCATTATTTTACAATGGATTTGTAACGTTTTTTAACGACTTGCTCTTTCTTGTTTGAATATAAATTAAACTTCAAACCACAATCTTTTATGATACAAGCAATTCTCATATCATTCCTTTTCTTTTAGCTAAGCATTACTCCTATTCATTCTAATATTAAGTGCGGTGTGTTGTATCGTGGGAGGACACTAGAGCCTTTTGCACACTGAGTTTGGTACTTCAACGGCGGAATTCTTCTTAAGGACACTGATTACACGTCTCGGACGATTAATCTTATTTTATCATCTTTTCCAATGGATTTCGAACATTTCTTATTTTTCATATTATATAATATTTCTCCAACAAAACTTATGATTCCTCCCTTTTGTATGAAGAAGCAAAGGAAAAGATGCGAGAAATAAATGTGTCATTGTAGGAAATTTGCCCAGTAATGAAAATTCTCACGCTGTAAAAGTATTTATAGCATGGATCTGCAAATGACTTAGTATGTTTTACGTATCGTTGATACTACAAATTCTTTTTTATAGAAAAATAAGAGCTTTATTTGCAAAGGAATATCAAGTACAAAAATGGTTGTATTTTTTACGAGGCATAATACCATAATTGTTTCTCTCGTTTTCTATTTTGTATTTGAACACTTCTTTAGCCCAATTACCGTTTGTTTAGTATAAGATGCCTTTGAACTGGAGCTACTTCAACGAAATCCTCTTGTGAACTGCATCGACCTTTTGCCCAAAATGCACATTTATGTAAGTTTGTGAAACCATATTATGGATCATATGTCCAACAAAATAAGCATAACTTACTTGTCTCCACATAAATATCAAGCCATTGTGTCAGTCTAAGAGAGGGAGAGACCTCTGGGATTAAGCTGGATATTTTAAATTCTATTGAATTAAATTATCATTGTACTTTTTTGGTAAATAAAGGATTATATTAAGAGAAAATGTCTGAAAATCTTGCATCTACATCAGTTGGAGACATACCTCCAATACAATCTGTAAGCAAACTATTAGGAAAAATAACAAAAAAGTTGTAAACTTATTACATTTGCATCAGTTCGGTCATAAATCTTTGATTTAGCCAATTTAATTTGAAACATTTTAATGATTAATTAATTTTGGCAAAAAATCACTAATGTGGACGTCAACAGTACCGTGTGAGACGGCCGGTGCTAGCGTAATTTTCTAAATTTTTTAATAATTTTTTCTTTTCCTTTTTTTCTACAAATTCTGGCAACCTCACCGGCCACTACTTCACACTTCCATTGGACAAGCTTCAAAGCAACATAGTCTTGATCTCGCTTCCATCCTATTGCACCTGAGAGCATCAGCGCATCCTTCAGCCTCCCCAAACGGTTCTTCCATTTTCACTTCTCGGAACTCCTTCATGCTCCTCCTGCAAACTTCAAGAACAGGATTTAATAAGTGACAACAGCCAGCAGACGACATATTTGGTCGGTTCTCCGCATCTTTTCGCAAGCACGACACTCCAATGCGGATACAATTCGACGCTTGAACTTCGTCACACGTATAGGGATCCAATGATTTGATTTTTCATAAATTTACCTAAATGTATATTTACTATTTATATTGTATTTTCATAGTTACAAATTAATTAGAAGTAAATTTTATACTTTAACGCTATAATGGTAAATGAAAAATGACATACAAGACATTGGAATTATATTTCAACGTTATCTTTATTTTTAAGAAACAATGGGAAATTATCTTATATTGTTCATAATGATCACCACACCACATGTACTTGAATTTAAGATTAGTTTACTAGATCTTTATTAGGCTCAAATATTAAATATCATTTAATATTATCTATAAAATTTATAACTGTCATCAACACAAAATATTATTCTTAAGTATTTTGTCAACTCTTACGATTCAATTCAATTTTCTATTCACTATTAATAAATTTAAGATTTCCATTCACAATTTTTTTTCTCGATTTAACAATTATGCTATTAACCAAAGTCCAAATGGACTTTCCCAATAGAGCATGGGCATGCGCACATTCGAGGCCTTCGCTTGTCAAGGCAAACTCTTATCGTGTCCTACCATCTCAACAACTAAGGCAACCGTGCACGAGACTCATCATGCTCATGAACAAGAGCATATATTGAAATTACACGCAATATGAGATATGTGATAAGGAAGAAGATGTATACAATTCACGTGCTTATGGAAAGCTCGTCACATCATACAAAAAAGATCAGTTGTTATACAATTTTTACATTCGATACATGAAATGTTGAATCTATTGACCATTAACTTGCTCCCATGTTTTCTTTTTCCGTGATTCTCTCTCTCGTTTATTTTTATTTTTTTTGGTTAAGGGGTGGATAACCTTGAGAGGTTCCTATTTCCTACGTGTACGCCGCTTGCGGCGTGTAAACCAACTCATGGAACATTCAAGAATCTCCAAACTTGCCACAGGGTGAGTCCATTGCGCTTTGGCTAAGTTCCAAACCTCCCACAGCGATTCCCTCTGGACAAGAAACTTCCCATGGAGCGATTCTCCCTTCAATAGATGCAAGGATGAGCTCGTGGATATCTTGCTCCCCGGAACTACATCCCTCCGTAAGAGTTTTTACTGCAATAAAAGTGCGAGAATTAATAAACACGTGGCTAAGAATTATCCCCTGTAAGTGTTTGTAAGTGGATCAGTTAATAACCATGTGAGGATAAACTATTGCAGCCAAGCCAGATCTTGACATATTGCTCTTTCACCATCTTACCGTGTGGATGCACACTCAAAATTGAAGCAGTCTCTAGTAAATCGCTGATCCGACTGCCTTCCTGTAGTTTGGATCATGCAGGAAATGATCAATGGATGCAAGTCAAAAGTGGTTTGCAAGGAAGCGAAACATGATCCATGATTCTTCCTTTCATCTGGCATCTTAAAGGTTTTGCATCGAAGGAGCTACTTCTCCGCATAGATAGAGACTATTAAGTGGCTAGGACATGGAACACCAATTGATGAAAGGCTGTATAAATACGCAAATATATATTCATGTTCATAATTATTTTGGATAGACTTGCACAACCTACTATAAATAGCACATACATTTCCATGCTTAAGGGTACTATCAATGGCAGGTTTTTTATTCTAGGATTGCTTTCCTCTATAAGCGAGACCATATGCATCCCCTGGGTTGTTACTCAACTATACAAGAGAATTGAAACATGGACATTCAGATTGTTAATGTTTTTGATCGATGGGATGAGGGACGGCAATATCATGATATCTAACTTGGCTATTACATGCACCCGATAGAAGCTCAAAGATGTATGTTCGAAAATATTAGATCATTGTGTATCTAACTTGTATATTCCTATAAGTTTTGAAATATTGAAAACTATTAATTTTGGAACAAGTTTTCACTTATGTAACGTTTGATAACGGTCATATAACAGCAATTCAAGGTGCGCATGGTAACGCTTCTACTCCAGGGAAAAGTTTCTTTTTAGAAATAATTTATCTGCAATTAATATAAATTGTTTATGTAACGTTTGATAACAGTCATATAACAGCAATTCAAGGTGCGCATGGTAACGCTTCTACTTTGGGGAAATTTTTTTTTTTCGGAAATAATTATTTTCTATTTCTACTATGGGGAACAATTTTTGAGTAAAATAAGATGTTTGGTAACTGCACAAAATTTCTATTCTTGAAATAGAAAAAGAATAGAAATGCGTTTGGTATGATTTTTTATTTTTTGTATTTATTCGTTTTTCATTTTTGCTCACAGATTGCCGACCGTCGCCTATGACTGCCCATTGCCGCCAATTGCTGCCCGTGGTCGTCGACCGCCGGCTGCCACTGTAGGATCGCCGGTCGTTGCCGCCAACTGCCAGCCCACGACCACCGCCCATAGCTCACCGACAGCCGGCGGTTGGTGGCGGCCGGTGGGCTGGGGATCCTGCAATGGCGACCATGGAAGGCGACGAACGGCGGTTGGGCCGTGGCAACAGTTGGCGGCTGGCGGTCGGCGATTAGTGGTGGTCGTCGGCAGTCGAAGGTGGTCGGTGGGCTGTGGGTGGCAGCAATGATGATCAGGTGGCGGCAGTTGACGACGGCCGGCCGGAGGTGGTCGGAGGTGGCCAGCGGTTGGCAGGTGACTTTACATTTAAGGCCTATTTGGTAACCGATCAATTATTGATTATTCCTATTCTTTTGTCTCTCAGAGCCAAAAAAAAAAAAAAAAATTCATTTAGTAACATCATGTAATTTTTCTACCTTAGGGAGCAAATTTATTCCCAAAATAGATTTAGAATAGAATCAACAAATATAAAAAAGTTACTCATTTGTTTTCGGGAACAATTCTAAAATCAAACTACTTTCTTTTTATTTTTCTCTTTTCTTTTCTTCTTTTTCTTTTCTTCTTCTTCCTCCTAAAGATAAGGTCCTGCAATCTCGTCAGAGCCTCACCCAACCACGGTGAGGCTTGCCCTCGCCAAACACTGCCACAGCCGATAACGTTTTGCAGAAGGTCGGGATCTTGCGGTATGGGGGGCAAAAATAAGGAGAAGCAAAGTGATTGGCCGTGAACGTAAGCGCTTACATTCCACGTTCCACCAATCTCCCACAAGATTCACAAACCATCCATCGCACTCTTGTGGCCACGATCCCTTTGTGTCGATATTTCGCGGGGCATTCCAACAACCAAAACTCTGAATTCTGGCGGCTCATCGCGCGTGCCTCGTAGATATTCCGTCTCGACCACCCGTCAAGAAAATCCTGCCCTAGTTCCCTCCTCCCTCCAGACCTCCCGAAACAGATGGGGTCGCGGGGACGTCTCTCTTTCGAGGGACAGGAAGAGATGTTTCGCCTTTTGCCACTCGACACTTGGACTTCGCTCTGCATGGTGGGTAATGTTGTTTTTGTCGGCTGGGTTAATAATCCGATTCTAGATTTGCTTCTTGCACCGTTGTGATTTGGGGAGGAGGGAAGATCGAAGACTGAAACAGGTGGCGGCCTAGGCGGCGACGGGGAAAAGAGTTTGCGGAGTTGGTTGCGGTCTGGTGAGGAGGATTTGCTTTCGACATGGCTCGATGCGATCCATAATGCATGTGTTTTGTGACTCGTGTGCCATGCACATACTTATGATCGGTCGTGATTCGATTTTGAGCTCGATCGAAAGTGAAAATGGAGAGCACCTTATAAACCCTGTTAATCCATTTGTGAACGTATAAGTTAAAATCAAAATATCGTAGAGATTAAACCGATACCGTGGCCCGTGTTCAAAGAAGTCGAGCATAGTTTGATTTGCGGAGAAAGTTCATCATAATGAGCTGATTAATAATGGGAATTATGTGAGAACTAGGAAAGCTGAGGAAGAAATCTCTTACAAAAGGAATGGACATGCGCGTCTTGATGATTGCCGGTGCTGTTCATAAGCGCTTTCGAAGTCCAAATCGAAGGACAACGGACAGGCTCTTGGCTACTTGACCCAAAAAACGAAAGTAACGTGTGATTTGTCTTGGTTTTGGGTCAAAACTTTTTGGCTGTATGCTAGAAACACGTTTTAGGTCGGCCATTGCGTGTATAATTGCCCGAGAACAGACGCATTCAACGTTTCCACGACGAATTCGTGACCATCTCATCTTAAAGTTCACACAACTCACTATGCTTGATTCCTTTTATTATCACCACACCACCTCAAATAATTTTCAAAATTACACATTCTGAGATATACCGACAATCAACTGAATCCAAGTACTCAAGGAAATCGGGTTCTTCTTCAACTCTGGTTAATGTCCTTACGGTATCATCATACATTCTGATTCTAATATCACCAACACCTACAACATCGCATTTACTGTTATCCTCCAACCACACTTTACTATTATACATGCATTGATAAGTAGTAAAATAATTTATAGTTAATGTAGCATGAAATGAATAACCATAACCCATAACCCATTCATCAAAAGACAAATAGTAAGTTATAGACCAAACAAAATCAACAACATTGAATTAATATCGACACAAGGACACCTGGAGTGCCAAAACTTGGCACGAAAGAATACTTAAGTGTGAAAAGTTAGAAAATGACACTTAAGTGCCAAAATCGGAACAAAATGGATCAGTTAAGTGCCAATGGTGAGAAAATCCGACAAAAACACTGACGTGGCGATTTTCCGGCGAGCTTAATGCAAAACGACGTCATTTTGCACGCCGATGTGACTAGACAATGCTAAAACAATGTCATTTTGGTGCTAACGTGGTAAACAGTTAATTTAATTTAATTTAAAACAAAAAATATATATTAAATATATATTAAAAAAAATGAGGAGGAAGGCAGCCGATGGCTGAAGGCTCAACCCTCACCGCCATTGCCTCCTCGTCATTGCTAGAAAGGTGGGGGAGGGTCAACTGGGGCTACCAAGCCCTGGTCGGTGGTTGGCGACCCCGGTGACCCAGTGGTGAGGGCCTACGTGTCGCCCCCGCCGGTGGCAGCCTTTGGCCCCGCCCAGGCAAGGATCGGCGACCTCGCAGCCCTCATTGTCGATCGGTTGGAATTGTCGGGCCCCGGCCGACCCTCTCCCACCTTTTACGGCGACGGCGGGCAAGTAGCCCTCGGCCATCGGCTGCCTTCCTCCTCCTCCTCCTCCATTTAAAAAAAAAAAAAATTTGTTTAAAATTTAATTTAATTAATTTTTATATTAAAATTCGAATTGTACCAAAATGACGTCGTTTTTCTGTGTTTTTGTTGAGTCAGCCTTCCAATGAGCCACGTAAGCAAGAAAATTAATAAAAAGTTGTTACGTAAGATTTCCAGTGGGGTTTGCCAGATGTGATACTCAAGTGTCTCATTTTTCATAAAAAGAAATGGCACTTAAGTGTCACTTTCATAAATTTTGGCACTTAAGTATCCCATTATGCTAAGTTTTAGCAGTTGGGGTGTTTTTTTGCCAACTAATATCAATAGTTCTGAGACCACATTAAATAATTTAATAACTTAGGAATGACATTGCATTAAGGCCAAAATTCAGGAGTCATTTGTCATTTTTCCTTTATGAAATAGATATATTACTTAACATTGACGAGGCGTTACAATTGATAAATCACTATTGACCATTTGCTATGAAATTCATATTACTTGACACCAAGTGTATATACATCTCACTTTGTTAATTGATCTTTGTATCATGTGTCACTGTCATGTGACACATTCATCATATAAAATACATTCCCGTTCAAGTGATAATGAATAGAATTCTTTCCTCGGAGAAAATCCCAAAAAGGACCCTCACCTTTCATGTGTTGTCCTTTTATTTTTATTTTTATTTTTATTTTTATTTTCTGCATTTTGCATCATCTAAATCTAAATATCTTCATTATCAATTCTACTCTTCGGAAAGAGATTGTCTTTTCTGTCTCTCAATTACAATAGCTCTGCACCTAAGTGAACCTATTGGCTATTTTGATCATTTGCCGCTTCTAATTAAAACCACTATAAAACACTACTCTTTGCTATCGAAATGTTGTTAGTGATTCTCACACGAGAAAAATACTATGTCCGCATTTGCAATTTAGACACAAAAAATGAGAAAACTGTTCAAAAAGTCTTACACCTATTGTACTTTTGTCAATTCAATCCTAAACATTTTCGCATTTTGTCAATTAAGTCCATCTGACTAATTTTGATTGAAAATCGCTATCTTGAAAACTGAACATCTTATAGGTCATGATGGCGCTAACGTGGACATTTTTTTAATAATATTTTAATAACTCTTTTATTTTTTATATACATATATTTATCCTTCCTTTCCTTTCTTTGGACTCAAGCTGGTGAGGGGGTTGCAGCCTTGCCCAAAAGGGGTGAGAGCATCATGGCCCTCACCTAGAGCTGGGGCCGACAAGGGTCACGATGCCCTCACCTTGCCCAGATCTAGCAAGGGCAACACGACCATTGCCAAATCTTGACATACTGCTCTTTCACACTCTTACCATCACATTGCTTCAACCTGGTTGAAGCACTTCTCTAGTAAATCGCTGACCAGACTGTCCGCCCGCCAATTTGGATTTTGCAGGATCGCTGGACACAAATCAACAGTGGTTTGCGGGGGAAGCAAAACACGATCCATGATTCTTCCTTTCATTTGGCATCATAAAGGTTTTGCATCGAAAGCACAACTTCTCCGCATAGATAGAGACTATCAAGATAGAACACCAACCGATGAAAGGCTGCATAAATACCCAAATATATGGTCATGTTCTTTATTGATGTGGATAGACTTACACAACCTACTTCATATAGCACATATATTCCCATGCCCAGAGGTATTATCAACGGCAGGTTTTTTATTCCAGGATTGCTTTCCTCAATAAGCGAGACCATATGCATCCCTTAGGTTGTTACTCAACTACACGAGGGAATTGAAACATGGGCGTTCAGATTGTTAATGTTTTTGATCGATGGAATGGTGGACGGCAAATTCACGATATCTAACTTGGCTATTACATGCATCCGATAAAAGCTCAAAGATATACAACTACAAATATTAGATCATTTTCTATCAAACTTGTTGTGTATTTCAATAAGTTTTGAAATATTGAAAACTATTAATTTTGTAATGATTTTTAACGTCATCAATTTTTAACGGCTTATTTTTGCCATTAATAAAACATTTTTGTAATGTTTTATAACGGTCATATAATGGCTATTTAACAGCCATGTAACGACTTTATTACAGCTTTGTAATGTTTTTTTTTTTTCATAAACCCTTCATTATTTTACAATGGATTTATAACGGTTTCTTAATGGATTTAAACTTCAAACCACAATCTTTTAAGATACACGGAATTCTCATATCATTCCTTTTCTTTTTAGCTAAGCATTACTCCTATTCATTCTAATATTCAGTGCGGTGTGTTGTATCTAGGGAGGACACTAGAGCCTTACGCACTGAGTTTCGTACTTCAACGGCGGAATTATTCTTAAGGACAGTGATTACACATCTCGGACGATTAATCTTATTTTATCATCTTTTCCAACGGATTTCCAACATTTCTTATTTTTCATATTATATAATATTTCTCCAACAAAACTTGTGATTCCTTCCTTTTGTATGAACAAGCAAAGGAAAAGATGCGAGAAATAAATGTGTCATTGTAGGAAATTTGCCTAGTAATGAAAATTCTCACGCTGTAAAAGTATTTATAGCACGGATCTGCAAATGACTTAGTATGTTTTACGTATTGTTGATACTCCAATTTTTTTTTTTTATAGAAAAAATAAGATCTTTATTTGCAAAGGAATATCAAGTACAAAAATGGTTGTATTTTTTACGAGGCATAATACCATAATTGTTTCTCTCGTTTTCTATTTTGTATTTGAACACTTCTTTAGCCCCATTACCGTTTGTTTAGTATAAGATGCCTTTGAACTGGAGCTACTTCAACGAAATCCTCTTGTGAACTGCATCGACCTTTTGCCCAAAATGCACATTTATATAAGTTTGTGAAACCATATTATGGATCATATGTCCAACAAAATAAGCATAACTTACTTGTCTCCACATAAATATCAAACCAGTGCGTCGGTCTAAGAGAGGGAGAGACCTCTGGGATTAAGCTGGATTTTTAAAATTCTCTTGAATTAAATTATAATTGTACTTTTTTTTTGGTAAAGAAAGGATTAGATTAAGAGAAAATATCTGAAAATCTTGCATCTACATCAGTTGGAGACATACCTCCAATACAATCTGTAAGCAAACTATTGGGAAAAATAACAAAAAAAGTTGTAAACTTATTGTATTTGTATCAATTCGGTCATGAACCTTTCTATTTAGCCAATTTAGATTGAAACATTTTAATGATTAACCATTTTGACAAAAAATTACTAACGTGGACGTCGTAGTACCATGTGAGACAGCCGGTGCTAGCATAATTTTCTACATTTTTTAATAATTTTTTCTTTTCCATTTTGTCTACGAAGTCTGGCAACCTCACCGGCCACTACTTCACACTTCCATTGGACAAGCTTCAAAGCAACATAGTCTTGATCTCGCTTCCATCCTATTGCACCTGAGTGCATCAGCGCATCCTTCAGCCTCCCCAAACGGTTCTTCCATTTTCACTTCTTGGAACTCCTTCATGCTCCTCCTGCAAACTTCAAGAACAGGATTTAATAAGTGACAACAGCCAGCAGACGACATATTTGGTCGGTTCTCCGCATCTTTTTGCACGCACGACACTCCAATGCGGATACAATTCGACGCTTGAACTTCGTCACACGTATATGGATCCAATGATTTGATTTTTCATACATTTACCTAAATGTATATTTACTATTTATATTGTATTTTCATAGTTACAAATTAATTAGAAGTAAATTTTATACTTTAACGCTATAATGGTAAATGAAAAATGACATACAAGACATTGGAATTATATTTCAACGTTATTTTTATTTTTAAGAAAGCAATGGGAAATTATATCATCTTATTCATAACGATCACCACATTTACTTAAATTTAAAATTAGTTTACTAGATCATTATTCTTCCTCAAATATTAAACATCATTTGATTTTATCTATAAAATTTATAACTGTCGTCAACACAAAATACTAGTCTTCAAGTATTTTGCCAAATCTTACGATTCAATTCAATTTTCTGTTCACCATTCATAAATCTCAGATTTCTATTCACAATTTTTTTCTTAATTTAACAATTATGCTATTAAACAATTCCAGATGGATTTTCCCGATAGAGCATGCCCACATTCGAGGCCTCCGATTGTTAAGGCAAATTCTTGGCGTGTCCTGCCATCTCAACAGCTTAGGCAGCCATGCATAAGACTCATCACAGTATATGCTTTCTGAGGGAGAGCATACATAACTTGAAATGAAACGCAATTTGAGATTGGTGATAAGGAAGATGTATACAATTCATGTAATCACAGAAAATCCATCACCCCATATGAAAAATCAATCCTTATACGATATTTATATTATATGAAATTTTATGAAGCGACTGTTAACGATTCTAAAATTTTAAGATGCTCGATGAATGAGTGATTTAATATGTAAATATTCTATGACATTAGATACATGAAAAATCGAATCTATCAGCCATTAACTTGTCCCCATGTTCTCTTCCTCCATATTCCTTTCCATTTTTTGCGATAACCTTGGGAGAAACCTGTTTCCCGTGCGTAGGCCAATTGCGGTGTCTAAACCACGCACTGCGATTTCACATGGACAATCAACTTCCCGTGGGGCAATTCTCCCTTCAATGGAAGCGAGGATGAGCATAGTACCAAAGCAAACCCCTACCCACTTCAATTGCCTCTGCCAACGTAGAATGGCGGATATTCTGGTCCCAGAACTTCATCCCACAGTACGACTTCATTACTGCAATAAAAGTGCGAGAGAACCTAAATTAGCTGTTTTCCTAGTTAGTAAGAATTATACACAGCTAGCTAGTTGGACCAACAAACAAATTGCTAAGCGTAGATAGTTTAGTGGATCAATCAGTAATTATGTGAGGATGTACTATTGTGGCCAATAAAGATCTAGACATAGTGCCCTTTCAAACTAAATTGAGTATGTTTAGGGAACCTTCATGACTATATTACCTTGTTGTACAATTTTGAGTGATTGTCCAATTATCGAGAATATTTACCACAATTCCAATTTTGAGTTTCCTTGGTTCATAGTTCACGTAAAAGTTATTATGGGATCACTTTGCAAATCACCTCATCTTTTAATTAAACTCAAGAACCTCGATCAATTATTATTAATCATAGCTATCAAAATCGTACTATTATAAACTCAACTCGTACGATTTTATTAATTTTGACTCGAGGCCTTAATGATACGAAACTATAAGATGAATCACCGATCTTCTCAATCTCAAGTGAGTTTATCGTTCACCAAAGAATTTACACCTCGACATGTGTATATGGATTCAACAATTCAATTTTTCATACATTTACCTAATTGTATGTTTACTATTTATATTGTATTTTTATAGTTACAATTTAATTAGAAGTAAATTTTATACTTTAACGCAACAATGGTAATTGAAAAATGACATGCAAAACATTATCATTTATATTTGAACGTAATCTTTATTTTTAAGAAAACAACGGGAAATTATCTTATTTTGTTCATAATGATCACCACATGTACTTGAATTTAAGATTAGTTTACTAGATCTTTAGTAGGCTGAAATATTAAATATCATTTAATATTATCTATAAAATTTATAACTGTCATCAACACAAAATATTATTCTAAAGTATTTTGTCAAATCTTACGATTCAATTCAATTTTCTATTCACTATTAATAAATTTAAGATTTCCATTCACAATTTTTTTTTCTCGATTTAACAATTATGCTATTAACCAAAGTCCAAATGGACTTTCCCAATAGAGCATGGGCACGTGCACATTCGAGCCCTTCGCTTGTCAAGGCAAACTCTTAGCGTGTCCTACCATCTCAACAACTAAGGCAACCGTGCACGAGACTCATCATGCTCATGAACAAGAGCATATATTGAAATTACATGCAATATGAGATATGTGATAAGGAAGATGTATACAATTCAGGTGCTTATGGAAAGCCCGTCACATCATACAAAAAAGATCAGTTGTTATACAATTTTTACATTCGATACATGAAATGTTGAATCTATTGACCATTAACTTGCTCCCATGTTTTCTTTTTCCGTGATTCTCTCTCTCTCTCTCTCTCTCTCTCTCTCTCTCTCTCTCTCTCTCTCTCTCTTTGGTTAAGGGGTGGATAACCTTGAGAGGTTCCTGTTTCCTACGCGTACGCCGCTTGCGGCGTGTAAACCAACTCACGGAACATTCAAGAATCTCCAAACTTGCCACAGGGTCAGTCCACTGCGCTTTGGCTAAGTTCCAAACCTCCCACAGCGATTTCCTCTGGACAAGCAACTTCCCGTGGGGTGATTCTCCTTTCAATAGATGCAAGGATGAGCTGGTGGATATCCTGGTCCCCGGAACTACATCCCTCCGTAAGAGTTTTTACTGCAATAAAAGTGTGAGAATTAATAAACATGTGGCTAAGAATTATCCCCTGTAAGTGTTCATAAGTGGATCGGTTAATAACCATGTGAGGATAAACTATTGCAGCCAAGCCAGATCTTGACATAATGATCCTTCGCTTTCTTGGCATGTGGATGTACCAACAAGATTGAAGCACTTCTTTGGTAAATCGCTGATTCGACTTGTCTGCCAGTAGTTTGGATCATGCAGGGCATGATAAATGGATGCAAGTCAAAAGTGGTTTGTAAGGAAGCGAAACATGATCCATGATTCTTCCTTTCATCTGGCATCTTAAAGGTTTTGCATCGAAGGAGCTACTTCTTCGCATAGATAGAGACTATTAAGTGGCTAGGACATGGAACACCAATTGATGAAAGGCTGTATAAATACGCAAATATATGGTCACGTTCATAATTATTTTGGATAGACTTGCACAACCTACTGTAAATAGCACATACATTTCCATGCTTAGGGGTACTATCAATGGCAGGTTTTTTATTTTAGGATTGCTTTCCTCTATAAGCGAGACCATATGCATCCCCTAGGTTGTTACTCAACTATACAAGAAACATGGACATTCAGTTTGTTAATGTTTTTGATCGATGGAATGAGGGACGGCAATATCACGATATCTAACGTGGCTATTACATGCACCCGATAGAAGCTCAAAGACGTATGTTTGAAAATATTAGATCAATGTGTATCTAACTTGTATATTCCTATAAGTTTTGAAATATCGAAAACTATTAATTTTGGAACGAGTTTTCACTTACATCAATTTGTAACGGTGTTTATCTGCAATTAATATAAAATGTTTATGTAACGTTTGATAACGGTCATATAACAACAATTCAAGGTGCGCATGGTAACGCTTCTACTCCGGGGAAAAGTTTCTTTTTAGAAATAATTTATCTGCAATTAATATAAATTGTTTATGTAACGTTTGATAACGGTCATATAACAGCAATTCAAGGTGCGCATGGTAACGCTTCTACTTCAGGGAAAAGTTTCTTTTCAGAAATAATTCTTTTCTATTTCTACACTGGTGAACAATTTCTGAGTAAAATAAGATGTTTGGTAACAAAAGAAAATTTATATTCTTGAAATAGAAAAAGAATAGAAATGCGTTTGGTACAATTTTTTATTTTTTGTATTTATTCGTTTTTCATTTTTGCTCACGGATCGCCGACCGTCGCCTACCACTGCCCGTTGCCGCCGCTTGCCACCCGTGGCCGTTGACCGCCGACTGCCGCCGCAGGACCGCCGGCCATCGCCGCCGACCATTGGCCCACGACCGCTGCCCACAGCTCAACGACGGTCGGCAATTTGCGGCGGCCAGTGGGCTGTGGGCGGCGGCCGTGGGCTGGCGGTCCTGCAGCGGCGACCATGGAAGGCAACGAACGGCGATTGGGCCACGACAAGAGTTGGCGGTCGGCGGTCGGTGGCGGTCGTTGGCGGTCGGGGGTGGCCGGTGGGCTGTGGGTGGCAGCAATGACGATCAGGCGACGACGGTCGACGACGGTCGGCCGTGGTGGCCGGCGGTTCGCGGTGACTTTACATTTAAGGCCTATTTGGTAACCGATCAATTATTGATTATTCCTATTCTTTTGTCTCTCGAGCCCAAAAAAAAAAAAAAAAAAAAAAGAATAGAAATTCATTTAGTAATATCATCTAATTTTTCTACCTCCGGGAGCAAATTTATTCCCAAAATAGATTTAGAATAGAATCAACAAATATAAAAAAGTTACTCATTTGTTTTCGGGAACAATTCTAGAATCAAACTACTTTCTTTTCTTCTTTTTCTTTTCTTCTTCTTCCTCCTAAAGATAAGGTCCGGCAATCTCGTCAGAGCCTCACCCGACCACGGTGAGGCTTGCCCTCGCCGAACAATAGAGGTGTGCAACCGGACCGGGTCAACCCGGTTCCCGGTTTGGCCCACCCAGAAAATAGGGTCGGGAACCGATTCCGGTTGAAACCGGTCCGGGAACCGGTTCCCAAAGTTCAGACCTTGTTTGAACCCGTTCCGAGGGAATACCCACCCGAGAACCAGATCGACCGGACCGGTTTGGGAACTGGTTTGAGAACCGGTTTTTGGGCCCCAAAACAAAACCCTAGTCGTTTCTAACTTTCTATCTTTACTCTCACGCAGCACGCTCATCGCTCTCAGCCTCTCACGGTCTCACCTCCGCCGATCCATCCGAGTGCAAGTAGCATCGCCTTCCTCCAGATCAGCGCCCCCATCTTGGTCCCGGCCAACCTCACCACCCCGGCGCCGTCGGCCTCGTTGCTCGAGAAGGCTGGGTGCAAGACGTTCGCGGGCCTCCTCGTCTCGACACCGGGGTCGACTCCTCACGGGTGGCCAGCACAGTGCTCAAGTCCACCCCCGTCGCGATCTTCACCGTCAACAGCGTCCTCCTCCCCGCCGAGCTGTTCAGCAAGTCCCCGTCTCCCACGCTGGCGCCGTCACTGGTAAGCACGATTTTTACTCTTCGTCGTGAGCTACCGGCTAATTAGTTCTACTTACCCCCGCGCCGGCGCCGTCGATGTTTGCTCTTTTGATTCGTTTTGGTATTTTAAGAAGATATTGATCCGTCAGACCATTCTTGTATTGCGAGTCTGGTGTTTTTTTTCTCGGTGGGACGGATCTTGAGAATTGGTCAGGAGGTGAGCGAATGAGCGAACGAGCATTTGAGGTTATTGTGATGATGCGCGTTCGCGATGGATGGTCGAGTGGTCACTGATGAATACGATGAGTTTGAACGGGCCATCTTCGCCGGTATTCTATTTTGAGGAAATGCTGAGAATTGTAATTCCAAGCAAAGAGCAAAGCATGTGAAAGTGAATGCTGTAAAGTTTGTTTTATAGTTTCCATGTGGAAGATGAACTTTTAGCGAGTCAAATTCGCACAATATGTCGGGACCTTGTTTCTGTTTAGCCGTGTCTTGATCTTGCTTTTTTTAACATCGTGGTTTCTTCTTTTTGTAGGATTTGAAATGATGTATTTCTGAGAAATCTAGTTCTTTAGCATTCTTAATTCAAAGTCCTCTGTGGTTGGCATAGAAAGTATGTTGGATGAATTTTTAACCATTATTTTTCTGGCCATGCAAAATTTATACCTTTGAAATCTTGTCACGGTTTGGCTGCAGGATGAGATGTTAAGACAGAGATTCATGGTTTATAATGGAGTTAGCTCAATTGATACGTCAGTAGCTACTGAGTACATGCCTGCGTGTAAATGGCTTCAGCATAGACTCCAAGCTAGATTGGAGTTTTCCTTTGTGTATTTCGTCCTTTACTTCTTCAAGGAAAGTTAGATTGTATGCGAAGAAAAACGAAAAGGGAAAATCAAATCGTAGGTCTTTGAAGTCTTTCTCGATCTTTACTAGTTATGAGCAAACTAAACTCCTTTCTTGAGCCATTTGTTAAACTTGATACAGCTGGTGAAGTTTGCTTACTGCAATTTACTAGCAAGATGTGAAATGTGCACGTTCAGAATAATTTTGCAAAACAAGTTCCAATATAAACAAGGTTAACCCTGTTCCCGAACCGGAATGTCAGAAAAGGAAGAAGAAAATACTTGAAGGCAGAACAAGTGTGAAGAAGCTATTGCCTTCGGTTTTCATTGATTGTAATTCTGTACATGTAGTTCTGTATTTAATTACAAAGAAGAGAAATAATAAAGGAAGTTCAATATTTGCCTATCCTTTTCCTAACAATACAGATTACAAAATCATATCATATCTTCCAACACTCCCCCTCAAGCTGGTGGTCTGTATATGTCCAAGACGCCTAGCTTGTGTAGAAGATATGTATGTTGTCTTTGATAAAGAGGTTTAGTAAATATATCAGCAGGCTGTTTTGAAGTCCTAATTCCTCTTGTCTCGACAATTCCTTCTTGAATCTTTTCTCGTGTAAAATGACAATCAACTTCTATATGCTTCGTTCTCTCATGTAGTACCGGATTTGCTACAAACTTTAGTGCCGAATCATTATCACAAAGGAGTAAAGTTGCCCCTTTTACAGGAGCTCCAAGATCCAGAAGTAGACCCCTTAACCAAACTATTTCACATACAGTCATGGCCATAGATCGGTATTCAGCTTTAGCCGATGATAAAGATACAGTAGATTGTTTCTTTGTCTTCCATGAGAGTAGTGATTCCCCAAATTTAATGCAGAAACCAGTAATAGACCTCCTACTCATAGGACATGTGGCATAATCTGCATCACAATAGGTTGTCATTTCCATGTTGCACTGTCGGGAAAGAAGTATTCCCAAACTTGGACAAGTCTTCAAATATTTCACAACCTTCGGGGCTGCATTCAAGTGAGACTGCTTCGGACTGTGCATAAATTGACTAAGAGTCTGTACTGCATAACAAATGTCCAGCCTAGTCATAGTGAGATATATCAGTTTTCCTACTAATCTCTGATATCCTGAGGGATCTTACAACAGAGGATCATCAGAAGAAGATGATACACCGTGTCATAGGCGACGAAGTCGGTTTAGAATTCTGCTCAATAGGAATGACCGATGGTCTACAACCCGATAATCCCGCTTCGATATTATTTCCATCACGAATTTCCGCCGACTTAATGAGATGCCCGATCTCGAGCGAGCTATTTCAATTCCAAGAAAATACTTAGGTGATCCTAAGTCTTTGATATGAAAAGTCAAGTGCAGATACTCTTTAAGTTTCTTTACAACAGAATCATCATTCCCCATGATAAGAATATCATCAACATAGATCATTAAGTAAATAGATGACATACCTTTTGTACAGGTGAATAAGGCATAGTCATACTTGGATTGCTTGAATCCAACAGCCAAGAGTGCACTGGTGAATTTAGCATACCATTGTCGAGAGGCTTGTTTCAAGCCATAAAGAGATTTGCGGAGACAACATACCTTCGACTCCCCCTGTCTCCGTAATCCTAGTGGAAGCTCCATATAGATTTCTTCATCCAAATCACCATGCAAGAAGGCATTATGGACATCCATTTGGTGTAATGGCCAGTCACAAAAAGCAGCAATAGACAAAAAAGTACGAACTGTGACATCCTTTGCTACAAGAGACAATGTTTCGTGATAGTCGAAACCTTCTCGCTGGGTGAAGCCTTTTGCCACCAACCGGGCTTTATATCTCTCCACGGAGCCATTTGCCCTGTATTTGATCTTATATACCCATTTACATCCAATGGGTTTGCGATGATCAGGCATTGATACAACATCCCAAGTATGATTGTCTATCAATGCATGTAATTAAGATTCCATGGCCTTTTGCCAACGAGGATCATCTTTGGCTTCATTATAACTAGAAGGTTCTTGATCTTCAGAAATACGGCTTATGCAACACAGATGTTCTGGTGATAATCTATCAAAGGAGACATAAGATGAGATAGGGTATCAAGCACCTGATGATTTTGAGGAACCGCATATATAATCCTTCGTCCAAGTTGGTGGCCGAGTGGTTCGATGAGAACACCTCTGTGACACCTGTGGTGTGGTGGATAATTCCTTAGTAGTAGTTGTTTCTGAAGTATCTTCCAACTGTGCTAGTTCTGCATATGGCGATCCTTCTATATATGGCTGCTCAATGAAATTTTCAGCAGGATTCGCAAGAGATGTTGTAGGCAAGACATCAACTTCTCTAGGAAGAATAGGAATAATGAATGTTTCTCCAGGTGATGAATCATCTTCCAATAAGAATTGGCGATTTGTCTTCTCTTCTGTAGTTAAAGATGTTAATGAAAAAGGAAAAACATCTTCATGAAATACAACATCTCTGCTGATAAAGAAAGTCCCAGTAGATGGTGCATAAAGCCTATATCCCTTTTGCAAAGTCAGATAACCCATGAAAATGCATTGAGTAGCTCGTGGCGCCATCTTATCTCTATGGCCCACTGTAGTGACATAGCATAAACACCCAAAGACTCTGAGATGAGATAAACTCGGCTTTCTCCCATATAATAACTCAAAAGGTGTCTTTCCTTTTAAAACGCGAGATGGCATGCGATTGATCAGATATGTTGCGGTAATCACGCAATCGCCCCAAAATTCTTCGGGAATAGAGGCTTGGAATTTAAATGCACGTGCCATTTCTAAAAGATGGCGATGTTTTCTCTCGACAACTCCATTCTGTTGGGGTGTGTAAACACAAGAGCTCTCATGCAATATCCCATTTATATTGAACAAGGAAGTACATTCAGCATTAAAAAATTCTTTTCCATTATCAGTACGTATCCTACGGATTGGTTTCTGAAATTGAGTTTTGGATAAGCAAAGAAATGTCTTTAAATGAGAAAAGACCTGATTTTTGGATTGCATGAGAAAAATCCATGTGGCATAGGAGTAGTCATCCACAATTGTGAGAAAGAACCTAGAGCCATCATGATTTAAAGTATGATAAGGCCCCCAAACATCAGCATGAATAAGAGAAAAAATATCTTCTGTTCGAGAAGTGCTATTCCGGAATAGAGCACGTGTTTGTTTAGCCATAGGACAAATGGGACATTTAGGATAAGGAAATAACGCACTATGGCCCAAACGTTTATGATTAAGGAAATTAATGCCATTGGCAGTAGCATTACATAGAGATTTATTGAATTCAACAGGAGATAATTTAAGAAGATGTGGAAAATCCAACCAAAAATATAATCCATGGCTGACTCTACCCAAGCCCATCAATTTGCCAGTCGAAAGGGCCTGAAAGAAACATTTATCATAATGGAAAAGAATGTGACATAAATTTTCTTCACAGGCTCGAGCAACTGAGATTAGATTGAAATGGAAATCGGGTACGTAAAGCACGTTTTTAATAGTAACAAGAGAACTAAGCTTTACAGTCCCAGTCATTGTGACTTTGGTGGTATTTCCATTTGGAAGTTGTACTGATATAGGAAAAGATCATTTTGTAATATCTGAAAGTAAATTCCTATCACGACTATGTGATCACTAGCACCTGAATCAATAGTCCATGCATCCTTTGAAATTGAGTTCATGAAACAATAGGATGTACCTGTGAAACTGCCTCCTTTATCTGAAGGATCTAATTTCTTCAAAGTTTCCATCAGCTCATGATATTGTTCATGGGTAATTGATTTTCCCAATTGCTGACCCGATACTTGAAAAACTAAGGAAAATTTCCCCTTTTTCTTTTTCTCCCGGCTTTCCATTCAATTTCCAGCAATTTTCAATTGTATGGTGTGGACGCTTACAATAGTCACAACATGCTTACCTCTTCCTTTTGGCCCATTATTTTTTGCATTTGAATTGGGCCTATTGTTGAATTGAAAAGCTTGGGCCGAAATAGGCCCGTAGGAACCATCGAATCCTCCGAGGAATGGGCCGCGCGAGCCATCGAGCCCATTATTGCTGGGCGATCGTGAGCCGTCCGATCCCATCGCCCCCTGGAAAAAACGTGACCGTCCAATTGATGGTGGAGATGATCTCCACCGTCCGTGCTCCTCTTTAAGAACGATCTAGGGTTTTCGTTCTTGAAACCAAACCCTAGATCCGCTTCTCTCCTCCCCAAGCCTCTCTGTGACGAGCGGAAATGGCTCTTCGCAACCAGAGCAATTCCGTCTCCTCCTTTGCCATGGTCCGCGGATCTCTGTTTGCTCTCCTCCTGTATGGCGAGTTGATAGATCCGCCCGAGACTTGGTAGTGGCTCCATGGTAAGTATGTGGGATCGGAATGGGAGGTATGCCTCGTTGAGGATGAGGAGGAATCTTGTTGTTTTCTCCTTTTCTCGCATCTGCTTGTATTGTTGTTGGATGTGATCTGGCCAGTCGAATCTTTCTTCGGCTGCCTCCATCTCATTCCACAGACTCGAAAGCTTGTTGTATACGATCGCGATGCTGATGTTCCCCCGTTTCAGATCTGAAATTTGTTATGTTAGATAGAAAATTCTCACTTGGTCGAGTTTTCCATACATCTCCCTTATGTTTTCCGACATTTTCTTCGGATCCTCCGTCGGGGGAAGCCCGGCCGTGACCTCAGGCGCGATGCAGTTTCCAACCCAGGTCCTTGCCAGTTGGCTGCATCTCCTCCAGAGTCGTGCCATTCTCTCGTCGGTTGGAATCGGAAACGATCCGTCGATGAAAACTTCTTTGCTTTTTGTTATGAGTGTCCGCCGGAATTCGCGCGACCAACTTGAATAATTGTCTGCACCTGTTAATTGCTGACTTATGATCTTCAACTCTGGGCCGTCGCTGTTTGTTGTATACAATGGGTCGCCGGGTTCCGACCGGCCACTGGCAGCAAGAAATTGATACGGGAAGAAATCCGGTGTAGGAGTTGGGTAGGGATTTGTTTCCTGACCCGAACCCCCGAGCCCGAATCCGTAATCCGCATTTTGGGATCCTGAATAGGGATTAGTTCCCTGACCTGGAATATTCGATCTACCCGTTTGCTCCGAGCTGATGCTAGGGTTTGCCCCGTCACTGGTCGGCGGACCTGCATCAGTCCGCGCGCTGCTGTGGTAGCCGGGCAATGATGTGTTGGGGATGGGCCCAGGATACCATGGATATGGCATCCATTGGTAAGGGTGACCTGCGAATGGTTGCCCTGTAATTGCCTGAGCCTATTGTTGCCATGGCACGTGCGCAGGTGAACCTTGGATTTGTTGTTGTTGTTCTGGTGTAGGGATTATAGCGGCTGGATCTCGGTTTTCCAAAGCTCGTGTCGAAGCGTCTGATGCAGATTCATCGACGGGAGTAAAGGTGAGATCTGGTGGTGTTGACATATTGAAAAAAATTGATTCCTCTATTATCTCCTCTTTTACAGATATAGTTCCTTCAGGCAATCAATGTTTTTGATTCCTTTGGCAACAATGTTCTGAAACTCGAGGTTGATGTAGAAGGTAATCGGAAGCGGAAGCAAAAACAGTTCGAACCGGAATGGCTCGATACCATGTCGAAAAGGAAGAAGAAAATACTTGAAGGCGAGAACAAGTGTGAAGAAGCTATTGCCTTCGGTTTTCATTGATTGTAATTCTGTACATGTAGTTCTGTATTTAATTACAAAGAAGAGAAATAATAAAGGAAGTTCAATATTTGCCTATCCTTTTCTATTCTAAAGTATATTTAATTTCCTAACAATACAGATTACAAAATCATATCATATCTTCCAACACGGAAAAACAGGGTGGGTCGGGAACATGGTCCAATGCAAACAGCGTAGGGAACAGGGTCCAAAAAAAGAGAACCGGTTATAACAGGGTCGGGAATAGGGTCCAGGCCTAGACCCTACCCACCCTGGACCCGATCACCCCTACCGAACAATGCCACAGCCGATAACGTTTTGCAGAATGTTGAAATCTTGCGGTATGGGGGGCAAAAATAAGGAGAAGCAAAGTGATTGGCCGTGAACGTAAGCGCTTACATTCCACGTTCCACCAATCTCTCACAAGATCCCTTTGTGTCGATATTTCGCGGGGCATTCCAACAACCAAAACTCTGAATTCTGGCGGCTCATCGCGCGTGCCTCGTAGATATTCCGTCTCGACCACCCGTCAAGAAAATCCTGCCCCAGTTCCCTCCTCCCTCCACCTCCCGAAACAGATGGGGTCGCGGGGACGTCTCTCTTCGAGGGACAGGGAAGAGATGTTTCGCCTTTTGCCACTTGACACTTGGACTTTGCTCGCATGGTGGGCGTGCATGTTTTTGTCGGGTGGGTTAATAATCCGATTCTGGATTTGCTTCTTGCACCGTTGTAATCTGGGGAGGAGGGAAGATCGAAGACCGAAACAGGTGGCGGCCTAGGCGGCGACGGGGAAAAGAGTTTGCGATGTTGGTTGCGGTCTGGGGAGGAGGTGTGACATCCTGAAATTCGAGTCCTCTGATGGATGAATGAATGTGAATTTCGTCAATGCATTGTTGGTTGATCTCACTCGGAATTGATCACTCCCGAGATACGACCTTGAGGGGAAAGGCTAATGAGGACGTAACCCGTACGACTAAAGAACTCGACACTGGGAAAACGACTTGACCGTGAGACTTGCGTGAGGATGATCCCGTAGATAGGCGGGCCGATTCAAAGGACGACTAGAAGTTGATTCGCGGACAGAAACATAATGGAACGACGGGTGATTCCGTTTACCATTATCGAACCCGCGAACGACCCTATGTCGATCCTTAGTGATCGTGTACTTTGAAATAAGAATCTATCCTCCGTAATTTCATGCGCAAGGACGTCCACGCGTTGAGATGTCTTGAACGTGGTTTGGCACGAGTCGGTTACGCGTGAATCCTCCGAGCCGCCCGTCGGGCCCGAGTTATAACCAAAATGGCATTAGAGCGAAATTGACATGGCAAGAGAACTTAGGATTGGACTTCGAATTATCGGAATGTCCGGACGGACTTTCGATGAAGCTACTTTAGACAAATCGACGAGCCATTGGAAAAAAAGGGATTTTCGGACCGAGGAAGCAAGCCCGTGAGGACGTGGGCCGGGCCAGGTCGGTGTGGGCCTTAGGCTTAAGTTGGGTCAGCCACCAAATGGGCCTAAGTCAAGCAAATGAGCCCATTGGGCCAAACCAACTATTCATCTTTTAAGCCCATGGGCCAATTCTTGGCCATTTCAAGCCCAACAAATTCCTAAGCCCATTCCTATTCATGGCCAAGCCCAATCCTTAGGCCCATCCACCAATTTCAGCCCAAGGATAGATTGGTAATTTGTGCAAGGTGGAAATGACCAAATTGCCCCTAAAAGCTTGTGGATAAGGGCAAAGCAAGAGAGAGAAAGAGGAGGTGATGTGCATGGGGAAGTGGAGCAAGCATTGAATGGCCTTAATGAGGCCTTGATGGCAGCTCTCCCATCACTCTCTCTCTCCTCTTCAGCCCCAAACCGGTCGACCATCTCTCTCCCTCGTTCTCCCTCTCTTCCAGTTTCTGCTCCAGCTGACCCTTCGGTGAAGAATCGAGTCAAAAGTGGTCTTCCCGGTTGAATCACAGAACGAGCCACCTATCACCGTGACCGGGAGAGACAGACCGTTCCAACGAGCCTAATTTCGTCCCGAACGGAGCCCCCGTCCGTCCTGTACGGCCGTATCAAGCCGCCGGTCGCCGGTCCGTCGGTCCGCCTGCAGCCTGCACTGTTTCGCGTTTTCGGGCATTTTTCTCCCATTCCAGCCGTTCCTTTGCCCATTCCATCCACCCAAAAGATCCCCAAGACCCCCGGGAGCTGCTGGTTGCCGGACAACCCCTCACCGGAGCTCCGGCCAAGCCGTTCAACTTGTTTTCTTCTCCGCGGGCTGTTTTTCAGTGTTTTCAGTGGGAGTCCGAGCTGTGGTTGCTGTGTTGAGCTTGGGACCGCCTTGGATCGTCGTGGTAGAGGTTCCGGTGCGTAGCCACCATCGTCGCCGCCGCGTCGGTGTCTCCGGCCCGCTTTAACGAGTGAGTTTAGCTCCTAATCCTTCGATTAGTGCCTAAACTTGCTTAGGGTTGGTTTAGTTAGATTTAATTCTAGTTTATGTGATTTAATTAAGTTGTATTAGCCCTAAGATAGGTGGTTAGATGGATGGATTAGATTAGTTTAGCTTAATCTGGCTTTATTTGCTTAATTGTGCTTATGTGTTTAATTAAGCTTGTTTTGCTTAATTAATTGTTTTATTGTTTTAATTAATGATTTTAATGATTTCTGAGTTTAATTTATCATTTATTAAATTCTGGAAATTTACTGTTCACTCGACACTATTCACTCGTGCATTGTTCACTAGGCACCATTCACGAAACACTTGTTCACGAGTTATTCACGAGTTACTTGTTCACGAAACACCGTTCATCCCAAATGCGAAAAGTTGTCAAATTCATGTGTGTTGATTTTATGAAGTGAATGGATGTGTAAATGCATGGGCATCCGCATGAATTGAATGTGATTTGTAATTTTGGGTATTTATCCCAAAATTTATTAATTTCAGTAATTAATTGGAAAATAACCGGGCGTCGGTTGACAACGCCAAAAATATTTTGGTGAACCATTAAATAGTGGGATTTTCTGAAAGAAAAATATTGTATTTTGGCTAAGGCCGATTGTGTACCCACACACGATATTTTATCGAGTATCTTTGATATCAAAAAAAATTAGGCCAAGATATTATGAAATTGAGGAATTTAATTACAAGGTGCAATATCGTTGGTCATAGTTGAAAGGGTCGGGTGGGACCGTAAATCCATCAGAGCTTGAAAGGGTCGGGTGGGACCGTAAATCCATCAGAGCTTGAAAGGGTCGGGTGGGACCGTAAATCCATCAGAGCTTGAAAGGGGCCTCGGGTGGGACCGTAAATCCATCGAGCTTGAGAGGGTCGGGTGGGGCCGTAAAGCCACTAGATCTTGAGAGTAGCATCGTTAAAAAGGGCACGTGGGCTCGGTGACTTGATGCATCACTTTGGTGAACGAGTACCTTAGAGAATGCACGTGGGCCCATGGAATTAAGTGAGGCATCTTGGAAGAGACACGTGGGCTCGGTGATTTGATGCATCACTTTGGTGAACGAGTACCTTAGAGAATGCACGTGTGCTCTATGACATGGAATCGACTGAGTCGATTAATCGATAGCTCGATCGAATTGATGAATTGATGTGTGAAATTGTTATATGCATGAGTGAATCACATCGTTTATGGTATGCACGCATGAATCGATAACGTGCGAGTGAAGTAATGGCCGGGTGAGATCGCATGATGCGACTCGTGTGTGATTGATGAATTGCATCATCTAATGGTCATGTGCTTTGTGTGTATCATGCCGAGTGATATCGTGCGGGGCATGGCATACCGGTGAGGTTGTATGCGAATCGACTATTGTTTGTTGGTTGCTTTGGCTGTTGGTTGTTGCTTGTTAGTGGGGTGGTTACGGATAGATACCCGGGTTGAGTTGGTGTACTAACCGGGGCTTAGGGGTGTAACTCCCGAGATTTATATCTCACTGGTTATTGAATAACCATTTTCGGTCCCTTGTGTGAAGAACCCGAAGCTTGAAGCGGAAGGGTCGGGAGCATAGGTGGCTCGTAGTTCTTTATGACATAGACCTTCTGTATAAGCTTGAAGTGTTTATAAAAGTGTATTAGATTTGAAATTTGTTGTCCTGCTTTTCTATCCCATGTTTGTTGAGGTCAGGGGATTAGTAATTCGCTTCCGCATGTGCAATAAAAATAAAGGGTCGGCGACGAGTCCTGGGAACGTCGCAAAATTCTATCGACCACCGAGGGATGTGCGCGTGCTCGAGGTTCGGGGCGTGACATCCCCGTTTAAGTGGTATCAGAGCCTGGTTAGTATTTGGAGTGATAAGGTGCGATGGTTATCGGGATAGTGAGTAGGAAAGGCTTTTCCTTACGCGAGCGCCTTTGTGATTGGCTAGCTGTTTGGTAGTTTGTTTGGTGTAGGGTCACTCGGTTTTCTAATTCAGGTGAGGTGGAAAGCGTGGTTCTATGGAGATCCTGTAGAATGAGTGATCCGGATTTGAGGACTCCTTGGAAGAGGACTGTTTCGTCAGTCGCTCGGGATAGGTCGCCGACTAGAGTCGGTACCCGAGGTAGTGCGCAGGCTTAGGCCAGCGTGTGTGAGAGAGTATCGCTTTAGGCTGGTACTGGTGTAGCAGCACTTGACGATCCTAGTTTAGATGGGATCGTGTAGGTGCTTGAGCTTTTGGGGATTTTGTTGGGGCAGCAAGTTTAGAATCAAGCTGTCGTTGCCGCTGCTACAGTTGCACCTGCTAGAGTCCAACCTGGGATTGTGATCATAGGGAGATCGATGCTCAAGCTGGTAGAGCAGTTATTAAGACTTAAGCCACCGAGGTTCAGTGGTGTGGGCGACCCTGAGGCTGCGACCCTTTGGTTAAGGGATATTGAGAAGATCTTCACAAAGGTGTTGAGGTGTTCGGAGGAAGATCGAGTACTTTTGCGGCTTATTAGCTTCAAGGTAACGCCCGACGTGGTGGGAAGTCACTCAAGGAAGAGTGTTCCCGAAGGCATAGCTCGACATGGGGTGCCTTTGGTGAGGCTTTTAATGGGAAGTACTTTTCAGACAGTATGAGAAAGTTCAAGATGACAGAGTTCCAACGACTTCGTCAGAATCAGATGTCTGTGGATCAATATGAGGCGAAGTTCGCTGAGTTGACCAAGTGTGCGCCAAGGTTGGTAGAGGACCTTGTGGATAGGGCGAAACAGTTTAGGGATGGCTTGAAGCCGGAGTTGAAAGACCAACGGCTGCTCTCGAATTTAAAGAGCTTTGATGAGATGTACGAAAGGGCACAATTGATAGAAAAGAACATGATTGAGAGGACGACCGCATCTGGCTTGCGGTTCGTGCCTAACTGAGATAATCGTCGGTTTGGAAAAGGACCGATGATGGGAAGAAAGAATCCCATCCCACCCAACAAAGAGAACTATGTAGAAAAGTCAACACCCAATGCCATGGGAGTTTGTCAAGTGTGTGGAAGGAGACATGGAAATGTCCCTTGTCCTTCGATGACAGGAGCACACTACGGATGTAAACCGATGCGGTACCGGGTGAAGGATTGTCCGCGTTGCATCGATGGGACGAACGGGGGAATGCACCGCGCACGGTGCCACTAGGATGGCGAAAGGGACAAAACGAACCGAGTTATGCACCGAAAGGAAGGATAGTGTTTCTGGGATGATTTGATTAGAGTGATGCAGCAAGAAATATGGTCAAGTTGGTAAAACTTTGGTTTGTGAATGAGGTTGTAGAAGAAAGAATCACTGGTTAGGATTGTACTTGACTATTTTAACTAAAGTATAACTTTGAGGTTGTAAATGGAAAAGATTGGCTCAAGGAGCATCTTGTTGTGATGAATTATTGATATGCAGTAATCCAGTTTGTTCCATTTGTGTGGGAAAGTTCCGAGTTTGTCAAAAATCATAAAGGATTTTCATTTGTATAATGTTATCATCTAAGACAACTTGGTTTTTTTTTGGATATGGGTTGCCAATGTTATCTGACAACCGTAGTGGATACGACCGTTGAGGAACCGAAAGTGGAGAGTATGCACGTGGTACGGAAGTTATCTGACACTTTTCCTGAGAAATCATTCGGTTTGCTCCTAGAAAGGAAGATCGAGTCGTGATAGTGTTTATCGACGACATCTGGGTATACTCTAGAAGTCTAGAGGAGTATGAAAGATGTTTAAGGACAGTGCTTCAGACGTTGCAAGAACATAGACGGGATTTCTGTGAACTCGACCAAGACTGAACCCGTGATCAATTGGCCAAGATCAACAACAGTGACAGAAATCAAAAGTTTCTTGGGGTTGACAGGTTTACAGACAGGTTTGTGAGGAAGATTCTCAGCAATGGCTATGCCTCTAATTAGATTGTCAAGGCGGCAGAAGTTCGTAGGGATAGACAGTGCGGCGTAATTCCCGAGAGCTTAAGTAAAAGCCGACTACCGCATCGGTCTTCGATGATTGCATCTGGTCTTGGAAGACCTTTGCAACTTTGGAGTTTCTCGAGTGGAAGTGGAACACATCACGATGGTCCAGTGATGGGATTACCAAGAAGTCAATCGACGTCATCAAAGTCATCGAGAAAGTATGAACCAGACTCGACTCGTGCATGGAACTTTGAAAGAACCGATGGTGCGAGATGCGGGAATTGTTGGATAAAGGATCTATATGTCCTAGTGCATCACTTTGGGGAGCACCGTTCGGTTTGTGAGAAGGAAAGATGGGTCAATCCGCCTTTGCATCGACTATCGACAACTTAACCGGGTGACAATCAAGAACAAGTATTGGTTGCCAAGAATTGACGATCTGTTTGATTGGTTACAGGAAGCTCTGATGTTCTAGTAGGTCGACCTGAGTATGGGTCATCATCAGTTGAGATTAAGAAAGAAATGATCAAGAGACAGTGTCATCGGATGGAACTTCTCAAGGACTGTGATTGCAACCTTCTGTATCACCCCAGATAAGTTAGTAAAGTTATTAATGCGTTGAATCGAAAGACATTGATTGCGCGAGATGATGATTCAGGAGTGGATTTTACTCAAGGAAGCTGGAGATTCGATTTCAAATCTGAGGTAGGCCGCCTTTGTCTTATGGCCATCCTCAGAATTGAACCGAAAGTACAGCTAAGAATCAAGACGTTGCAATTGACAGACCCAGAGATTCATAAGGCTCTGTAGGGAGATACAGAAAAGAGAAAGGCTGAATTGCATGCTACTGAGGACGAAACATTAAAATTTTGTGGATGACTGTTTGTGCTCGATGATGTGGAACTTAAGAAAAAGATCTTGTCAGAAGCTTACTGTAGCAGTTATCAGTAGACCGCTCAGATGACACCGTGTGAAGCGTTGAATGGCAGAGAGTACAGAACTTCGATTTGTTGGGATAAAATCAGAGTGCAGACAGTTACAGACTAGAGTTAGTTCAGCAATCAGTGGATTCAGTTGCAGTCATCAGAGATAGATTAAAGACCGCTCAGAGCTACCAGAAAAGCTGTGTAGAAATGTGTCGAAGACCTTTGGAATTTTAAGTAGGAAAGTATATTTTCCTTGGATGTCGCCTATGATAAGGACATCGCGTTTTGTTAAGAAAGAGAAGTTGAAATGGTACTTACATCGGAAGCTTTCGAATTTGGGTTCAAATGAGGATTTTGGCTTTAAATGGATAAAGAACGCAATTCGGGTCACCGTCGGCACCGTTAGCCGAGTGGTACCCGGGGGTGAAGCGTTGGTCCGAAGTCGGGAGTTCGAATCCCCGACGCGGCAGTTAGCCGCCTAGTAGAAAAATAAAAAGAAAAATAAGAAAAAGAACAAAATTTTTTTTTTGCAAAAGCGGCCAAGTGCTTAGCCTTTTGGAGCCAGAAATGATTTGAACCAGATTGGAAGTGATATAGCAGTACTGAAAGTGTTGGATAGTAGTATGAGGCGGAACGAAACACTTGGGAAAGCGAACAATCGTTGAGACGACAATACCCCCACCATTTTGAAGAAGGATTTGAATGGTTTAAATTTCGAGGACGAAATTTTTATAAGAGGGGAAGAGTTGTGACATCCTGAAATTCGAGTCCTCTGATGGATGAATGAATGTGAATTTCGTCAATGCATTGTTGGTTGATCTCACTCGGAATTGATCACTCCTGAGATACTGACCTTGAGGGGAAAGGCTAATGAGGACAGAACCCGTACGACTAAAGAACTCGACACAGGGAAAACGACTTGACCGTGAGACTTGCGTGAGGATGATCCCGTAGATAGGCGAGGCCGATTCAAAGGACGACTAGAAGTTGATTCGCGGACGAACATAATGGAACGACGGGTGATTCCGTTTACCATTATCGAACCCGCGAACGACCCTATGTCGATCCTTAGTGATCGTGTACTTTAAAATAAGAATCTATCCTCCGTAATTTCATGCAGTCAAGGACGTCCACGCGTTGAGATGTCTTGAACGTGGTTTGGCACGAGTCGGTTACGTGTGAATCCTCTGAGCCGCCCGTCGCCCGAGTTATAACCAAAATGGCATTAGAGCGAAATTGACATGGCAAGAGAACTTAGGATTGGACTTGAATTATCGGGAATGTCCTGGACGGACTTTCGATGAAGCTACTTTAGACAACATGCAGCCGGTTAAGCCGAGCAATTGGAAAAAAGGGATTTTCGGACCGAGGAAGCAAACCCGTGAGGACGTGGGCCGGGCCAGGTCAGTGTGGGCCTTAGGCTTAAGTTGGGTCAGCCACCAAATGGGCCTAAGTCAAGCAAATGAGCCCATTGGGCCAAACCAACTATTCATCTTTTAAGCCCATGGGCCAATTCTTGGCCATTTCAAGCCCAACAAATTCTAAGCCCATTCCTATTCATGGCCAAGCCCAATCCTTAGGCCCATCCACCAATTTCAGCCCAAGGATAGATTGGTAATTTGTGCAAGGTGGAAATGACCAAATTGCCCCTAAAAGCTTGTGGATAAGGGCAAAGCAAGAGAGAGAAAGAGGAGGTGATGTGCATGGGGAAGTGGAGCAAGCATTGAATGGCCTTAATGAGGCCTTGATGGCAGCTCTCCCATCACTCTCTCCCTCCTCTTCAGCCCCAAACCGGTCGACCATCTCTCTCCCTCGTTCTCCCTCTCTTCCAGTTTCTGCTCCAGCTGACCCTTCGGTGAAGAATCGAGTCAAAAGTGGTCTTCCCGGTTGAATCACAGAACGAGCCACCTATCACCGTGACCGGGAGAGACAGACCGTTCCAACGAGCCTAATTTCGTCCCGAACGGAGCCCCGTCCGTCCTGTACGGCCGTATCAAGCCGCCGGTCGCCGGTCCGTCGGTCCGCCTGCAGCCTGCACTGTTTCGCGTTTTCGGGCATTTTTCTCCCATTCCAGCCGTTCCTTTGCCCATTCCATCCACCCAAAAGATCCCCAAGACCCCGGGGAGCTGCTGGTTGCGGACAACCCCTCACCGGAGCTCCGGCCAAGCCGTTCAACTTGTTTTCTTCTCCGGCGGGCTGTTTTTCAGTGTTTTCGTGGGAGTCCGAGCTGTGGTTGCTGTGTTGAGCTTGGGACCGCCTTGGATCGTCGTGGTAGAGGTTCCGGTGCGTAGCCACCATCGTCGCCGCCGCGTCGGTGTCTCCGGCCCGCTTAACGGGTGAGTTTAGCTCCTAATCCTTCGATTAGTGCCTAAACTTGCTTAGGGTTGGTTTAGTTAGATTTAATTCTAGTTTATGTGATTTAATTAAGTTGTATTAGCCCTAAGATAGGTGGTTAGATGGATGGATTAGATTAGTTTAGCTTAATCTGGCTTTATTTGCTTAATTGTGCTTATGTGTTTAATTAAGCTTGTTTTGCTTAATTAATTGTTTTATTGTTTTAATTAATGATTTTAATGATTTCTGAGTTTAATTTATCATTTATTAAATTCTGGAAATTTACTGTTCACTCGACACTATTCACGGTGCTTGTTCACTAGGCACTATTCACGAAACACCGTTCACGAGTTACATTCACGAAACACTTGTTCATCCCGAATGCGAAAAGTTGTCTAAATTCATGTGTGTTGATTTTATGAAGTGAATGGATGTGTAAATGCATGGGCATCCGCATGAATTGAATGTGATTTGTAATTTTGGGTATTTATCCCAAAATTTATTAATTTCAGTAATTAATTGGAAAATAACCGGGCGTCGGTTGATAGCGCCAAAAATATTTTGGTGAACCATTAAATAGTGGGATTTTCTGAAAGAAAAATATTGTATTTTAGCTAAGGCCGATTGTGTACCCACACACGATATTTTATCGAGTATCTTTGATATCAAAAAATTAGGCCAAGATATTATGAAATTGAGGAATTTAATTACAAGGTGCAATATCGTTGGTCATAGTTGAAAGGGTCGGGTGGGACCGTAAATCCATCAGAGCTTGAAAGGGTCGGGTGGGACCGTAAATCCATCAGAGCTTGAAAGGGGTCGGGTGGGACCGTAAATCCATCAGAGCTTGAGAGGGTCGGGTGGGACCGTAAATCCATCAGAGCTTGAGAGGGTCGGGTGGGACCGTAAAGCCACTAGATCTTGAGAGTAGCATCGTTAAAAAGGGCACGTGGGCTCGGTGACTTGATGCATCACTTTGGTGAACGAGTACCTTAGAGAATGCACGTGGGCCCATGGAATTAAGTGAGGCATCTTGGAAGAGACACGTGGGCTCGGTGATTTGATGCATCACTTTGGTGAACGAGTACCTTAGAGAATGCACGTGTGCTCTATGACATGGAATCGACTGAGTCGATTAATCGATAGCTCGATCTGAATTGATGAATTGATGTGTGAAATTGTTATATGCATGAGTGAATCACATCGTTTATGGTATGCACGCATGAATCGATAACGTGCAGAGTGAAGTAATGGCCAGGTGAGATCGCTTATGATGCGACTCGTGTGTGATTGATGAATTGCATCATCTAATGGTCATGTGCTTTGTGTGTATCATGCTGAGTGATATCGTGCAGGGCATGGCATACCAGGTGAGGTTGTATGCGAATCGACTATTGTTTGTTGGTTCTTTGTTGGTTGTTGCTTGTTAGTGGGGTGGTTACGGATAGATACCACAGGTTGAGTTGGTGTACTAACCGGGGCTTAGGGGTGTAACTCCCTGAGATTTATATCTCACTGGTTATTGAATAACCATTTTCAGGTCCCTTGTGTGAAGAACCCGAAGCTTGAAGCGGAAGGGTCAGGAGCATAGGTGGCTCAGTAGTTCTTTATGACATAGACCTTCTGTATAAGCTTGAAGTGTTTATAAAAGTGTATTTGATTTGAAATTTGTTGTCCTGCTTTTCTATCCCATGTTTGTTGAGGTCAGGGGATTAGTAATTCGCTTCCGCATGTGCAATAAAAATAAAAGGTCGGCGACGAGTCCTGGGAACGTCGCAAAATTCTATCGACCACCGAGGGATGTGCGCGTGCTCGAGGTTCGGGGCGTGACAGGAGGATTTGCTTTCGACACGGCTCGATGCGATCCATAATGCATGTGTTTCGTGACTCATGTGCCATGCACATCCTTAAGATCGGTCGAGATTCAATTTTGAGCTCGATCGAAAGTGAAAAAGAGAGCACTTTGTAAGCCTTGTTAATCCATTCGTGATTGTACATGTCAAAATCAAAATATTGTAGAGATTAAACCAAGACCGCGGCCCGTGTTCAAAGAAGTTGAGCATAGTTTAATTTGTGGAAACAGTTGATGAGCTGATTAATAATGGGAACTACGTGAGAACTAGGAAAGCTGAGGAAGAAATCTCTTCAGTATAGGAATGGACATGCGCGTCTTGATGATTGCCAGAGCTGTTCATAAGCGCTTTCAAAGTTCAAATCGAAGGACAACTGGACAGGCTCTTGGCCACTTGACCCAAAAAACGAAAGTGAGGTGTGATTTTTCTTGTTTCTGGCTTTATGCTAAAAACATGTTTTAGGTCGACCATTGCGTGTGTAATTGCCCTAACAAATGCATTCTACATTTCCTCGGTGAATTCAATCGCTGTCTCATCTTAAAGTTCACACAACTCACTATACTTGATTCCTTTCATTATTACCAATGTACCTCAAATAATTTTCAAAATCACACATTCTGATATATACCGACAACCAACTAAATCTAAGGTACTCAAGGAAATTAGGTTCTTCTTCGACTCCAGTCAATGTCCTTACAATATCATCATGCATTTTGATTTTAACATCGCCAACACCAACAACATCACATTAACTGTTGTTCTCCAACTACACTTTACTATTATACATGTACTGATAAGTAGGAAACTAATTTTTATTTAGTGTAGCATGAAACAAATAACCATAATCCATAATACATTCATCAAATAACGAATAATCAATGATAGACCAAACAAAATCAACATTATCCGAATTACTAGGCTACAACAGCAACATCATTTGTAGACTCAACTCTAATTCTCTTTCTCTTCTCATTCTTCAGCATAAAGCAATCCCTTCTAAAATGCTCTCTCTTGCCACAATTCCAATAGATAGCACCACCAGTCCTAGATTGATTACGTCTCTACATGTTTATATTACTCGTATTAACATGTGTACTAGTTCTTCTTCTATTTTTACCTACTAAAGAAGCAGATATTCACTAGATTCTCTTCCACAGATGTCCTTATATAGAATTACATCTTGAACCCCATCAAACGTGAAACTTATTAACTTAGATAAATTACTAATGGTAGTAATAGTACTATTCTAACTATCAAGCAATGAGGATAAAATCAAAACATGTACCTCATCATCAAAGTTAATCACAACCGAACTTAATTAACTAACAACCACATTGAATCCATTGATATAATTAGCAACTGACACACCTTTGTTCATCTTTAATTAAAGAGGCATCACATCAAATAGACCTTATTGATCATAGAGGGTTTCTTGTACATATTCGATAGGGCTTTCATTAAACCCGCATTGATATTCTCTTTCACAGTCATAAACACGACGTGATGAGCCAACGTCAGCCGAATAACACCCAAAACTCGTCTATCCAACAATTTTCGGTCAACTTGCTTAATAGTCAATGGCTTCTCCCTAAATAGGGGTAAGTGTAGTTTCCTTTCATATCAATAATCCTCAACCTATATCTTCTAGAAACCAAAATCATTTCCATCAAATTTGTCGATTCTCGCATTTCCTTCTTCTGTCACTATCGATTCGCTTCAACTCAACCTAACCTAGCTCTCATACCAAGTGTTGTGTAAACAAGCGATTAATCAATAAAATAGATAGATTAAGGAAGTAGCTTTGATATTATTATTGCAAAAATAAGTGATTAAACAATAAAATATACATAACAAGAAAATAAATCGAACACCGGATCTATGTAATTTGGTCGTAGTGACTTACATTTACGAGGAGAGCAATACGAATTTCACTGTAGATTAAGTGACACAATGAAAATTACAACCACATTCAAGTCACTCAAATACTCTTAGTATTTCCTAACCCTCAATTACACCTAATAACTCACACTGTATTTAGCCTCACAATTCCTCACAAAATAATCTCTTACTCTCACAAAGATATTAACAAATCTTTAATTATCTTCAACATTAAATATATTGATGTAATTCTATAGAGAAAAATCCACCACAACCACCCAGTCAAACAGCACTTTAACTTTTTCTGTCTTTCTATAGACATAAATGGAACGAAGACCACGCTGGGACCATTGGCATCTAATGAGGGGAGATACTTTATACAAAACATGTAAAATATCTTGGTCAAAGTGAGACAAATATTTCTTTATTTGACTCCTTACGCATAGACTCCGACACCAAGTCAAAATAGGAATTTAAGCGTAAAGTATCTTCTAGTTCCTTCCCTGACTTAATATCCTAAAACAAATATTGCATGCTCCTTTTATTTCTATTTATTTATTTCGAAAATTTAAATTTTCGCTTTGAACTAAAACTCAAGACATGATCTAACACAACCGTTGATGGTGAATAAGGAGGAGGGTCTTGGCCGGATTTTTGCGATCATATCCAGCAAGGCAGAGCTTGAAGAAGAAAGGCATGCACCTCCGTCAAGTTCGTCACCATCGATGGGATCTCCATCCTTGAAGTCGTTTAGGCACATAGTGTGGTTGAGCGATGCGTCAATCTTGTGCCCTTTCACAATGAAGTAGACGATAGTCGGGATGATCTCAATGACGGCGGGATCAAGACTAGGAGGGACAGCTAGTCAGCAGAGCAAGCGAAGAGTGCGGCCCGCGGGGCCGTCAAGACTCAGGGGCATGGTTCTTTACGTAGGACATTGGTGGAGAAGGCAATGAGGAGGAGCTTATATCTTTGTCCTCATTAACCCCTGTTTTCTTCTCTTCCTCAGCTGCCAAGTTCCTAAAATGCTTGAAACCTTGTGAACTGAACGTCTTCGTGAACCTCTCCACCATAATTCTCTTGCTTAAGGTCTCAAAATCCTCCCCCTCGCCGGATTCTCAGGATTCGTTTCGGTTTACGATGATGTCAACGACATTGGGCCCCAAATAGGCATGGTGTGTTAAGAAGTAGGACCCACAAGGGGTGACATGGCCCATACAACTTTTATAGTATTAGAAAATGAGGTAATGGACAGCGTGTCGCCCCATGGTGAAATCTTAAAAACTAAATAGCCGTTTGCACATTTTCGGAAACAAAAATTAAGATGAAGTCGTTTGTACCCCAGTTTTGGCCCCAGTCAAAACTTTTGACTTAGAAGGCTATCCAAGCGAAAAAAAGGCATTTTATGAATGGGAAAATGTCGTGGATGGTTCTCAAACTTTGGTGGATTGTGTAGTATTTTTTTTCTTTTGACTTATTCAACGAAGTCTATAAACTATTAGTAAATATTCAATTTAGTTCATAAACTATACAATAATGCCCAATGCTATCATTCCATTAATTTACATTAACATGATCTGTTGATGTGGCTCTCATCCCGTTTAATTTGAACAATGGACAATAAAAAAAAATTACATATGGATTATTTAAGTAAGATATTAATCATGTCAACGTACTATTTTTTTTTTCCTTTCTAAAATTGATGGATAAAATGATAGACATTTTGATTTATTATTTTTAAAAATCAAACTCAACATATAATAATCAACGCCATCAAAATAACGTCTGATTTGTTATTTGAGCAAACAAAATGACTACATTAAACTAATATCAATAGTTCTGAGACTACATTAAATAAAGTAAAAACTTAGGAATGACATTGTACTTAGGGCCAAAATTCAGGAGTCACTTGTCATTTTTCCTTTATGAAATAGATATATTACATAATAGTGACAAGGTGTTACAATTGATAAATCACTATTGACCATGTGAAATGAAATTCACATTACTTGACACCAAGTGTATATGCATCTCACTTGTGACATGTTGCATCATGTGTAACTGTCATGTGATGCATTTGTCATATAAAATGCATTCCCGTTCAAGTGATAATGAATAGAGAATTCTATCCTCAGAAAAAATCCCAAAAAGGATTCTCACCTTTCATGTTTTGTCCTTTTTTTTTTTAAAAATTTTTTTTTTTTGCACTTTGCATCAAATCTAAATATATTCATTCACAATGCTACTCTTCGGAAAGAGATTTCATTTTTAGTCTCTCAATTAAAATAGCTTTGAACCAAATAATGATGATTAATTCAAATAATCTTATGTGAATCTATTGGCTATTTTGATCATTCGCCGCTTCCAATTAAAACCACTATAAAACACTACTCTCTGCTATCGAAATGTTGTTATTGATTCTCTTATGAGAAAAATAATATGTCTGCATTTACAATTTACACAAAAAAAAAATGAAAAGCTGTTCAAAAAGTCTTACACCTATTGCACTTTGTCAATTCAATCTTAAATATTTTCACATTTTGTCAGTTGATTCCATCTAGCTAATTTTGATTAAAAATCGCTAATTTGAAAATCGAACGTCTTATACGTCATGACAACGCTAACATGGATTTTTTTAATAATATTTTAATAACTCTTTTATTTTATATATATATATATATATATATATTTTATCCTTTCCTTTCCTTTCTTTGGACTCAAGCTGGTGAGGGCATTGCAGCCTTGCCCAAAAGGGGTGATGGCCTATATGGACCGCAATGCGCTCTCCAGCCTAAATCCAAAAAAAAAAGGCAAATAAAATAAATAAAATTATAAAATTATAAAATATAAAATAAAATGTTAAAAATCATTAAAAAAATGTTTATATCAATGCCCACCATATCACATAAAATATTTGGCATCCACACCATCCATTTTCAGTCAAAATTAGCCGAATGGACTCATTCGGTAAAATATAAAATTGTTTATGACTCAAATAGCATATTAAAAGGTTTATGATTGAATTAGTAATAACGTAATAGGTTTAGAACTTTTTGAATAATTTTGTCCACAAAAATTAATAATTAATGACCTATTTTCATTTGATATAATCAAGTAAATAGAAAATAATGCGTAATGCCAAGCGATAATATCAAAAACGCGTGCGGATGACTCAGCAACGGTACTTTTTTTTTTTTTTCGAAAGCAACGGTACTTGACCACTGGGTCTGCTCGTTGGCGCCCAAGGGAAAAACATTAGCTGGCCAAGCTCGCCCAGTGGAGGAACCTTACTTTTTAATTTTTAAAATTTCTAGCTAGGAAAAAAATGAAAATGAAAACAAATGAAAAATAATTATAGGGTTTTGTGTTGTATTATTTTATTATTTTATCTGTGAGTTTTATACTATTTTTTCCCCTATATCGGAATTTTGTGCTTAATTTGTCCCACTAGTAGTTATTAATTCTAGATGTCATAGTAAAATCACCAATAAAAGAAAAAAAAAAACCAAAAACATACATTAGCATTCACGAACGACCACATATATACCTCTGCTTTTGAAGAAAAACAAAAACATACTTGAATATTACTTTTGGAAACAACCATTTACATCAATTATCCATATGTTTCTATTTAATTTGTAAAATGCCCCTTCCAAATCCTAATTTCTCACACCCAACCAAATTAGTAAAATGCCCGATCCAAATCTAATTTCTCACACCCAACCAAATTAGCCAAAACAAACTAAAAACTAAACCCATTAAACCCTAAGCAGTTTAATAAAATAAATTTTGTAAGGGGGGATTATTTGCTCTTTTCATGGTGGAGTTTTGCTTAGAGATTATGAGGATGGTTTGCAAAAATAAGGGCGCAATAGGCTGAGCCTAGACATATTTTTGTAATTTTTTTGATAAATATAAGGGCGCAATAGGCCGAGCCTCAAGGCCCTTGCTCTGACCTAACCCCCTTCCCCCTTTGACCAGACCTGTCCAAGCTTGCTCAGTAGTCTTAAAAAATTTAGCTCAGCCCACTCGTGGATTAGGTTTACTAGCGCCATGTAGGGGAAAGTTATTACTTCTGACCAATCATATCTTGTCAAAATAGTCGATAACTTTGTTCTCTTTTGGAAATCTATCAAATCAATAAGGAAGAAAATTATTTTCTATCATCATTTGCCAACATATATTATGGAGATTATAATATTGTCTTCCAAGACATGCTTATATAAGAAAGTACAAAGAAGAATGATACTCATGTAATATTCCCAATGAATTTGTGCAAAAATTACGAACTTCAATGAATATATTGGGTCGACCTTTCAAAGCACAATTATTTTCTATAACACCTCTCACAAGATCCCATAAACAGGGTTGCTCATTCAAAGCATAGAAAAACACATTTAGAAAAAATTCAAAAAGACATCTAGAGTTGTCCGCATGTAGAAGGAGTCTTCGACTTTGAAGAGCAAAAATCAACATCTCTGACCGTGAAAAACGCGGTGAATTCTTAGTCCCGTGTCTTCGTCAACAAACAATGGAGTTTCATTGGAGCATCCTATTTGTTTTTTCTACCAAAGATACATGTACCCTTATTCCGTCGAGGCAAGTCTCATCAGGCATGATAGTCCCCTCCCGTCTCACACATTGAGAAATTTCTATGCTTCTAGATGACCCTGAGAGAATGCTCAATTGTGGTGTTTCGAAACTCTGCCTTGAATGAGGAGGAGAAACACGCCTAGGATTTTTTATTTATTTTTTTTGATCGGTACACGCCTACGATGATTAATAACTATTGCCAAGTCTTTGTTCGGCCTTTTGGGTTTGTATCCTAGGTTGATTTGTACCCATTGAACGGTCCAAATCTACAGTTGATTTATTTAGAGAATGATTACGTTACAGTCTTTAATGTAATGTGATAATAATAGTCTATTCTTGATCAAAAAAATCAAACCACAAAAAATTATAAATTCTTGTGGACCCACTTCTTTAAGAACTTGCAACTCATTATAAATTATTATTCTCACATTATCCCAATAATTGTTTTGCTAGTAAAGTCCATTTATTTATATTTGGTGCCGGTCTTTATTGGGTCTTTTTGGGTTCCACCAGATATTTTCGTTGCTAAGGCAAGCCAGGAAAGGTCACCCTCATTTCTTTTGGAGAAAAGTAAGCCAATCGAGTGATCGTCCCTGTTGACAATGGAACGTGGAAATCGGACTAGTTCGTCTTTACCAACCCCGGAGTCGGAGAGCAGCTGCAAAACTTGGTTCTTGATCAATTTCTTCATCTCGCTCTCCAGAAGTTGCTTATTATCTTACTCTTGAGTTGAAAGAAATTCCATGGCCATCCTTGAATTACTCTTATTGTGCTTGCGTGCTTTCCAAGTTCAAGAAAAAGATATTCTCAATGCACCAAGAAATATTTCCTTGGCCTTCTGGATTTCATACCTGATCCTCGTCATCCCAGGCACTCCTGTCGGTGCAGAGACATATGTTGACGAGTGGTGCGCAGATAGGGGCGACTACGCTGCTCCTAGCAAGTTTCAGGACAACCTCAGCAGCCTCCTCTCCAAGGGCGACTATGCTGATTACAGCAAAGGACCCATTCGCGGTTTCTACAACACAACGGAAGGTGAAGATCCGGACAAAGTTTATGGTCTCTTCCTCTGCAGGTAAATCACGTGCGAAAGATACCAAAAATTTCTACTTTTGAGTAATACGTTCCAAATCAATCATTATAATCTTTGGAATCGGCTCACTTGGAACTAGGATTATAGTGGACCTGATATATTGGTCTTAATTGAAATCCCCTCCAAAGTACGGTGATCCAATGCCAACCGTAAAATTGCTATTTAGATTTAAGTGACTACTAATGCAACTTTACTATTCCTCTTTAGATGGGATGTTGCCGCCAATCTCTGTCAGTCCTGCATCGGTTTAGCTACCAGCACCATCATAGAAAGATGTCCAGGACAGAAAGAGGCGATCATATGGTTCGACGAGTGTCTTGTGCGCTACTCTAACAGATCGTTCTTCTCTATCATGGAGAAAACACGGGTTAAATCCATTGCCAACCCTAAGGACGATTCAGATACCATCAACAAGATTGTGGAGCAAACTTTTGACAATGAGGACTTTGCCGTGGAAGTGACAGATTTGGCTAGGAATGTCACGGACTTGGCAATTTCCTCAGAAAGCTTATATGCGACCATGAACGTTAATGTCACAAGTTCAGTGACCCTGTATGAGCTTGCACAGTGCACCCCCGACATATCAAAGTCAGCTTGTAAGATTTGCTTGCTTTCTGCTATCGAAGACTTTCCCACCGTTCTAAATATTAAAAGGGGAGGTGCGAGAATTCTTCGGCCAAGTTGTAATGTACGGTACCAAATGAATTTTGATGGGGAACCTATAGGACAAGCACCACCACCTTCAGCAACTAACAAAACCAGCACTGAGTCTGGCAGTGAAGGTACGAGTTATCTAATTCTAAAAATGGGCACACAATTTGTCATGGTAAGCCTATAATGGTATCATTCCGTTGCTTCTAATTATCAATATAAGCTGCTTTATGTATCATATTGTACTTGATTTACTTTTACTGTACTCGCGTTCTTTCCTAGTTCAAGAAAAAAAGACTATTGATGCACCAAGAAATATTTCCTTCGCTTTCTGGCTTTCATGCCCGATCCTCTTCATCCCAGGCACTCCTGCTGGTGGACCGACATATGTTCAGGAGCGGTGCGCAGATATGGGCGAGTACGTTGCTCCTAGCAAGTTTCAGGACAACCTCAACAGCCTCCTCTCCAAGGGCGACTCCGCTGATTACAGCAAAGGACCCATTCGCGGTTTCTACATCACAACGGAAGGTGAAGATCGGACAAAGTTTATGGTCTCTTCCTCTGCAGGTAAGTCACAAGCGAAAGATACCAAAAATATTAATTTTTGAGTAATACCTTCCAAATCAATCATTATAATCTTTGGAATCGGCTAACCTGAAAATAGGATTTATAATGGACCTGATATATTGGACTTAATTGAAATCCTCTACAAAGTATGGTGATCCAACGCCAACCAAGAAATTACTATCCAGATTTAAGTGACTATTAATGTAACTTTTCTATTCCTCTTTAGAGGATGTTGCCATAATCAATGTCAGTCTTGCATCCGTAATGCTAGCAGCACCATCATAGACAGATGTCCAGGACAGAAAGAGGCGACCATATGGTATGACGAGTGTCTCCTGCGCTACTCTAACAGATCGTTCTTCTCTGTCCTGGAGACAACACCGATTATTTTTGTTATCGACCCTGAGAGCAATTCAGTTACCTTCAACAAGATTGTGGAGCAAACTTTCGATAATGAGGACTTTGCGGCAAAAGTGACAAATTTGTTCGTGAGAAATGTCACGGACAATGCGATCTCCTCGGAAAGCTTATACGCAACCATAAACGTTAATGTCTCAAGTTCAGTGACCCTGCATGAGCGTGCACAGTGCACCCCTGACATCTCAAAGTCAGCTTGTAAGAGTTGCTTGCTTTCTGCTATCAAAGAGTTTCCTACCGCTCTTATTCATAAAAGGAGTGGTGCGAGAATTCTTCAGCCAAGTTGTTATGTACTGTACCGAATGGATGTTGCTGGGGAACCTGGAGGACAAACACCAGCACCTTCTACAACAAAAAAACCCAGCACTGAGTCCGGCAGTGAAGGTACGAGTTATCCAATTCTCAAAATGGGCACACAATTTGTCATGTTAAGTGTATAATGGTATCATTCCGTTGCTTCTAATTCTCAATATATGCTGTTTTATGTATCATATTGCACTTGACTTGCTTTTACGATCTAAACTGTGATCATACTCTCTTGCTTTCAACGAGTTCTTGGTACTATTTACACTTGGTGAAAAAAGAGTGCGGATTTGTGGTATGTTTAGATGCAAGGAATTTCCCTTTCTTGACAGGGGTCAAACGAAATCCATGGATTGCAATAGTTAGCTCAGTAATTGGAGCGGGGTTACTAATAATCATCATGGGTTTGTGTATATTTTTAAAGAGGACAAAGAGATGGAAGAAAGGTATGAGTGAATTCATCTTGCTTGCCACTGGAATGACCATCTTCTAACGTTTACCTAACGAGAGTAAGCTCTTGGACTCTCAGAGAAGGAAAACAGCCAAGAGGTTGAGTTACTTCATCTAAGACGAAAATCGGAGAAGAGTTTTCAAAGGAAAGAACTCGAGGAGAAAAGCTGGTGGCTTCTCAAGAATTGTCTCTGATACAATTAGACATTATACGTGCGGCCACACAAAACTTCTCCAATGAATGTAAACTTGGGGAAGGCGGGTTTGGCCCCGTGTACAAGGTAAGCATTTAAGTGACTCAACACCTGTTTATGGGAAAATTGGGAAAACTGGCAGTTATTATCTGAACATGAACTGGTTCGAATTTGGTAATCATTAATAATTCTCATATAGGGATTTCACTACTTACGTTACCCCGTTTCAGGGCACATTGGCAGATGGAAAAGAAATTGCAGTTAAAAGGCTTTCAAGAACCTCAGGCCAAGGACTTATCGAGTTTAAGAACGAAGTGATCTCGATTGCTAGACTACAACACAGGAATCTTGTTCGATTATTGGGATGCTGCTTGGAAGAACACGAAAAACTCTTGATATATGAATACATGCCCAACAAAAGCCTGGATGTCTTCCTTTTTGGTTGGAGCTTTAGCCGATGCAATGATTTTTTTAGCTAGTTAATTTTAGTTTTATAGAGTTAAGGTTCATCCGAGTCTCTCATTGTTGACAGATTCAACTATGGGGCAATCTTTAGACTGGAAGATGCGCATGAACATCACCTTTGGAATAGCTCGGGGGCTTCTATATCTACATGAGGATTCTCGCCTAAGAATTATCCATAGGGATCTGAAAGCTAGTAATATTTTACTAGACGGCGAGATGAATCCAAAGATATCTGATTTCGGAATGGCAAGGATCTTTGGTGTAAATCAAGATGAGGCCAACACGAATAGGGTTGTTGGAACATAGTAAGTTCTTTAATATCTTTCTACATCTATCATATGTTTGAATGATTCACTAGGCCAATAAAGAACTATGATGATCAGCTCAATAGCACCAAAATGAACATATTCATATTACAGAATTTTAACTATAGAAAATAACCTTTCATTGTTTCTTACTTCCAAGAAATTTCACTTCATTACATAATTTTGGTCAGTGGATACATGGCACCGGAATATGCGATGCAAGGGCTATTTTCTGTTAAATCAGATGTCTTCAGTTTTGGAGTTCTCTTGCTAGAGATGATCAGCGGACGCAAGAACAACGGTTTTCATCTCCAAGAGCATGGTGAAAGCCTCCTCACCCTTGTATGTTCCTAGTCACCACACTTTTTAAATATGAAATCCGAGAATTTTGTGCAATTGTCCTTGCTTACTTCCCTTTCAAAATGACAGGCATGGAAGTTGTGGTCCAATGGTCGAGGGTTGGAACTTACCGATCCGTCAATCAAAGAGCCATGTGATGGAGTTCAAGTGGTAAAATGCATACACATCGGTCTATTGTGCGCCCAAGAAGACCCAACAAATCGACCAACCATGTCGCTCGTGGTTCATATGCTAGGAGCCGATACTATCCCACTTACCCGACCATCGCTGCCTGCATTCTCAGTTGGGAGAGATGTGAGAACACTCAATCCTATCGGTCTAATTCACAAAACTTCCACTGTTAATGAAGTAACCCTTTCCGATGTTTCTCCTAGGTGACTAAGTATCATCAGCTCGTCTTCAATTGATTTCTCTTTTATAAAATGGAAATGGTTCGCAATTTAATAAAGTAGAATGATAATTACAGTGTGATCTCTTTAGCATTGTGAATGTCCTCTCTTAATGACGATCCAATCTGTCATCATTCCGTGTATAATACTAAATACAGTTGAATTAATCACACTTGGTTCTTTTTGAATTACAATCATCAATTGATAAAAGGGTAAAAAGCTTGATCATTAGTCGTCATTTCTATTCTAGTTCACCACATATGTTCTATCAGAATGGTTTGTATACTTACTTGAGTAATGTATGAATATTCAATTCTATAAGTATTCCATTGATATATATATAAGCACAAATTCTATAGTCTACATTGAGTATATTAGCCGAAATCTAATGCGTGAAGAGTGTTGGAGTATTTAGATATTAAACAATGCCTAAGCAAGAGTTCCCGCATTCAAGTCTTATCAAGTCTCTATTTGCCTCTTCAATTAGATATTTCTACACTTTAGTCTTAGACTAATATTTAGCTTATGTGAGGGTAGCGTTAGAGTATTTAAATATTGAACCATGCCTTCAATAAATAAGCTTAAGATTTTACAAAAATTGACCATGGTCACAAAAAATTTACAAAGAGCGCTACCAAGTTAGGGCAGAATTACTAGTAACCTATTTAATGTATAAGTACGTAATATTCGATCCTATCTTCTGTTGTCAACTTGTCATTCTCTCTTGAGTTCATGTCACTTTTAATTATATTGGGATCCATAAACAATTTTTCTGTAGTGGAATTGGATAATTAAACAATATTTGATTTTTCGGAGTCGAACTCTATATGATAAAAGGAGAAATATTTGAAGTAATTTGAAGATAACGATCAGAATTTTTATTCGTCCTTCCTACTTTCTAATCCTCGGGGGTGGGGTTAGCGTGTCCTGTTAGAGGGTGATTTGGGAAATTACTAAATCAATCTTTAACTTATTGTATGGAATTTAATTTTAAAATTTTCAATTTTATCAATTTAATCTTAAACATTTTGATAATTCAAACATAATTCCTCTAACTGATTTTCATAGAAAATCAGTGACATGGTGATTCAATTATCATCGACAGTCTTACGTGGTCTGGCCAACAATTTAAGGCAGACAAAGAGGACGTTTGGTTTCTTATGATTTTTCTGATTTTTTCCCTTCCCTCCTATTAAACTCGTAGACTGCCACGTCATTATACGTGAGCTAATATCCCTGATATGGATTTTCATTTTGTGGCCAGCATGATGAGATGGACTACAACATAGGAAAATATATATATAACAAAAAGAAAAACCAGAACAAACACCAACACGCACGGAGAACATGCGAATGCCCAAGATTGCGGTGGTGACGGCGGTGACGCCTAGCCACCGGTGTGGGTCATGCGTTCCTCACCGGGAAAGCGCAGATCTTTGGGGTCGTGGCCTCCATCATCTTTAAATGTAGGAGAAGACAAAATATACACACGGGAAAGCGCAGATCTTGAGCAACTCATAAGCGTTTGTGGTACGAAAGAACACCTTGATTTTGTTCGACATCGTGATCTTGCACATGCCCTCAAATGGCCGTCTCTCATTAGCCACCGGGCCTAGCTTGTACGCTGGCCCTTCGTCGACAATCCTTCCTTGCCCTCCACGGGCGCATTCATGCCTCTGACGGCGTCTTCAGCTTCCTCCCGCTCGCTCGCCGATGCCCTGCTCCCTTCCCAGTAGATAGATCCAATCAGAAAACTGCACTTCCCCATGTCTGTCTTCTGAGAAAGTGAATTTTTTGTGCCTTTTGCTCAAGATTCTCGGGGTATCGCTCGTCGAATCATGCGGTAGAGAGAAGAGTTGACTTTATGTGTTTTTAATTCAAGTTAGTCGAGGCAGTCTACTTGTTTGATAGAATATCCCAGAGACAAAATTACACGTTCTGGGCAAAGTTATAGCAACCTGATATTTACATCAACGCGATATTCATTAGACAATGCGATCTTTTCCCAGACTTATTGCAAATCTACAACGTGGCAGGGCTCAGCATGGGTGTCTCTATGAAAGATGTTTATGCCTTGAGGCTAGGGTCATGGAATCTATAACAACCTAGTCCGATGAGAACGAGAGTGTTTGCTAGGCTAAAGTGCTTGTATAAGGAGCGGCTCCTAATAGGTTTATAGGATGGTGAATGTGGCATAAATGAACCTAATTACGTACTAAATAAGAACAACAAGGGGAGAGCATTCCTAAGATGTGTATTTGAAATTGAAATTAATTTGTAAGAGGCGTCTTTTCGCATAAGGGCAATGCCCCTTACATTAGAACTCTAATATTAAGCATGCTCAGATAAGAGTGCTATCAGAATGAGTGACCTACTAGAAAAGTGTCCACCTATACATTAAATGATAAAATCATGAGGCTCAATATGCAATGGGGATGGGTCAAAGCGGATAATTCATCAAGTGACTTAATTTTGGAGTGTTACAAAAACTCGCCTCATGGCCGCGACTGTTGATGTGATAATGGCTCTCTACTTTCCTCTTAATAGTGGTGGAGGTGGTGGCAGTCAACGAAAAGAGCCCTTGGTTTGCCAAGAACCACCGTCGCTCATATGTGCTTTGGCAAAGTAAGCCCTAAACTTTTCCCAAAGTTTAAGTAAATCCATTTTGTGTTCTAGCAATAGTGGGTGCTAATGGACGAGCGCTAGAGAAGCTTTGGCCGAGTGATCAAGAGGTTAAAGATGATAAACAATCAGAGGAGATCTCAGCGTGGAAAAGAATGAAAAGAAAATAAATGAAAAGAAAAGAAAATAAGAAAAGACAAAAACAATCTCATTTGTCCACCTAACTTGCTGATCCTACCACATGGGACGACAATAATAATTAAGCTGCTACGTCGGTGATTTTCGACAAAAATCAACTAGAAAAATTACATTTTGTAAAATTATTAAAAGGTTTAGGATTTAAAATTGCAAAGTTTATGGCTAACATGGTAATTTCCCATGGTAATTTATTAGTTTTATATGGTACAAATTAGAAGAATGTTTCTAGCAAGTAACAATCATGCAGACAATCTATGTAGGTCAAACAATCCTTAACATTTTCCAACAAGTTAAGCTCATAATTCCTAAACTTTAGGCTTTGGGATGGGTGATATTTAATACTTTCTCTTGATTAAATGAAGGGAGCTAGAAAGAAATCCTAAAAAGGAAGAAATAAGTGCATCGGAAGTCTTAAATTTTGTCATGAAAGTATAATTAAATCCTAAATTTACAAAAAGAGCCAAATAGAAATATTTCAATTAAGTATGTCTAATTTGGATAATGAAAAGTGCCAACATGTTTTATTTATTTATTTATTTATTTACTTATTTATTTATTTATTATTTTCTCTATCTACATGTCGACGATATGGCTAAAACAACTTCAGTCTTATGCTTTATATTTTAGCTATTGGGACTAAGAATACAACCTAGAGAAGAGTGAATAGGTTGAAAAAAAAAACTATGAAAAACATTTACGGAAGATAATAAGTTCAACTTCAAACATGGGCAAAAACAGATTATAAAAATCAAATGCATGAACTATTATTTAACATATAGTGATGATATTGAGCATTAATGCAAATAGTGAAGAAATAGAAGTTTCACAAGCTAATGTTCTAACGCTATTGCTTTGACATTTTTGACATATACTTGTTCTTGTTCCTTGAGAGACTTCTTGATCGTCCGCCGCACATTTTCACCCTACAACAACTATAATATTTTTCATCAATGATCATCCTCACACGGTCGCTATTCAAATATGACAAATGACATGATATATCCAGCATCGACACAGACATTGCCATCAGCTAATCTTTAGGTCCTTCCAAGCATATTGGCAATCTTGACTCTACGAAGATGTTCATGGTCCTTCCAAGTTTTACCAAACATCCTCATTCTAGGCTTGTTCACCATCACCCGGTCCATCCAACTATTCACCTTATCTGCATATCCTTCCAACTCGTAGACATATTTAATTGCCTAATATCTTGTTCACCTCATATATCCGCAGAGCACTCTAAACAGTGGTAGAGCACTCCTCATATAAGTTCATCTGGTGCTACTTATGACAATATTTGCATTTCAGCCTGTGCATATATCACCTGATACTTACTCAACCAATACACACATTAGTAGCCTTTGATTGTCTTTATCATCTTCAAAACAACATAGAGGCTTTCTCAACTTTAGCTACATCATAGCATGTAGGAGAGAGAGATTATCAAAAAGACGTCAGCATTTTTCTTTAAGTTGAAAGAAGTTAATAGAATGACTCAATTGTGCCCATTTTTAACAAGTTTTAGGACTTGAGCAACATGAGCCATATGCAAGATGATCATATGAGCTAATGAAATTTGTTTCCCTTTTAAGATAGCCCAAATGATACAAGCTTCATAGTGAGATATATCATTGGTCGAAGTGGACTTGGGGCGGAGTCACATGACCAAGATTTTGTAAATCAAATTTATTTTGAAGGGCAACATGTTCAAGGAAATTTTGTCATGACGGATATGTTCAAGGCTTTCTGGGATAAAAGCATATGCCTCGGAAGGGGAAATGAGAATTTTCTCACAATTGGTAATAGGGTGGTGAATGAGCTAAGGCTTCAACGGTAACAGTGTAAGACTGATTTTTAAAACTAAAAATGAAGCTGTCATGATTTGGAAAATGAAGATTGAAGTAGAACCTATACACTTCAGAGGAATAGACTTCTCCTTGCAAAGTGCAAAAGATGGTCAGAGAAAGTCATTTAAAAAGTTTAGAGATGAAAATGCCATGTCTATCTATATATGAAAAATCGACGGTATGATTGGCAATGTGCTCAAGACTTCTAACCAATCATATTGGGTTAAAATAGTAGATAAGTTAGTCTATACATTCTCTTTTAGATATCCATAAAATCAATGTGGAAGAGAAATGTTTTCTACTATCATTGCTCAAATATGTACAATTGAAAATATTAGATCATTGTGTATCAAACTTGTTGTATATTTCTATGAGTTTTGAAATATTAAAAACTATTAATTTTGTAACGAGTTTTTACTTACATCAATTTGTTATGGTTTTTGTTTGCAATTAATATAATTTTTTTTTTGTAACGTTTGATAACTATCATATAATAGCAATGTAATGGCACGGTTTACAACAGTTCGATATTAATGTAGAAAAATAATAGAAACCCTCCAATATTTTACAATGGATATATAACGGTTTCTTAACTGCTCTCTCTTTTCTTTGAATAATAAATAAAACTTCAAACCATGATCTTTTAAGATACATTGAATCTTCTATCTTTCCTTTTCTTTTTGTTTTTTTTTTTTTTTTTTTTGTCAAAAAAATTGTGTTCATGACTCACAAGTATACATAAAAAAATATATAGACTTTCATGGTAAAGCTAATCAATATAGAGCAAAGGCCAAACACTACGAAACAAAGCCAAATCCAAAAAACAAAGAGGATTAACAAAGCATCGAAGGCTTAAGCACATACTCGTTGTAAAAGAACGGATCTATCAAGTAAAATAATTGGCAGCCAATCACTGGATGTGGTATCATTGTTAGTGATAAGCACACGCTAGAAATTTCTTTTTCAATAACTACGGCATTGTCAATTGACGGTATGTGCTTAGGTTTGGCTTCCTCTACACCATCACTATACGGAGACATTCCTTTTCTTTTTATTGGGTGGGATACATTGTTCCTATTCCTTCTATTATTCAATGTGGAGTGTTATATCCTGGGAGGATGCTAGAGCCTTACGCACTAAATTTTGTACTTCAAGGGGCATAATTATCCTTAAAAACAGTGCTTGCATGTTTCAGATGATTAATCTTATTTCCTCATCTTTTCTAACATATTTCTAACATTTCTTATTTTTCATATTATTTGATTTTTTTTTAACAAAACTTATGAATCCTTCCTTTTGCATGGTAAAAGTAATTGGAATTATAATTGATCGGAAAGATTTCCAAAAACAATCACACTCATACATCATATCCAGTTTTATATGATTTCATAAGAGGATAAATACATATACAATGTATGAACAAGCAGAGAAAAGATGTAGAGAAATAAATGTGTCATTGTAGGAAAGTAAATACTAAAAGCACATAAACCTAACGGTTTACTATTTACGGATGAAATTATAGACTGGTTTATAGTGTGGTTACATCTCTTGCTTTTTGTTGTGTTTTATTGAACTTTCCTCACTTTTCTAATAACAAGGTTTAAAGATCGAGAATTGTTATGTCAGAGTTACATCTCTTTTCTTGTTTTTTTTTTTTTCATTTTATCATGGTAGAATTATCAGATCTTGTCGCACCTGAATAAATCAAAAGAAATGAGTCTGACTATTGTGTTATTCATACCAAACCAAGTTAAATACTGGTCAATCTCATTATTGTTGTTGATACACTTGCATATTTTGCCTCTAGTCTATCGTCATACTTAGAGATAGAAGTAATAGTAGGTTTTGTTAGATTGATTTCTTTACAAACTTGACCATGTACACCCTTGCTTAAGTACTTATCAACTCAAGAAAACTAAAATCTAGGCCGTTATATATATTTTTTTATCATTTTGATATATAAATCGCACACGGTTATCTCACAATGCTGAACATGGTTATAATATGTGTATGATTAGTAGTTAAAGTACATAAACCTAACAATGTACTAAGTACAGATGACAGCCATAGAATGGCTTACAGTAGGGTTGCATATTTGCCTTTCATTGTGTTTTAATGAACTTTACTTACTTTTCTAGGAAAAAGTATTTATAGATTGAGAATTTATTATATCGGACTTACATATCTTTCTCTCTTTTTTTTTTTTTTTAATTGTAGCAGAATTATCATATCTTATTGCACCTAAGTTAATTCAAATAAATGAGTTTGACTACATTGGTGTTCATGCAAACCAAATTAATGCTGTAGAGGCCCAACAAGGGGGCAATGGCTGTTACACTTATATCGTCAAAATTCAAGGATCTGACAATGGAATGATATGAGTTTCTCATAAGAACAATAATTTTATATTCTCTCTATGTATATCATAAATTTGCTTCCATTGATAAAATTGAAATATGAGTTACTCTGCATTTGCAAATGTATTCTTTTAGCCTTTTCAACGATGCCTCACCAACATGTCCATTGAGACTTTGACATTATAATAGGAGAAATTCTACTTTTCTTTTGTATAATTTTATGTTTTCTCAAATCAAATGCCTATATATTTAATTTATCTTATCAAGTCTTTAGTTTAACTGTCAATAGTAATGATAGGACTAGCTTAATTGCGTCTATTCGTTTCTTTTTTGTTGTTATCCATTCAGATTTCATTCCATTAAATTGGTTCCATTTTTCTAACTATTAATACTTTCACATGCTTAGTGTCGATACCTAAATTTTGACTATCTAATTTAAATATTACATAAGAAATTAAGGATTGAGCCCGACCCCTAAAGAAAAATATCATTTACATTACCCACATTTGCATTACATTTAGGATTCATATTGCATTTCTTTGCATTTTAGGACTAACGCTTGTTGTAGGGAGCTCGATAAGCAACATGGTGGAGAAGTAATGGTTGACATGGAGAGACATGCTTGAAATGAGATATTCCAACATTCTTGGAATCCCAAAGTTCTTGGATCTCAAATCCCCTACCAGAAAGGTATGGTAGACTCGGAATCAAATTTCCAATGTTATGGGAGCTTGAAAGTAGCTTGATTAGCTCGGGAGCATGTCTTCCAAGAATGTGATAATCTCATGGTTCCGAACGGTAACTCAAGCGATAATCCCAAGATTGTGAGAATCAGATAAGATTTGACGTGATAGATAAGATGGTATGACAAGCACATTTTTGGACATCCACTTGGCACCCATCCATAGCCACACTAGCCCCTCTTACAAGGAATTCTCAAGATATATCTCTCATGGACTCATTCTCGTACACGGGCATATCATGCATCCTACACTTATACAAACTCTATCCATTGGCGTTGCGGTGACCCATGTCAAGAAAGGTTTAGAGATAATGCCTGAGCGAAAAACATGAGTCACTAAGCAAGTGGTTCATGAAAGATTGCACAACCAGAGATTTTTTAAAATTGGGGATTTGATTATCACACTAATAGAGGTACCTCTAACTTGATTAACTTGAAGGAATTACTTATCTAAGTGATTAAATGGCTTGAACCCTATTAAAATTCCAGGTGATGTTTTGATGTTTATTATGATATAACGTGTGACCTAACCAACCAAAAAGAAGTGAAATAAAGGAATGGTGACAAACACATCAAATGGGGTAATGAAAGGGCAAGTAAGAAATAAGGTGCCGAATGGAACCAGATAGAATGTCGGGCAAGCCTCTTTAAGACAGCAACCCCATGAGCTTAGGTGCAAATCGAATTCAATTTTTCTAAATAGACTAATCTAACTAAAACTGAACTAAAGAAAATTATGAATTTTCCTAAATCATGTGTTTATAGATGAAACCAAACCAATTATAATGCTAAAACCTAACAACCTAATTAAGGCCTATTTTTATAACTATTTTCCATTTTTATTTTCGAATTTATTTATTTATTTTAAAATTATTTAAATTTTAAAATTTTAAAGAAACTATTTCTGTATTCTGGAAAATAAGGGACTCGGGCCGTGGGTCCTTTAACCCGGTCCGAGCGTATGGTCAGGCTCGGGTTCACAAGAAAATGGGCAATGGAAACGAGGCAAACTGCATCGTCAAGCCCCTCTTTTAGTCGAAAAGACCTTCAAAGGCCATCTTGAAACACAGCTAAGCTAAGCCCATATTATTATATTGCAGCCACATCAAGCCCATTCTCCACTATGATCAAACTAAGTCCCCCCACTGAATCTATTATTGCCGCCGCCGTTAACCCTCGCTTCCACCGCCACTAACCCTCGCTTCTGACCACCGCCATCATCCACTTAACGCTTAACAAATATGAACCAAGCAGCACCAATACGAACAGGTTGTGAACGAACCAAGCAGTGGTAGCAGATGGTTCGAGGGAGGATTTTTTGCTTTCTTTCTCGCGCTCTCTCTTCATTAACAGCCGTGCCGCCTCTGTGAACCCCCTGAACGTCAGAGCCTTTCCCGCCTTTTGTTGTGCCAGCACTTGCCCTTCTAGAAATGGGAAAAAAAAGATATAAGTTTTATTCTTTCTTTAAGGTTTTGTGTGATCACGCCAAAGTGACGCGATCTTAAGGAGTGTTGTGTCTAAGCAAGTTTAATTCTAAAGTGGCAAGTATCATGCCCTATATAGTTCATCGGCTCCCTAAGTTGAAATTTCTTTATTGAATCCGAGATTTCTAAATTTCACTGGCCCTAAATTAAATGTCTAAAAAAAATTAGAAACTAACAAAATTCTAATTTTCAGTCAAACGTCAGATTTATAAAACTTTGAATATACGCCTATGCTACTCACGTGTCAACCGACCTCCTTGATCCAGGGCGTTCTATCCACCATCAGCGCCACTACCGAACTCCTCCGCAAACGCCCCACACGAGGAGCATTTTGAGGTGTCGCCTTTCGCCTTTGGAACGATGGATGTGCAGATTAAAGAGTCTTGGAGAGAGTTGAGTTTGTAGTGTGTAGCTTTTTTGGGTTTTGTGGGTAATTTATTGTACTAATGGGTGGGCTTAATTGCTAATTGAGAACAATGTATCCTGCAATATCCCGTTGCCCATGGAAGAGCACGCCATCGATCGTTTCTCATATGTTCGAGCTGCCTCTTCACATCTTTACACCAATTTTTTGTGAATCATTTTCTTTTTCTTTTTTTAAATGGTACTTTTGGTTCCGCCGCTGACCATGCCATGCACATGCATGTCACCTGTTGGCAGGACGCTTGCTATTTTCACCACATTATGGACACTGCAAGATAGCTGAGACTGTCTTCAACTCACACCTGAACCTATCTTCCATCAGATTAAGATTATGACAAATTGTGCATGAATCTCAAACCGAGTGGTGCTATCGAAGGCCATCATCTCGTGTGAAGAGGGACGTGGTCACTATTAACATGCCAGTGGGACAACTCATTAGTTCTGTCCATTGCTGGTTGTTGTCGTTATTCGAATTGAGATTTTCTATTCAAAGTAAGTTACATAATTTGATTTGAATTTTAGATTATCTAATTCTTTTAGATTATGTGATCATTAGAAGGTTAAGATATTTAATTTCTTTTTCAAATAATCTTGCGTTATTCATTGCATTTTTAATTGGTATCGAATCTTTGAGCCTAAAGATTGGATCTTCAATTGGATATTTCCTTTATTTTATTGCACTGATTGGCTTAAATTGGGTAATCGGACTTTCAAGCCAAAAGATTGGACCCCCCCCTCCCCAATTAAATCTTTCCCGTTTTTGTGCCCGTCATGAGGTAATATTCAATAATCTAAGTTCGTCCTTAGTAGTATTAATACAACCTTACGTTATGCGCGTCATTAGATTAGAGTATTACATGCATATAAAAAAAAATTAAAATCTCTTCAAGTCAGTTTATGATTGCATTCGTACAAGTTTTCGAATTTAGAATGTCATATATTATGTGCATGTCACATATTGTCCATCATTTAGAGTTTCACGTGCTTTAGGGCAATGTTTTAATATTTGCATCATGTAGTGCATTATTGGTGTTGCATTTGTGTAAGATATCATAACAAATACAAAAATGAATTAGCATTGCTTAGTTAAAATCACCATCTATTAGCAAATAAAGGTCATAAGGCCATGTTTAGTGTCAGGGTTTAATTCTTTATTTTTACTCTTCAGCTGAACGAGGGCTTGGTCGTTCGTCGGAGGGAGAGAGAGGGGGCCGAGTTCAAAGCGTCGGGCAAATAGAGAAAATCGAGCAAAGAGAGAGATAGAGCGTGCAGGATGAGAAAGATGAATAGTAACCAAAGGAAAGCAAAGAAAAGGAAAATAAGAAAAAAGAAAAGAAAATCAATTAGACAATTCAAAACTTTAAGTAAGATAGTTTTGTTTTGAGTAAAATTATCTATGTCAGATCATCGATGACTAAGACAAGTAGGAGATAATGATTGGAGTGTAACATCAACAATTTCATGTAAGACTTTGCTAGAAAAATTGATTCATTCTATTTCATGTCATTGCATATAGGTCACATTTAATTTAATTAACATAGTATACATGACATGGCATCATAGTTCATCAATGCATGCTTAGATTAGAAATCACATAGTCATAGCATTTAAATTAGTCATGTTATTTTAAACTGGAAAAACAGAAAAGAATTAATTGTCATGGCATCTCAGGTCTTGGTCCAAGTTATCTCATATAGCTTAGGTCTTGCATTAGTCATACTTTTCATCACTTTCATGAATAAAAAATGCATTCCTTGAATGTTTTTTTCCCCAAGTCTAAGTTTGAAGAACCTCTATCTCAATTGGTGACAAATAGAGATCCATTTTTGCTTGCCCATGCGTTCAAGGTTCTTTAATCTTTTTGGCAATTTATTTACTAATTTGATTATTGAATGTTTCATTATTGACTGCACAATCGCATGATCATCCCTCATATGTTAGTAGCTAGGATTAGAACCGACAAAGATTGGATGCAAAAATATTTTCGAAAAAAAGAGAAATAGTATCAAAAGAACATTGGATTAATTTAGCGTAATCAAGTCTCTAAATCAAGTGATCTTTGGTTCATAGTATTAAAATGTACTCCCACATTTTAATCCCCTTGCAGACAAGTGTGGAATGAAGACAGAAAAAGAAATGAAAGAATCCCAGAAACGTTGTTGCTTCATATTTAAAGGCTTAAAGCTGACTAGTTCTCAATTGATGTGTTACAAATGGGAAAGAGAGCGTGGAACTGAAATAACAAAATTTCAGAAAAGTAAGGGTTGAATTCACCCTTCTTCTTTTTTTCTTTTTTTTTTTGGACGAGAAAGGAAGAACTACATTACGACCGTAAATTTGTACAACAGCCCGAGACTAAGGCATCCAAATACAACAGATCCGCAAGCGAAGAGGGAGGGGCCGTAGCCCAGTTACTAGATAAGCAGCCATGAAAATGGGCCTTTGCAGCCCAGTCCGCCACAAAGTTGGCCTCCCTTCTACAGTGGCGAAATCAGAGATTAGGGAAAGTGGAGAGTTTGGCCGCCGCTTCTTCAAGAAGAGGACTCAACTCCCATGGCCGTGAAGCAGAGTCGCGAACTCCTTCCACCAAGGTTAGGCAGTCCGATTCAAGCACAAATTTATCCCGATCCTGGCCATGTGCCAGTAAATGATCAAGAGTCAGAAGAAGCGCCCGGATCTCGCGTGCAAGGCCGAAGATGACAAAAAATCGCAAGTGAAGCCACCGATCAGCGTTCTGTATGATCGCGGATGATGCACGCCATAGCTCCTTTTTGCACTTTGGTAGGTTTATAAGTTCCATCAATATTGATTTTCAACTCACCAGGGTCCGGTGGCCGCCATTGCAGATCAGTCGATGAAGCAGAAGGAGTTGTACGCCGCAGTGTATGAGCAGAGAGAGCTGCGATTCTAACCTGTGCAAGGGCCTCCTGGACCACCAGGGATGAGTTAGGCCGGTGATTTCGAAAGACGAAGCCATTTCTCGATTTCCAGATCTGCCAAAGAGTCGCAGCAATACACTCCAAACCAGGTAAAGTACCGTGGCTTTCTATCTGTGCTGATAACCATGCATCCATGCGTGTGACTGATTGAGGGATGATGTGAACATGAATCTGTGGGTGTGACCAAACACGTTGTGTCCATGGACATAAAAGGAAGAGATGTTCAGTAGTTTCTGGTATGTGGTGATCGCAAATAGGGCAGGTTGGATCTGTAATAATGCGGCGGTGATAAAGGTTTTCTTTTGTGGCGATGGCATTATTACAGACTGACCACAAGAAGGTCCGAAGTTTGGGGGGTTGTTTGACGGTCCAGATGAATTTCCAGAGGAGTTTTGGGGGGTTGTATGATGATGAAGCTTGGTTTGGATGGTTGCTGGAAAAAGAGCGTCTGATAGTGTGATAAGCACTTTTAACAGTGTAGCTACCATTTCTGTTATTTAACCAAATCAGTTGATCAGAATGGTGGTGAGGACTAACCTGTATGGCTGTAATTTCAGCGGTTGTGGGGTCATCAAAAACCGTCGGATAAGGGGGTGTTCCATCCCTTGGTGGTTGAGTCCAGCAACTCATTTACCATTTGTGGAGCCTCTAGTGGAACAGGCCGTCCTAGAACCCCTCTAGAAAGCCAACGGTCTGTCCAAATATTAATAGATTGACCATTACCAACAGACCATTGTAAGTGTGGTAGAATAACATTTCTTCCCAGGATAATACTCCGCCAGCCCCAAGAAGATCTTGGGCCCGATCGGCATGCGAAAAAGTCGTTGAATGGAAATAAAGCCCTTTAAAAAGGAGACTCCAAAGGGATGTAGGGTGCTGCAATAGTCGCCATGCTTGCTTCCCAAGCATGGCCTTGTTGAAAGCAATAAGATCGCGAAAACCAAGACCCCCACTGTCTTTTCTATTCTTGATAGACTCCCAATTTGTCCAATGTATGCCCGGTTTCTTTCCATCACTCTGCCACCAGAAGCGGGCGATTTTCTGTTCGATAGACTTGCAAATTGACACAGGTATTTTAAATATAGACATGGCATATTGTGGTAAAGCCTGTATAACAGTCTTTAGTAAGATTTCCTTACCACCCTTAGAAAGCAGATTCTCTTTCCACCCATCTAGTTTAGCATAAACTCGTCCCAATAACCAAGCAAACATCTCTCTCTTTGATCTTCCCCAGTCAGATGGTATACCAAGATATTTACCAGCTTTATCAACCACAGGAATTCGAAGTTCTCAAGCTAGGTTAACTTTTAGATTTTGAGGACAGCCTTTGCTACAGAACAAACTAGATTTATTCCTATTGACATCCTGGCCAGTAGCAAAACAATACTGATTGATGATATTAGCTAAGTTCTGACATTCCAGTATCCTACCATCTAAAAAGAAGATAGCATCATCTGCAAAGAACAAGTGAGATAAAGTAGGACACCACCTGTTCAATTTTATGCCTGTGAGATGCCTTATTGTGATTGCTTGAGTCACAAGGTGAGAGAGAGTGTCCATCATGAGGATGAAAATATAAGGTGAAAGAGGATCGCCCTGTCGAATGCCCCTGGATGGTTTGAAATATTGTAGGTGGTCACCATTAAATTTCACACTGAACGACACTGTTGTAATACATTGCATAACCCACTGTACCCATGTCACATGAAAGCCTATCTTGAGTAGATAATCTTGAAGGAAATCCCATTCAACTCGGTCGTATGCCTTCCTCATGTCCATTTTTAGAACCGCTCGAAATTTGCGCTTACATTTCCTGATCTTAAGTTGATGTAGCACCTCCTGGACAATGAGTATATTATCTTGTATTTGCCGTCCGCATACAAAGGCACTCTGCTCCTTAGAGATTAGAGTAGGCAGATAGGGTTTCAGCGATTAGCAATCACTTTAGATATGATTTTGTAGGCATAATTGCAAAGGCTAATTGGACGGTATTGGTCTAGTCTTTCAGGATGAGGTACCTTGGGGATCAATGAGATGATAGTACGGTTTAGATGAGGTGGCATAACTCCGGAAGTAAAAAACTGTTGCACTAAGAGGGTAAGCTCATCTTGAAGGATATCCCAATGATCTTGATAGAAAATACCGATTAAACCATCCGGCCCTGGCGCTTTCAGTCTACCCAATTGAAAAGTAGCTTGAAAAATTTCCTCTTTTGTGACCGGGGCGATTAAAGCAAAATTCATTTCCTCCGTGACGATACGATTGCATTGGCTTAGAACAGGCGCATAATCGCGAGTGCCCATTGTCTGGTAGAGAGAAGAAAAGTAATCAATAGTCATCTGTTGTAACATGTGGGGGTCCCGCACCCAAGTTTGGTTCTCAGCTTGTAGCATACAGATCTTGTTACGTTGTCTCCGCTGGATAGTCGTTGCATGAAAAAACCTAGTGTTCTTATCCCCCCACCTTAGCCAATTTAGCCTGGACCGCATGGCCCAGTATTGTTCTTCTTGTTGCCATAACCATTGAATTTGCTCTTGCAGATTTGTGATCAACAGCATATCAGATAGGTCGTGAGCTTGGTTTAGTTGATGCTGAAGTTGCTGATGTAACAGCTGGAGTTGGTGGTGGCCTTTTGAGAATTTGGATTTACTCCATCTAGCTAGAGCAAGGGTAACTGATTTCAGTTGGAGACAAGTGTAGAAGCTGTCGTCGTTGTTGATCTCCATGACTGGGCAATAATGTCCCGGCATTCTGGGTCTTGGGTCCAAAATGCTTCAAATACAAATGGCCGAGAAGTGCGATGGGGTAAGGCCTTAGTGGTTAAGAGCAAAGGGCTGTGATCTGACCCTATAGCCGGTAAAGCCAGCACTTCCGCCTCAGGAAAAGCAAGACGCCAATCCAAAGAACACAAAGCCCTATCCAGTCGTTCCTTCACAAATTCATCACCAACTCTACGGTTTATCCAGGTATAAGAACATCCCTTACTTTCTAAGTCCATGAGTGCACAATCATGCAAAAGATCTCGAAAAGATTGCATCCGCTGAGCATTAGCAAAACACTTACCAACTTTCTCCCAATGATATAGGATTTCGTTGAAATCTCCGATGCAAAGCCAAGGCAGCCGAGTTGAAGTTTTAAGGGTACGTAACGTTGCCCAAAGCTGCTGACGTTGCTGAAACACTGCCGAAGCATGGAGGCATGTAAGTTGCATCATAATTCCACTAGTGATATCAGTACAAGTCACATCATACAGCTCAGAAGATGAATGATTCAAAGATATATCGAGCTGATCATTCCAAAAAAAGGCCAAACCACCGGCCAAACCAATAGGATTGGTAATAAAAGAGCTAGGATAATTAAGGCAATGTTGTAACCGCTGAAGATAAACCCGTTGGTTTTTAGTCTCCATCAAAAAGATAGCGTCGGGCCGCTCCTTAGCCACTAGGGCCTTGAGGGAACGAACTGTCAGGGGGTTGCCCAGCCCCTGACAGTTCCAACTCAATAGCTGGTTGAATTCACCCTTCACGATGGCTGAATTCTCTCAAGTTTGATCAAATAATATATTATTACATTCCATTATTGAAAAATGATTCTATAGGGGCGGGGAACTAATCCTAATACCTCTTGCTTTGAGGATGTTTTATTTTACCTTCAGACCCTCAGCATACAATACTCTAACGATGATTGTAAACCCGGCAATTGAAGTAGTTCTGATTCATGCTGATTTTCTGAATAGTTAAGCACACTCATTGCTTATTAGGCCCCAGTTTCTTCTCTCCTGTTCTTGGTGGCTTTAGTTTAAAACGCTGCCCGCAGGATACATTAAGCTCTACTCTTCTGCATGTAAGCAGGTTAGATGAAAAAAGTGTCAGGATTCTTAATGCAGTCGATGCTTGCTTTCAGCGATTGTGGGCATTTTAAATACAACCCAAGTTTAGACGGGACTAACCTCAAATCAACATTTAATGGATGCTAAAACATTTAATGTTGTAGGCCTCATAGGCATCAAAATCGAATTGGCGTGTAGAAGCTTAATTTTGCCATAAACCACAAAAGGATTGAGAAAAGATTCTAAAAGAACTTATTATTTTTCAAGAATTTTTTACCAAAAAATATTGTGAAATTTGGACAAATCTCACGAAGACATCTAATCCCAACTCAGCATGCAAGACCTTCTAAAAAAATCCAAAAACAGGAATGCAGCAAAGAATCACAACAGCAAGTATCAAACAGGGCAATTAAGATCAGAGCAATTGGATTATGACCCATGGACAATTGACTCTAGAAAAACTATAGCATGTTAAGCACTCAATAAGAAACAACTTTCATGAAGGAGGTTTTCTAAGATAACCTACATATGAATTTCTAAAAATTCACGAACAGAGACCAATGTATGAAAGTCAGAACAGGGCAGCAGGGTGTTCATGCATGTTAAAAATGATTCACTCTAGCAAGCGATGTTCAATAATTCTTAAAATTTAACACAATGTAGACATGTGTGTCATAAACGATTTCCATGAGGACCGATCCTCAGAATCCTTATAGAAAAATTCATGCAAAAAGGACAAAGACTTGGGCTCCTAAAGGCAGAACATGCAATCCAACCAAAGGAAGAGTGGACACCACCGCCTACAGGCTCGTTGAAATTAAATGTGGATGGATCTTGGTATAGCGACTCAAAATAGGGAGCTATTGCCGGATTATGCAGAGACCATTGCGGGCGTCTTGTGGGTAGCTTTGTCAAGAAAGTCCTTGCTCCGTCCGCCCTCGTCGTGGAAACCCTAGCTTTGAAGGAAGGTCTGCATTTTGTGGAGAAGAAACGAACGGCAGCTCTTCAGTTCAGTGAACAGAGTCAAACAAGTACAATAGTTTAGTTTCAACTTGTGACTGACAATTTGACAGCAAGAAATGCTATCCTGGGCCGGGCTGAAGTCCCATGGGTTGTCCAATTGGTAGTGGTGGACTGTCAACAATTACTGGGCTCTTTAGCTGGAGTGTCTGTCGCCATTTGTTCGTGAGAAATGAATCGGGCCGCAAATTAGGTTGCGAAGGCTTGCCAAAACTACTCCATCAAACGTGAAACTTATTAACTTAGATAAATTACTAACGGTAGTAATAGTATTATTCTAACTATCAAGAAATGAGGATAAAATCAAAACATGTACCTCATCATCAAAGTTAAACACAACTGAACTTAATTGACTAACAACCACATTGAATCCATTGATATAATTAGCAACTAACGCACCTTTGTTCATCTTTAATTAAAGAGGTATCACATCAAATAGACCTTATTGATCATAGAGGGTTTCTTGTACATATTCGATAGGGCTTCCATTAAACCCGCATTGATCTTCTCTTTCACGGTGATAAACACGACGTGATGAGCCAACGTCAGCCGAATAACACCCAAAACTCGTTTAGCCAACAATTCCTAGTCAACTTGCTTAATAGTCAATGACCTCTCCTAAACAGGGGTAAGTGTAGTTTCCTTTCATATCAATAATCCTCAACCTATATCTTCTAGAAACCAAAATCATTTCCATCAAATTTGTCGATTCTCGCATTTCCTTCTTTTGTCACTATCGATTCGCTTCAACTCAACCTAACCTAGCTCTCATACCAATTGTTGCGTAAACAAGCGATTAATCAATAAAATAGACAGATTAAGGAAGTAGCTTTGATATTATTATTGCAAAAACAAGTGATTAAACAATAAAATATACATAACAAGAAAATAAATCGGACACCAAATTTATGTGATTTGGTTGTAGTGACCTACATTTACGAGGAGAGCAATACGAATTTTACTGTAGATCAAGCGACATAACGAAAATTACAACCACTCTCAAGTCACTCAAATACTCTTGATGTTTTCTAACCCTTAGTTACACCCAATAACTCACATTGTATTTAGCCTCACAATTCCTCACAAAATAATCTTATACTCTCACAAAGATATTAACAAATCTTTAATTATCTTCAACATTAAATATATTGGTGTAATTCTACAGAGAAAATTCCACCCCAACCACCCAGTCAGAACAACACTTTAACTTTTTCTGTCTTTCTATGGACATAAATGGAACGAAGACCACGCTGGGACCCTTGGCTTCTAACGAGGGGAGATACTTTTATACAAAACACGTAAAATATCTTGGTCAAAGAGAGACAAATATTTCTTTATTTGACTCCTTACGCATAGACTCCGACACCAAGTCGAAATAGGAATTTAAGCGTGAAATATCTTCTAGTTCCTTCCCTGACTTAATATCCTAAAACAAATATTGCATGCTCCTTTTATTTCTATTTTATTTATTTCCAAAATTTAAATTTTCACTTTGAACTAAAACTCAAGACATAATCTAACACAATTGTTGATGGCGAATAAGGAGGAGGGTCTCGGCCAGATTTTTGCGATCATATCCAGCAAGGCAGAGCTTGAAGAAGAAAGGCATGCACCTCCATCAAGTCCATCACCATCGATGGGATCTCCATCCTTGAAGTCGTTTAGGCACATAGTGTGGTTGAGCGATGCGTCGATCTTGTGCCCTTTCACAATGAAGTAGACGATAGTCGGGATGATCTTGATGACGGCGGGATCAAGACTATGAGGGACAGCTAGTCAGCAGAGCGAGCGAAGAGCGCGGCCCGTGGGGCCGTCAAGACTCAGGGGCATGGTTCTTTACGTAGGACATTGGTGGAGAAGGCAATGAGGAGGAGCTTATATCTTTGTCCTCATTAACCTCTGTTTTCTACTCTTCCTCAGCTGCCAAGTTCCTAAAATGCTTGAAACCTCGTGAACTGAACGTCTTCGTGAACCTCTCCACCATAATTCTCTTCCTTAAGGTCTCAAATTTCTCCCCCTCGCCGGATTCTCAGGATTCGTTTCGGTTTCCGATGAGGTCAACGACATTGGGCCCAAATAGGGATGGTGTGTTAAGAAGTAGGACCCACAAGGGGTGACATGGCCCATACAACTTTTATAATATTAGAAAATGACGTAATGGACAGCGTGTCGCTCCATGGTGAAATCTTAAAAAACTAAATAGCCGTTTGCACATTTTAGGAAACAAAAATTAAGATGAAGTGGCTCGTACCCCAGTTTTGGCCCCAGTCAGAACTTTTGACTTAGAAGGCTATCCAAGCGAAAAAAGGCATTTTATGAATGGGAAAATGTCGTGGATGGTTCTCAAACTTTGGTGGATTGTGTAGTATTTTTTTTTTTTTGAACTTTTGACTTATTCAATAAAGTCTATAAACTATTAGAAAATATTCAATTTAGTTCATAAATTATACAAAAATGTCCAATGCTATCATTCCATTAATTTAAATTAACATGATCTGTTGATGTGGCTTTCATCCCGTTTAATTTGAACAATGGACAATAAAAAAAATTACATGTGGATTATTTAAGTAAGATATTAATCATGTCTAATGTACTAATTTTTTTTTCCTTTCTAAAATTGATGGATAAAATGATGGACATTTTGATTCATTATTTTTAAAATTCAAACTCAACATATAATAATCAACACCATCAAAATAATGTTTGATTTGTTATTTGAGCAAACATAATGACTACATTAAACTAATATCAATATAGTTCTAAGACTACATTAAACAAATTAAAAACTTAAGAATGACATTGCACTTAAGGCCAAAATTCAGGATTCACTTGTCGCTTTTCCTTTATGAAATAGATATATTACCTAATAGTGACAATGTGTTACAATTGATAAATCACTATTGACCATGTGATATGAAATTCACATTACTTGACACCAAGTGTATATGCATCTCACTTGTGACATGTTGCATCATGTGTAACTGTCATGTGATGCATTTGTCATATAAAATGCATTCCCGTTCAAGTGATAATGAATAGAGAATTCTATCCTCAGAAAAAATCCCAAAAAGGATCCTCACCTTTCATGTTTTGTCCTTTTTTTTTAAAAAAAAATTTTTGCACTTTGCATCAAATCTAAATATATTCATTCACAATGCTACTCTTCGGAAAGAGATTTCATTTTTAGTCTCTCAATTAAAATAGCTTTGAACCAAATAATGATGATTAATTCAAATAATCTTATGTGAATCTATTGGCTATTTTGATCATTCGCCGCTTCCAATTAAAACCACTATAAAACACTACTCTCTGCTATCGAAATGTTGTTATTGATTCTCTTATGAGAAAAATAATATGTCTGCATTTACAATTTACACAAAAAAAAAAAAAGAGAAAACTGTTCAAAAAGTCTTACACCTATTGCACTTTGTCAATTCAATCTTAAATATTTTCACATTTTGTCAGTTGATTCCATCCAGCTAATTTTGATTAAAAATCGCTAATTTGAAAATCGAACGTCTTATACGTCACGACAACGCTAACATGGATTTTTTTAATAATATTTTAATAACTCTTTTATTTTTTATATATATTTTTATCCTTTCCTTTCCTTTCTTTGGACTCAAGTTGGTGAGGGCATTGCAGCCTTGCCCAAAAGGGGTGATGGCCTATATGGACCGCAATGCCCTCTCCAGCCTAAATCCAAAAAAGGGCAAATAAAATAAAATAAAATAAAAAAATTATAAAATATAAAATAAAATGTTAAAAATCATTAAAAAAAATGTTTATATCAATGCCCACCGTATCACATAAAATATTTGGCATCCACGCCATCCATTTTCAGTCAAAATTAGCCGAATGGACTCATTCGGTAAAATATAAAATTGTTTATGACTCAAATAAAGATATTAAAAGGTTTATGATTGAATTAGTAATAACGTAATAGGTTTAGAACTTTTGAATAATTTTGTCCACAAAAATTAATAATTAATGACCTATTTTCATTTGATATAATCAAGTAAATAGAAAATAATGCGTAATGCCAAGCGATAATATCAAGAAACGCGTGCGGATGACTCAGCAACGGTACTTTTTTTTTTTCGAAAGCAACGGTACTTGACCACTGGGTCTGCTCGTTGGCGCCCAAGGGAAAAACATTAGCTGGCCAAGCTCGCCCAGTGGAGGAACCTTACTTTTTAATTTTTAAAATTTCTAGCTAGGAAAAAAATGAAAATGAAAACAAATGAAAAATAATTATAGGGTTTTGTGTTGTATTATTTTATTATTTTATCTGTGAGTTTTATACTATTTTTTCCCTATATCGGAATTTTGTGCTTAATTTGTCCCACTAGTAGTTATTAATTCTAGATGTCATAGTAAAATCACCAATAAAAGAAAAAAAAAAAAAACCAAAAACATACATTAGCATTCACGAACGACCACATATATACCTCTGCTTTTGAAGAAAAACAAAAACATACTTGAATATTACTTTTGGAAACAACCATTTACATCAATTATCCATATGTTTCTATTTAATTTGTAAAATGCCCCTTCCAAATCCTAATTTCTCACACCCAACCAAATTAGTAAAATGCCCGATCCAAATCCTAATTTCTCACACCCAACCAAATTAGCCAAAACAAACTAAAAACTAAACCCATTAAACCCTAAGCAGTTTAATAAAATAAATTTTGTAAGGGGGGATTATTTGCTCTTTTCATGGTGGAGTTTTGCTTAGAGATTATGAGGATGGTTTGCAAAAATAAGGGCGCAATAGGCTGAGCCTAGACATATTTTTGTAATTTTTTTGATAAATATAAGGGCGCAATAGGCCGAGCCTCAAGGCCCTTGCTCTGACCTAACCCCCTTCCCCCCGCTTTGACCAGACCTGTCCAAGCTCGCTCAGTAGTCTTAAAAAATTTAGCTCAGCCCACTCGTGGATTAGGTTTACTAGCGCCATGTAGGGGAAAGTTATTACTTCTGACCAATCATATCTTGTCAAAATAGTCGATAACTTTGTTCTCTTTTAGAAATCTATCAAATCAATAAGGAAGAAAATTATTTTCTATCATCATTTGCCAACATATATTATGGAGATTATAATATTGTCTTCCAAGACATGCTTATATAAGAAAGTACAAAAGAAGAATGATACTCATGTAATATTCCCAATGAATTTGTGCAAAAATTACGAACTTCAATGAATATATTGGGTCGACCTTTCAAAGCACAATTATTTTCTATAACACCTCTCACAAGATCCCATAAACAGGGTTGCTCATTCAAAGCATAGAAAAACACATTTAGAAAAAAATCGAAAAGACATCTAGAGTTGTCGGCATGTAAAAGGAGTCTTAGACTTTGAAGAGCAAATATCAACATCTCTGACCGTGTAAAACGTGGTGACTTCTTAGTCCCGAGTCTTCGTCAACAAACAATGGAGTTTCAGTGAAGCATCCTATTTGTTTTTCCTACCAAAGATTAATAACCATTGCCGAGTCTTTATTGGGTCTTTTGGGTTTGTATCCTAGGTTGATTTGTTCCACTGAAGAGGAGCAAATATTGGCAGTACTCGGAATTTCACCGTGTGAAATTACGAGTCCACTGATCGGACGACACGTGTCGTCCGGTCGGATCTCTCTCTCTTCCCTCTTTTCTTTTTTCCTTGATTTCTTCTTCTTCCCTCTACCAAATTTTTGGGTGAACCATCTAGGGTTTGGCTAATAGATTATTAAGCCCAGACTTAACTCGGGCTCTCCTAAGCCCATACCAATTCGCGACTTAATGTTCAAGTTTTTAATATGCAAGTGGATTTTATCTAGGAGTCGTCACTAATCAGTTTATGGTAGGTCGATTAGACACCTAAGTAAAATAATGGGAGAATTATTTTACTCTTACGAACCAAAGACTAAGGGTACAGGGACTTGATTACACTAGATTTCTCTAATGCCCTTTCGGTACCATTCTTTTATTTTCAAAAATGTTTTTGCAGGCAGCTTTAATTGATTTTAAATATATTTCCCTAACATGTGAGATAATCATCCAGGTGCGCAAACTACCAATTTAACACCTAAGAAAGCAATGAATAAATTACGGGACTTACCTTGTAGCAACGAAAGCATCTGCAATGTTAAATCAGAATTCACATCGACGATCCTAGATATGATTTTTAATTAACATACAATTTCTTTTTCTTTTTTTTTTACTTGATTAATGAAAATCATGCAATATGCAATGCAATATAACTAAATGACCTAATTCTAAAGACATGCAATTTTTAATTGAATAGACCTAGCAACAATCACTAAATGACATGTGTTTCATGAACCTAGTTCTATATGACATGCGCATGATATTTTTGTTTTTTTTTTTATAAAAATTCGTAATAAAAAATTGCTAAAAATAAAAATCTAACTAAAGTGAGATATTATCTATTTTAAGTTAGGAAATAGACTAATCTGAATCCTATCTTAACTTAGAAATTTATCTCAACATGCAATTTAATTTAAAGAAATTATCTAACCTAGATACCATATAAACATGCATTTTTTTTATAAAAAAAAAAAAAAAATAACTATTCTATCATGCAATTCTATCTAGGAAATCAATTCTAATCTACATGATATGCAAATGCAATTTTTTTGTATTTTTGGGATAAATAAAGCAATTAAAAGATAAACACCAACTCATTCACGGTCATCAAAGATGTTATCCATCGTTCGAATTTGGAAATGATATCTAATCAAACTTGATTATTTCGCTAATAAAATCGATAAATTGATCTTAAACCTTAAAGATTAAGATATCAATTTCATTCCCGCGTGATTAATTATTCCATCTAAAGCCTTATAGATGGAATAAAAAAACGACGTGCGGTTGCGGATTAGGCAATAAATATGCACATAAGATACCGAAAAGCATGTTTTAGGTAATAAAATATCAAAATCAAATTTAGATAAGATAATTACCTAATTCTGCAAATAATATTGCCAAATTTGAACTTATCGGAATCCGCTCAATGGATGACCGGCGGTGTGTGGTGGTGCTCGGCGGCGTGAACGATGATGGTTCACGATTGATGATGCTCCAAGGTGGCTCGGCAACGGCGAGGGGATCTTTACGATGAACGGACCAAAATTGAAATATTTATTTCCGAATTCAAACCGATGAATCGGGATCGGTGCGGGAGAGTATAGCCGACGGGATGGTTGTGCTCAGCTATTGACGGCAAGAGGGCTGCTGGTCGTGAAGAGCTTTGCGAGTGTGTAATTGAAGATGGACGTCTCCTTGGTTTGTGGATGTCCCGTTGCTTGCTTTTCCGACTGAATTCTTCAATTGTCCTGTCCCCTTTTATTCTCTTTTCTTTTTTGGGAATTATCCGCTCAAGATCATGCGGCTATGGCGTTCTTGGTCTAATCGTGGGTCATGGTGCCGAGCTGCTCACGTTCATCTGGCCAAGGAAGATCCTTTTGCATGCATGAAATAAAATCACAAAAACCACACGTGTTATTGTCCAATATGAACAACATGCAAAAGAAGATAAATCCACCACTTAGAATTATTCAATCGAGATTCTAGTAATTCTTTTGACCGTGAACTTTAGGCTCGCAAACGGTGGCCAGAAGAATCCGGCGTGATAATCACGCTCGTAGAGAACTATTGGCAGCGAAACCTGCAAAATAAACAACTCCGACGCTGAGAATGGACCACCGGCTATTGATGCTCGGCCAAACGCGTCGCGAACAGATGCAGTTGTGGTCAGACTCTGATGGCTGGCTTCGCGGATCACAAGTGATGGCTCGACCTTGGGGACATCGCTAGGGGTGGGAACAATTGCAGGTTCGATGGCGAGACTTCGGACATGGCCGAAAAACTTGGAATTGCTGGAACAATCAAGTATTCTGGGATTTTGTTGCACTCTGAATCGTGACCGGCACGGCAGTAGTTGCGGGCAATGGCGGAGCACGAATGTGATATGGACAGGGAAAAACCGTATGAGAAAGATCTCGCTGGACTATCTTTTCAGATGGGTGTGCCCCCTTTAATGCATGACTCCTCTCCACGTTTCTACCTTTGACCTTCTCTAGTGCGTCCTCTCTAATGTGCAGAACATGTGTTGAATTGGTGGCCATGTATTCTCAATTGTGTGGCCCCCTTTTTATTGTACGAGCACAACACATTATATAGGAGAGAAATTAAATTTTGGTGAAATATTTCACTTCCAATTTTCTTTGTGCATGTCCCATAAATATATCCTTTGCGCACCCTGCGCATATTCCCTTTTGTATTTTCAAATATTCCATCCAAAATTTCTTTTCTACCAAGAATATACCCATTGATGTATATTACCCGAATATATGAAAAATCCTATCGGAATATGCTTGCTGTCGATCCAATGCTAAATGCAAAAAAAATGCAAATTAAAAATAAATGCCCCTAAAACTATATGCTATGCAATTAACTATTTTTTTTTCGGGGATAAAATTAACCCATAATTTTTTAATGCAATAAATGACTAAACGGGTCCCCAAAATTTAGGTGTCAACGTATGGAAAATATAATATTGTCTTCCAAAACACACTTATATAAGAAAGTACAAAAGAAGAATAATACTCATGTAATATTCCCAATGAAACTGTGCAAATATTACGAACTTTGATGAATATATTGCGTTGACCTTTCAAAGTACAATTATTTTCTATAACACCTCTCACAAGATCCCATTAACAGGGTTGCTCATTCAAATCATAGAAAAACACATTTAGAAAAATTCGAAAAGACATCTAGAGTCGTCGGCATGTAAAAGGAATCTTAGACTTTGAAGAGCAAATATCAACATCTCTGACCGTGAAAAACGTGGTGACTTCTTAGTCCCGAGTCTTCGTCAACAAACAATGGAGTTTCAGCGGAGCATCCTATTTGTTTTTTCTACCAATGATACATGTACCCTTATTTCGAGGCAAGTCTCATCAGGCATGACAGTCCCCGTCTCACACGTTCAAAATTTCTATGCTTCTAGATGACCTTGAGAGCACGCACAGTTGTGGTGTTTCGAACCTCCGCCTTGAACCAAGAGGAGGAGGAACATGCCTAGGATGATTAATAACCACTGCCGAGTGTTTATCGGGTCTTTTGGTTTTGTATCCTAGGTTGATTTGTTCCCATTTTTTTTTTTTTTTTTTTGGTCGGTGATTTGTTCCCATTGAAGGGGAGAAAATATTGGCAGTACTCGGAATTTCACCGTGTGAAATTTCGACCGTGTGAAAATTACGAGTCCACACACACACGTCGTCCGGTCGGATCTCTCTCTTCCCTCTCTTCTTTTCCTTTATTTCTTCTTCTTCCCTCTCCTCACGATGGGGAGCCTCGCCTTCAAGATCCCCGTCGCCGTCAAGTCCGAGCACTCTACCGTCCACCCCTCCTCCTCCCCCAGATCGCCCTCGTCCCCTACCTCCCGCCCGACGCCACCCATCCCCCTCCCTCGACGGCGTTGCCTCCCCTCCCGGGGGACGGGGTGGCAGCGGCGGCACCACCTTCCACCTCAGCAAGTCCGACCTCGACAAGCTCGTCGGGAAGTCCATCTTCTCTGGTAAGGTCTGACTGCAGGTCTCCGTCTATACGGGCTGGAGTTGGGCGACCTGCGGGGTGAGATCCGGGAGGCTACTCGGGAAGGTCTCGGTGCCCCTGGACCCCGACGGGGCCGAGTTCAAGGCCTGCGTGCTCCACAGCGGAGTGAAAGGGAAGACCAGAGGGAAGAAGAAAAAGAAGAGAGGGAAGAGATAGAGAGAGGCGAAAGGGGGGCCAGTGTGGTTGTCAGAGGGTCTGAACCGGAGGGTCCAAACCTGCGGTTGATTTATTTATATTTGGTGCCCGTCTTTATTGAGTCTTTTGGGTTCCACCAGATACTTTCGTTGGCAGGGCAAGCCAGGAAAGGGCACACTCATTTCTTCTGGAAAAAGAAGCCAATCGGGTGCTCGGTGCTCGTCCCTGTTGACAACGGAAGGTGGAAATTGGACTACTTCGTCTTTACCAACCCCGGAATCAAGGAGAGCAGCTGCAAAACTTGGTTCTTGATCAATTTCTTCACCTCGGCCTCCAGAAGTTGCTTATTATCTTACTCTTGAGTTGAAAGAAAGTCCATGGCCGTCCTTGAATTACTCTTACTGTGCTTGCGTGCTTTCCAAGTTCAAGAAAAGATATTCTTAATGCACAAAGAATTATTTCCTTCGCTTTCTGGATTTCATACCTGATCCTCGTCATCCCGGGCGCTCCTGTCGGTGCACAGACATATGCTGACGAGTGGTGCGCAGATAGGGGCAACTACGCTGCTCCTAGCAAGTTTCAGGACAACCTCAGCAGCCTCCTCTCCAGGGGCAACTATGCTACTCCCAACGAAGGACCCATTTACGGTTTCTACAACACGACGGAAGGTGAAGATCCGGACAAAGTTTATGGTCTCTTCCTCTGCAGGTAAATCACATGCGAAAGATACCAAAATTTTTTACTTTTGAGTAATACGTTCCAAATCAATCATTATAATCTTTGGAATCAGCTCACTTGGAACTAGGATTTATAATGGACCTGATATATTGGTCTTAATTGAAATCCCCTCCAAAGTACGGTGATCCAATGCCCACCGTAAAATTGCTATTTAGATTTAAGTGACTACTAATGCAACTTTACTATTCCTCTTTAGATGGGATGTTGCCGCCAATCTTTGTGAGTCCTGCATCGGTTTAGCTACCAGAACCATCATAGAAAGATGTCCAGGACAGAAAGAGGCGATCATATGGTTCGACGGGTGTCTCGTGCGCTACTCTGACAGATCGTTCTTCTCTATCATGGATAAAACACGGATTAAATCCATTGCCAACCCTGAGGACGATTCAGATACCATCAACAAGATTGTGGAGCAAACTTTTGATAATGAGGACTTTGCTGTGGAAGTGACAGATTTGGCTAGGAATGTCACGGACTTGGCAATTTCCTCAGAAAGCTTATATGCGACCATAAACGTTAATGTCACAAGTTCAGTGACCCTGTATGAGCTTGCACAGTGCACCCCGGACATATCAAAGTCAGCTTGTAAGATTTGCTTGCTTTATGCTATCGAAGACTTTCCCACCGTTCTAACTATTAAAAGGGGAGGTGCGAGAATTCTTGGGCCAAGTTGTAATGTACGGTACCAAATGAATTTTGATGGGGAACCTATAGGACAAGCACCACCACCTTCAGCAACTAACAAAACCAGCACTGAGTCCGGCAGTGAAGGTACGAGTTATCTAATTCTAAAAATGGGCACACAATTTGACATGGTAAGCCTATAATGGTATCATTCCGTTGCTTCTAATTATCAATATAAGCTGCTTTATGTATCATATTGTACTTGATTTACTTTTACTGTACTCGCGTTCTTTCCTAGTTCAAGAAAAAAAGACTATTGATGCACCAAGAAATATTTCCTTCGCTTTCTGGCTTTCATGCCCGATCCTCTTCATCCCAGGCACTCCTGCTGGTGGACCGACATATGTTCAGGAGCGGTGCGCAGGTAGAGGCGAGTACGCTGCTCCTAGCAAGTTTCAGGACAACCTCAACAGCCTCCTCTCCAAGGGCGACTCCGCTGATTACAGCAAAGGACCCATTCGCGGTTTCTACATCACAACGGAAGGTGAAGATCCGGACAAAGTTTATGGTCTCTTCCTCTGCAGGTAAGTCACAAGCGAAAGATACCAAAAATATTAATTTTTGAGTAATACCTTCAAATCAATCATTATAATCTTTGGAATCGGCTAACCTGGAAATAGGATTTATAATGGACCTGATATATTGGCCTTAATTGAAATCCTCTACAAAGTACGGTGATCCAATGCCAACCAAGAAATTACTATCCAGATTTAAGTGACTACTAATGTAACTTTTCTATTCCTCTTTAGAGGGGATGTTGCCGCCAATCAATGTCAGTCTTGCATCCGTAATGCTAGCAGCACCATCATAGACAGATGTCCAGGACAGAAAGAGGCGACCATATGGTATGACGAGTGTCTCCTGCGCTACTCTAACAGATCGTTCTTCTCTGTCATGGAGACAACACCGATTATTTTTGTTATCGACCCTGAGAGCAATTCAGTTACCTTCAACAAGATTGTGGAGCAAACTTTCGATAATGAGGACTTTGCGGCAAAAGTGACAGATTTGTTCGTGAGAAATGTCACGGACAATGCGATCTCCTCGGAAAGCTTATACGCAACCATAAACGTTAATGTCTCAAGTTCAGTGACCCTGCATGAGCGTGCACAGTGCACCCCTGACATCTCAAAGTCAGCTTGTAAGAGTTGCTTGCTTTCTGCTATCGAAGGGTTTCCTACCGCTCTTAATCCTAAAAGGGGAGGTGCGAGAATTCTTCAGCCAAGTTGTTATGTACTGTACCGAATGGATGTTGCTGGGGGATCTGGAGGACAAGCACCAGCACCTTCTACAACAAAAAAACCCAGCACTGAGTCTGGCAGTGAAGGTACGAGTTATCCAAATCTCAAAATGGGCACACAATTTGTCATGTTAAGCGTATAATGGTATCATTCCGTTGCTTCTAATTCTCAATATAGGCTGTTTTATGTGTCATATTGCACTTGACTTTCCTTTACGATCTTAACTATGATCATACTCTCTTGCTTTCAATGAGTTCTTGGTACTATTTACACTTGGTGAAAAAAAAGACTGCGGATTTGTGTTATGTTTGGACGCAAGGAACTTATCTTTCTTGACAGGGATCAAAAGAAATCCATGGATTGCAATCGTTAGCTCAGTATTTGGATCGGGGTTACTAACAATCATCATGGGTTCGTGTATATTTTTAAGGAGGACAAAGAGATTGAAGAAAGGTATGAGTGAATTCATCTTGCTTGCCATTGGAATGACCATCTTCTAACCTTTACGTAACGAGAGTAATCTCTTGGACTCTCAGAGAAGGAAAACAGCCAAGAGGTTCAGTTACTTCATCTAAGACGAGAAATCGGAGAAGAGTTTTCAAAGGAAAGATCTCGAGGAGAAAAGCTGGTGGCTTCTCAAGAATTATCTCTGATACGATTAGACATTATACGTGCGGCCACACAAAACTTCTCCAATGAATGTAAACTTGGGGAAGGCGGGTTTGGCCCCGTGTACAAGGTAAGCATTGAAGTGACTCAACACCTGTTTATGGGAAAATTGGGAAAACTGGCAGTTATTATCCGAACATAAACTTATTCGAATTTGGTTATCATTAATAATTCTCATATAGGGATTTCACTACTGACATTACCCTGTTTCAGGGCACATTGGCAGATGGAAAAGAAATTGCAGTTAAAAGGCTTTCAAGAACCTCAGGCCAAGGACTTATCGAGTTTAAGAACGAAGTGATCTCGATTGCTAGACTACAACATAGGAACCTTGTTCGATTATTGGGATGCTGCTTGGAAGAGCACGAAAAACTCTTGATATATGAATACATGCCCAACAAAAGCCTGGATGTCTTCCTTTTCGGTTTGAGCTTTAGCAGATGCAATGAATATTTTAGCTAGTTAATTTTAGTTTTATATAGTTGAGGTTCATCTGAGTCTCTCATGGTCGACAGGTTCAACTATGGGGCAATCTTTAGACTGGAAGATGCGCATGAACATCACCTTTGGAATAGCTCGGGGGCTTCTATATCTACACGAGGATTCTCGCCTAAGAATTATCCATAGGGATCTGAAAGCTAGTAATATTTTACTAGACGGCGAGATGAATCCAAAGATATCTGATTTCGGAATGGCAAGGATCTTCGGTGTAAATCAAGATGAGGCCAACACGAATAGGGTTGTTGGAACATAGTAAGTTCTTTAATATCTTTCTACATCTGTCATATGTTTGAATGATTCACTAGGCCAATAAAGAACTCTGATGATCAGCTCAACAGCACCAAAATGAGCATATACTTATTACAGAATTTTAATATGGAAAATGGCTTTTCATTGTTTCTTACTTCCAAGAAATTGCACTTCATCACATGATTTTGGTCAGTGGATACATGGCACCGGAATATGCAATGCAAGGACTATTTTCTGTTAAATCAGATGTCTTCAGTTTTGGAGTTCTCTTGCTAGAGATGATAAGTGGGCGAAAGAATAACGGTTTTCATTTCCAAGATTACAGTGAAAGCCTTCTCACCCTTGTATGTTCCTAATCACCACTTTTTAAATATGAAATTCAAGAATTTTGTATAACTGTCCTTGCTTACTTCCCTTTCAAAATGACAGGCATGGAAGTTGTGGTCCGATGGTCGAGGGTTGGAACTTACCGATCCGTCAATCAAAGAGTCATGTGATGCAGTTCAAGTGGTAAAATGCATACACATCGGTCTATTGTGCGTTCAAGATGACCCAACAAATCGACCAACCATGTCGCTCGTGGTTCATATGCTAGGAGCCGACACTATCCCACTTACCCAACCATTGCTGCCTGCATTCTCAGTTGGAAGAGATGTGAGAACACTCAATCTGATCGGTCTAATTCACAAAACTTCCACCGTTAATGAAGTAACCCTTTCCGATGTTTCTCCTAGGTGACTAAGTATCATCAGCTCATCTTCAATTGATTTCTCTTTTATAAAATGGAAATGGTTCGCAATTTTTTAATAAAGTAGAATGATAATTACAGTGTGATCTCTTTAGCATTGTGAATGTCCTCTCTTAATGACGATCCAACCTGTCATCATTCCGTGTATAATACTGAATGCAATTGAATTAATCACACTTGGTTCTTTTTGAATTACAATCATCAATTGATAAAAGGGTAAAAAGCTTGATCATTAGTCGTCATTTCTATTCTAGTTCACCACATATGTTCTATCAGAATGGTTTGTATACTTACTTGAGTAATGTATGAATATTCAATTCTACAAGTATTCCATTGATATATATATATATAAAAGCACAAATTCTATAGTCTACATTGAGTATATTAGCCGAAATCTAATGCGTGACGAGTGTTGGAGTATTTAGATATTAAACAATGCCTAAGCAAGAGTTCCTGCATTCAAGTCTTATCAAGTCTCTATTTGCCTCTTCAATTAGATATTTCTACACTTTAGTCTTAGACCAATATTTAGCTTACGTGAGGGTAGCATTAGAGTATTTAAATATTGAACCATGCCTTCAATAAATAAGCTTAAGATTTTACAAAAATTGACCATGGTCACAAAAAACTTACAAAGAGTGCTACCAAGTTAGGGCAGAATTACTAGTAACCTATTTAATGTATAAGGACGTAATATTCGATCCTATCTTCTGTTGTCAACTTGTCATTCTCTCTTGAGTTCATGTCACTTTTAATTATATCGGGATCCATAAACAATTTTTCTGTAGTGGAATTGGATAATTAAACAATATTTGATTTTTCGGAGTCTGAACTCTATATGATAAAAGGAGAAATATTTGAAGTAATTTGAAGATAACGATCAGAATTTTTATTCGTCCTTCCTACTTTCTAATCCTCGGGGGTGGGGTTAGCGTGTCCTGTTAGAGTGTGATTTGGGAAATTACTAAATCAATCTTCAACTTATTGTATGGAATTTAATTTTAAAATTTTCAATTTTATCAATTTAATCTTAAACATTTTGATAATTCAAATATAATTCCTCTAACTGATTTTCATAAAAAACAGTGACGTGATGATTCAATTATCATCGACAGTCCTACGTGGTACGGCCGACAATTTAAGGCGGACAAAGAGGACGTTTGGTTTCGTATGATTTTTCTGATTTTTTTCCCTTCCCTCCTATTAAACACGTAGACTGCCACGTCATTATACGTGAGCTAATATCCGTGATATGGATTTTTTGTTGTAGCCAGCCTGATGAGATGGACTACAACATAGGAAAAAAAAAATATATATATATATATATATATATAACAAAAAGAAAAACCAGAACAAACACCAACACGCACGGAGAACATGCGAATGCCCAAGATTGCGGTGGTGACGGCGGTGACGCCTAGCCACCGGTGTGGGTCATGCGTTCCTCACCGGGAAAGCGCAGATCTTTGGGGTCGTGGCCTCCATCGTCTTTAAATGTAGGTGAAGACAAAATATACACACGGGAAAGCGCAGATCTTGAGCAACTCAAAAGTGTTTGTGGTGCGAAAGAACACCTTGATTTTGTTCGACATCGTGATCTTGCACATGCCCTCAAACGGCCGTCTCTCATTAGCCACCGGGCCTAGCTTGTACGCTGGCCCTTCGTTGACAATCCTTCCTTGCCCTCCACGGGCGCATTCATGCCTCTGACAGCGTCTTCAGCTTCCTCGCGCTCGCTCGCCGATGCCCTGCTCCCTTCCCAGTAGATAGATCGAATCAGAAAACTGCACTTCCCCATGTCTGTCTTCTGAGAAAGTGAATTTTTTGTGCCTTTTGCTCAAGATTCTCGGAGTATCGCTCGTCGAATCATACGGTAGAGAGAAGAGTTGACTTTGTGTGTTTTTAATTCAAGTTAGTCGATGCAGTCTACTTGTTTGATAGAATATCCCGGAGACAAAATTACACGTTCTGCGCAAAGTTATAGCAACCTGATATTTACATCAACTCGATATTCCTTAGACAATGCGATCTTTTCCCAGACTTATTGCAAATCTACAACGTGGCAGGGCTCAGCATGGGTGTCTCTATGAAAGATGTTTATGCCTTGAGGCTAGGGTCATGGAATCTATAACAACCTAGTCCAACGAGAACGAGAGTGTTTGCCGGGCTAAAGTGTTTGTATAAGGAGTGGCTCCTAGTAGGTTTATAGGATGGTGAAGGTGGCATAAATAAACCTAATTACGTACTAAATAAGAACAACAAGGGGAGAGCATTCCTAAGATGTGTATTTGAAATTGAAATTCATTTGTAAGAGGCGTCTTTTCGCGTAAGGGCAATGCTCCTTACATTAGAACTCTAATATTAACCATGCTTAGGTAAGAGTGCTATCAGAATGAGTGACCTACTAGAAAAGTGTCCACCTATACATTAAATGACAAAATCATGAGGCTCAACATGCAATGGGGATGGGTCAAAGTGGATAATTCATCAAGTGACTTAATTTTGGAGTGTTACAAAAACTTGCCTCATGGCCGCGACCGTTGATGTGATAATGGCTCTCTACTTTCCTCTTAATGGTGGTGGAGGTGGTGACAGTCAACGAAAAGATCCCTTGGTTTGCCAAGAACCACCGTCGCTCATATGTGCTTTGGCAAAGTAAGCCTTAAACTTTTCCCAAAGTTTAAGTAAATCCATTTTGTGTTCTAGCAATAGTGGGTGCTAATGGACGAGCACTAGAGAAGTTTTGGCCGAGTGATCAAGAGGTTAAAGATGATAAACAATAAGAGGAGATCTCAGCACGGAAAAGAATGAAAGAAAATAAATGAAAAGAGAAGAAAAATAAGAAAAGACAAAAACAATGTCATTTTGTCCACTTAACTCGTTGATCCTATCACATAAGACAATAATAATAATTAGACTGCTACGTCAGTGATTTCTAACAAAAATCAACTGAAAAAAATTACATTTTGTAAAATTATTAAAAGGTTTAGGATTAAAAATTGCAAGGTTTATGACTGATATGGTAATTTCCCATTATAATTTATTAGTTTTATATGGTACAAATTAGAAGAATGTTTCTAGCAAGTAACAATCATGTAGATAATCTACGTAAGTCAAACAATCCTTAACATTTTCCAACAAGTTAAGCTCATAATTCCTGAACTTCAGGCTCTGGGATGGGTGATATTTAATACTTTCTCTTGATTAAATGAAGGGAGCAAGAAAGAAATCCTTCAAAAGGAAGAAATAAGTGCATCGGAAGTCTTAAATTTTGTCATGAAAGTATAATTAAATCCTAAATTTACAAAAAAGAGCCAAATAAAAATCTTTCAATTAAGTATGTCTAATTTGGATAATGGAAAATGCTGACATGTTTTATTTATTTATTTATTATTTTCTCTATTTGCGTGTCGACAATATTACTAAAACAACTTTAGTCTTATGCTTTATATTTTAGCTATCGGGACTAAGAAGACAACCTAGAGAAGAGTGAATAGGTTGAAAAAAAAAAACCATGAAAAACATTTACAGAAGATAATAAGTTCAACTTCAAACATGGGTAGAAATAGATTATAGAAATCAAATGCGCGAGCTATTGTTTAACAGATAATGATGATATTGAGCATGAAATGCAAATAGTGAAGAAATAGAAGATTCACAAACAGATATATATATATAGTAGTTTGACGTCCACTCTCCAGACTAATAGCTACAAGTTGGGCTAGATAGGACTTGGGAGTCTATGATGAGCATCATGCTTAGTAATCCATCAGTTTTTTCTTAGTAGTTCACATCGAGAAAGGTCGTGACACTTAGCTAGGTAGAAATACCGAAAAGCATGTCTCTTGTACGATTGGATGAGCTAAATTGAATTAAAATCAATTGAGTTTTGGGGAGCCCGTCTCCTTTTCCGAGGACTTTCTAGGCTATCCGGAAATGCATAAATCCCCCTGCAGACACGAAGTGAGGAATGAAGACAGAAAAAATGAAAGAATCCCAGAAACTTTGTTGCTTCATGTTTAAAGGCTTAAAGCCGACTAGTTCTCAACTGATGTGTTACAAATGGGAAAGAGAGCGTGGAACCGAAACAACAAAAGTTCAGAAAAGTAAAGGTTGACTTCTCCCTTCACGAAGGCTGAATTCTCTCAAGTTCGATCAAATAAAAAAAATTATTACATTCCATTATTGAAAAATGATTCTACAGGTGCGGCGAACTAATCCTCGTACCCCTTGCTTTAAGGATGTTTTATTTTACCTTCAGACCCTCAGCATACCCTACTCTAACGATGACCGTAAACCCGGCAATTGAAGCAGTTCTGACTCATGCTGATTTTCTGAATAGAGGATATTGCTCAGTGGTTGCTTTCTGGATAGTTAAGTACATTGATTGCTGAATAGGCCCCAGTTTCTTCTGCCCTGTTCTTGGTAACTTCGGTTTAAACGCCGCCACCCGCAGGATACATTAAGCTCTACTCTTCTGCATGTAAACACCGGTTGACTTTGTCGCGGAGATTCTCTCTAAGCTAATCAATAAGCAGGTTTGATGAAAAAAGTGTCGGGATTCTCAATACAGTCAATGCCTGCTTTCAACCCAATACAACCCAAGTTTAGAAGGCACTAACCTCAAATCAACATTTAATGGATGCTAAAACATTTAATGTTGTAGGCATCACAGGCATCAAAATCAAATTGGCATGCAGAAGCGTAATTTTTCCATAAGCTGCAAAAGGATCGGGAAAATGTTCTAAAAGACCTTATTATTTTTCAAGTATTTTTGACAGAAAAGATTGTGAAATTTGGAAAAAATCTCATGAAGATATCTAATCCCAACTCAGCATGCAAGATCTTCTAAAAAATCCTATAACTTAATTACAGCAAAGAATCACAACAGCGAGTATCAAACGGGGCAACTAAAATCAGGACAATTGGGGTACGACCCATGGTCAATTGACTCTAGAAAAATTATAGCACGTTAAGCACTTAATAAGAACAATTTTCATGAAGAAAGTTTTCTAAGATAACCTACACATGAATTTCTAAAATTTCACAAGCAGGGTGTTCATGCATGTTAAAAATGATTCACTCTAGCAAACAATGTTCAATAATTCTTAAAATTTAACCCAATGTAGACATGTGTGTCGTGAACGACTTCTGTGAAGGACCTATCCTCAGAATCCTTATAGAAAAATTCATGCCAAAATGACAAAGACTCGGGCTCCTAAAGGCAGAACTTGCAATCCGAGTTTCATACATGGCAGATTTTACAACAAAATTTGCAAAAATGGAAAGAGAGTCAAATGATGTGCAAATGCAACAAGACTGGTGTCCTTAACAAGCTTGGGATGTGCTTTATGACTTACTAAGAGATGACAAGTTTGATAAGGTTAATTGCTTGCTCAAATTAAAGCAATCATGCGGACGGACGAATCAGGTCAATGCAAGCATGACATGAAAGAAGGGGACTAAGATCCTAATCCATCTAAATGATGTTCAATATTTTTTAAAATTTCACACATTATGGACAAGAGCAGGACGAACATTTTCGTGAAGGAATCATTTCAAGAATCTCATCCTATAGTTTTCTAAAAATTCGAGAACAGATGCAACCCAATCGAGCATATGCGGGGGACAGACATGATGACAAACGTTCATGAGTTGATCGACCCTATCAAAAGAGCTCGTTATTTTCTCAAAATTTTATGTTTTATCCCTTGATGTCCTGAGAAAGTTTCATGAAGGATGCATGACTTTATCAAAATCGCGGAACCAGTAAAGGTCAGTCAGAAACTCTGAATTGCAGATTCAATTAAGGACGGTTTATTGATGATCGACCTATCCAAATAACCTCCAAAAATTCTGGAAAAATTGTATGTTGTAGAGATGCATGTTTTGAACAACTTTCATAAAGCATCGACTTAAAAATCTCAACACAAAACTCTGTAAAAAATCGGCAAACAGCAATCATCACTCAAACAAGTGTTCGGCAACATATTCTTACCAGATTTCCAGATCAGTACCCTAACTTTCGAAGCAAGTTTGAGCTAGCAAATGACGTCCATTCGGAGCCCATGATATATCAAATCGAAGGTAATCGAACATAGATCGAATTTCTAGAACACATCGAATCCATGTTTCGATATCTAAGACCTCAAGCTCGCCCTAACAAAAAGTCAGTTCCAGAGACATGCGAATTTCCAGAAATCACATTCAAGCACAATCAATCCATTGATCATCCATCATTCAACTCAGCATATTCAACCTATCATCCTAAGCATATAGAACACTTAGGATTTGAATTCTAGCCCCGATCATCTTACACGTTATTGCTTCATCAGATTCGAAGTTTTCAGGGTTATCTTGTGACTCTTCAACTTGAAGCTCAATCGAGGAATCTCTAGGCAATCACTGGTCACCATGAGATCGGGAGGAGGCCAACAAGAGACGTCACGAGCTCATGGAAGGAGAAGGATGCCGCTGGACCGTCGGATCGGCGGTCGAAATCATGCCGGAGGATCATCGGCTTACATGCCGGTGTTGAAGCCAAGGGAGAGAAGGTGCCGGATCGGTGCCACCCGGCGAGGGGAACTGCCAGCGGTTTGTGCGACCAGCGAGGGGGCTCCAAGATTGTGATCGATGCACCGGTGGGCCGTCAGATAGAGGTGGCGAGCGGCGGTGAACGAAGGTGGAGGAGGTCGTCACAGAGAGAGAGAGAGAGAGAGAATAGATCTGAAATTTTTTAGCGCCATTTGGTTCTTTTTTGTGCAATTAGGTCCTGGAAAAATCTTAGCTCAAATAGAGTGCCGAAAAGATTACTTCGCACAATTACCCACCTTGAAATACAAATTGATCTAAAGCGAATCTAATTAATGTCATAGGACACTAATTAGTTCAATTACCCATGCTCATGAAGGCCTATTACATCCAAATTGACATTGAAAGGATAGCACGACTTTTATGCTAAAATTGAATGGAGGACTGATGATGAAATTAGACCTCAATTCTTGAAATTAAACCTTAGTCTCAAATGGGTTAACTTGAATTTCGCTAATCGGAGTTCATTAGCTTAGTTTTCTTAGGTTCAAGTAAGCTAAAGCCCTCAAATTGAAAACTTCCAAAGTGAATTTCCCAAAATTAACCCCGAATTCGTATTTATCTCAAGAAGATGAGTGAAACGGCAATGTCCATAAGCTTATTGTGAAGAATTGACTCAAACCCCTAATCAAGGCTAAAATTGGGGGTTTTCGTCTCAGAATGTCAAATCACAAAATTGGTCGAACGAGTGGCCATATGATGACCTCTAGATCAAATGTCGTAGAATGAGCTAAGCTAAACTACAAACAATATGTAAGTAATTTTATTTTTGGCTGATTTTGAATTTAATTCCGCAAATTAGGGAAAAGTAGGTTCTTAATCAATTTTCGAGAAATTTTTTATGCCAAAATCAAATTGAAGCTAAAATAATGTGATATTGAGATTTTTGCATTTTCCAATTTTATTTTTTATTAAAGATTTAACCAAAAGTCAAACCCTAGTTGACTTTTCATTAGAAGATTGATTTTGTGATCAAAATTTCGAATTTTTACAAAATTTTTGTTGCTAAAGTGAAATTAAGATCAAAAGAACTCTTTTTGTGCGAAAAGCCACATTTTGACCCGAGATTGACTTTATATTAAAAGAGTGACCAAAAAATTAACTCGAAAGTCAACTGTTTGACTTTCAGGTTTTTGTGTGAAACGAATAGGAAAATTACCTACAAGCGCTAGGCCAACAAATACAAATGAAAAATGACACTTTTTTGTTTTAGAAATGGGTTCTATCGTAATTAGAAACCCTAATCTTAGGTTTTCTACCTATGCTCTAAAAAATTGATGTTAACAGCTATCCCTCTTTAAGTGGGAGTTTGGAGAGGTTTCCCTCAAAGACTAATTAGCGCCTGTGAATTTTTAGTTGACTCCACTTGGGAAATAAAATAAAATAAGGACAAAAACATTTTGAACGTTACCATTGACCATTTGGATTTGTTAGATCGTTTATGTGCTCCCTCTTCTTCTCTCTCATAGGGTGGAATGAAGAAAGGAAAGAAAGTTGAAAGATTTTATATGAAGCCTATGTGTAACATCCTCGATTTTGACCATTCTTTTGGTTCTGACTAATAGGCTAAGGCTCGATCATTAAGTCCATGCCTTTGGCCACCGACCTAGCCAAGAAGGCAAATTTTGCCTACGATAACTACACCGAGAGTGGTTTTGCTACGAATCTCGAGTGTGTCGGATGGCCAATCGAGGATATACACAAAAAGCCCTTGTCCGATTTCGGTAGTACTTCCAATGGCCTATTTTCCACGTTTGCAAATGGACAAAAAAGAATCTTCTAGAATACACTAGGTCATTCATGAAGGATGATGACTCATCACTTTAAATGGATATTTCTAGATTTGGTAATGATTACCAAAAATTCGTCTTCGGGATTAAGTAAAAGATTCTTGACAAATGCACCAATAAGAATGAGACATCATAGGCAATTATTGCTATCCTATGGCCTATATGCCACATTATCCTTGTTAGAGTGCCACCTATTTATGATAACTTATTCTTCAATAATGAATTAAGTACTTATGTGGACCAATCAAAAGAAGACATAATAGAATATTCTAGAATGCTTGAGGTGCAAGTTTTTAAATTTCGGTATGTGGTAAATATTCAAACCTCGTGATTGCCCAAATCTAAGCCGTTAATGAAGATGATGAGTCATAGAATTAGGTGGGCTCTAAAGATTTGGTCATTATTAAACCTAAGATCTTGCTTGTAGAGCAAGTTGGTCAAGTAATGAAGACAATAGTGACTCATATGCTTAGGTGTCCCATGGAAGATTTTAGAGAGAGAGACAACTTGGGGAGTAAGTTTTGTTAAGGACATTTGAAGAATATCTAGTCTAATGATTACATAAAACCTAAGCATTAAATGTAAGAAACTTAGCCACTAGCTTAGGTCCCTATAGAGATTTGTTCATCAATACACTTAAATTCACATTAGAGAACAAATAGGCTAAGTTATGATGGCATGAAATAGGTGATCCAATAAGAAGATGGCAAGTGTTCTCCTAAGGCTTTAGACATGCCACCTTTTCTAAAATAGACTAGCCACCTTTTCATTCTAGGGTTGCCATTCCAAGGATGTTCATTGGACCACTTGAAAAGGTAATGATGGAGTTTGAGTTTATAAATAGAGGAACCACCAAATTCATTCTCACCTTGCACTGCCGCCCTTTACCAAACCGCTCGCCCTTACTTTCTCAAGGTTTATCCAAGTAAGTAAGATCCCTATTTCTCCTCTAGGGCAATAGACTCCATTATTGAATCTAGTTAGGTGCTCACCCATTCAAGCCATGGGTAGGATAAAAGATCTTTTATATGGTTTGCTCATATTTGCGCTTGAATGTGTACTTGAGTTGTTTATGCCTAGAATGGGGCCGAGGTTCACTCAGGATAAGTTCAAAGTGAGGCAAGGTCGCCCAAGGCCACAAGGTCGTGGATCGGCATTAAAACATGCATTTTCTGAGTCTTGTTCGATGCGAGAATCGACGCTAAGTGTTCAACTCAAGTCACGGATCAAGGATCATTTCAACATGTTGTATAGTGCAATACTAGGATTCATGGTACACATGTATAAATGAGCGCGCCTTTGGGCCATATATGAGTCGGTTAATAAGCAAAGATAAGAACCGGCTTGTGTGATGCACTTATGTATGCACTTAAAAATGAAAAAGCACCCGTCGCCACATAGCATTAGCGGTGATGCCTCGTTCATGGAATGAGATGCCCTAGTTGAGACAAAATGTTTGGGTCTTGAACCCGGAATCCTTGGGATGCTTAACTTGATGGTCGGATGCCCTGGTTGAGCTAGGAAGCCCCAGAAAGTATTGGATACCTAGCCTGAAGCCGAGTGCCCAGCCTGAAACTGGAAGTCCTTAAAAGTATGGGAAGAATTATTTAATATGGTTAGTGATCTTATTGTGCATGTTACTATGTGTTGTTTGATAAGTTTCTTTGGTAAAATAGTTTGTTTGATAAGTTGAAAGTAGATCACATGCAGATGGGTGAGAGATAGCAATGGGCTTGCTCTTGATTTGTCATCGACATTATATTGTGAGTATTGTATCTGCTAGATTTAAGGATGAGATGTCCTTCTAGTGCAGAACTAAGGGTTTTACTTATTGAGTCCTTCGATGTCAAGCCCCGATCCTCCGAGCGCGTGCCTATCCCTCAGCGGTCGATTAAATAGCGACGTCCCAAGACGTATCGCCGACCCATTCATTTTTAATGCACATGCGGAAGTGAATAAATAATCCCCAGACAACAACAAGATGGGATAGAAAAGCAGGGCCATAAATTTTTGAAAACCAACTACAACACGCTTATATATACATATATCAAGCCATGTCATATACAATACCAGTTTATAAAAACAAGGTCTGCAACACAGGGGGGTTTTATAAAACTACAGATCCTCATCCTCGTCCTCACCCTCATCCTCATCGAAGCCTTCAGCTGAATACACCGGGGACTCTGGATCTGACATGTTCGATTCCACGTCTACTATTGAACCCTCTGGAGGATCTACCGTGCCTTTCCCAAAGGCTACTTCCAGCATGTACATGGGAACCTCGAACTCAGGTATGAGACCTTCCCTCTTTCCATATCGAGCCTGATGATACCATGATCTGTATTGATGGGGTACCTTATGGGATAAGGCCTCATCAACTCAGACCACGGTCCTCACCAGCTCATAGATCCATCCCCTAGGGTTCCCATGTAGTGGGATAAAACACTTCTGCTCTGTCACTTTTTTAGGTTGACTAAAACGCTCGGGAGGAGCTGCCATATAGGGACCTGAAAATGTTATCCCACAACGGGGTGAGATGATGTCTCAGCAAGTTCACCCCCTAAGACCCGACTAGGAAGAAAATACGCCCTAAGGGCTACCTAAGCATAATAATGAGTCAGAGGACTTACCTTGGCCTCATTTCCTTCCTGCAAGTCAGTACAATTCATAAATTCATCGAACCACATTAACAAGTCAATTCATTCAATCTGATCGAATCATCGATCAATCAAGTTAGTCGATTCCATGTCATCAAGACCATTTCTCGGTAAATCCAATGAACACTATCTTTCAAGTCCGATCACATCTAGGACTGCTCACCCTAAGCTGAAGATAGATAGAAAATGCTTGCCAAAAGCTGACAACAACGTATACTGCTCACTCTAAGCTGTTGTATCAAGCCCACAAGCTGATACAGTATACGGTTAATGCTCACCAAAGCTATGCGATATTTAATTGCTCACCGAAGCTGTGCAATACTTAATTGCTCACCGAAGTTATGCGATACTAAATTGCTCACTGAAGCTGTGCGATACTTAGGGTATATTGCTCACTCTAAGTTGATATATCGAGCCCGCGGGCTAATACAGTATACCATTCTACTCAACCAATCATTGTACCACTTTTATCATACCCGATAAAAAATAATCATATGTAGGTACATGGTTGGCCTCAGCCAAAAATATAATATTTTTACTTTCAAAACTCCCACCATTTATATAGTTGATAAAAAAAATTTTGGCGCTGTAAACCAACGCCTGATAATTTTCTAATTAAATACTGAAATTATAAAATTTTGGGATAAAATCCCAAAATCACAAACAACACCAAATTTGCATAAAATAACAGTCAATTAAATAAACAGATCACACAAACCGCAATCGGCATAAAATTCCAGTCACCGATTATCCCGGTCTAATTTTCGGAAAATAATTAATAAATGTCAAAAATTGCAACTTAGGCTGGAAAAGCCTAATTAAATACCGAAATGGGCTCGGAAAAATTTCGAGACTCATTAATGAAATACTACAGCTTATCTACTTGCTAATTGCACTATTCTATCCACCTAACATGCAATATCGATTAATTAAATTGCTAATCCAATCTAACTAACCACCTAAACCATACTTAGTCTAAACTAATCAACCATTAAATGTCATTAACTTACTAAGCATGGATTAATGAGTTAAACTCACTTGATTAACGATCCGCTTGGACCAAAACGATGGCGAGGCGGAGACGGTCCACAAACTCTGAAATGGGTGCGCCTTACGAGGTCCGGAAGACCACAAAAACGGGCCAAACAGTGCTGGTGAGATCCACGGGCTTCGGTTCCTATGGTTCGGCCGAATAAGGCAGACAGTGGCCAGTTGAGGTTGAAATGGGCATAGGTGGAAGGCGGAAGGTTGCAGCGGCCAAGCGAGTAGCTTCGGAGCTCGGCGACGGTGAACGGCGGCTGAATGGCACATGTACAAGCGTGAGATAGCGAGTAGGGACGGGGACAACGTCGCACGAATGCTTGGGCAGGCGGAATCGGGACGGCGACCAACGAGGCTCGAGCGTGACTTCGGCTGGCAGCAACGGCAACGCGGGGGCTTCCAAGCGGCTTGGTGGGTTGCTCGACGGCTAGGGGAGGAGGGAGGCTCGGTGTTCTAGAAATTTGAAGTTCTTCTGCTCTAGAAAAATGGAGAAACCGACCAAGGGAAGGGAGGAAGGAGACAGCTAGCTGGTGGAGGGCCCCTCTTGCTCTATCCTCATCCTTTGGTCCCCTTGAAGAGGTCCCACTGTCTGCAGACTTCCTCAGCACACATTCTAGCCCCTTAGCTTGCTTTGGAAGCCTAGGAAGAGGTCTAAAATGTCATGGACTATGGGGCATACGAATTTTAGAAGTATTTCCCTCAAAATGGACCAATATTCCACTTGAATCAATTCAATTCGGCCTCTATAAATTCCACCATCATACCCTCGATCAAATTGGCATTTTTCCTCGCTAGTAGAACCAACTTGCAACCCAATTGCACGATCAAAAACAGTCATTTGAATTTTCCGGTTGAAAACAGCCCTATATCGACTTTTTTCCGCCAAAATCTTGGTTTGTAGAAAAATCTTTGAAGACTGAGTTGACGTTCCTAAAATGACTTGTGACATGACAGAACTTTCAATTTCTGAAATCAGATTCAAATTCGCGGTTAATTTCGATTTGGCGCAATTTTAGCGTGACCTAGTCTACCGGGTAGCTTTCAGAAATTTTTTGTGCAAATGACTCGTGGTTGATTTTCTTCGAGCCACAATGAACCTCTTTGACACATTGGTGACTCTCGGTGGTCGTGAAAATCTCGAGGTTTCAAATATGGACACATGGTACCAAAATGATAGAAAAATCAGTCTAGTGCCAATCGACGGGAATTTTGCAATTTGGTAGAATCACCCACGTTTAGCCTCACATCTCAGTCGAATTGACCTATCTCTGATCTCTAGTCGATCTTACTATGCCGTAATGACTTCTGCAGATGAACACGGTCGAGTAGTCGATTCCTGGTCGAATTCCTGAGTCTATTGCATTAAAATCTCTTAATGGCTTCCCTAGATAGTCTAGTTATCTTAGGAGTGATCAGCTCAAAGAATAGCACTATAGGCGCGTTGATGAAAGGCCCGATTTATTCAATGGAAAACATAATTGAAAATTCAGGCTGTCACATCCAACTCACTCCCTTATTTTTTAGACTTATAGGCATGTAAGTCTAATATTAGTTTTGAGAGCTGCAGTCACGCTAGAGGAAATAAGAATTCCCCTGGCTTACGTGGATACTTATAGTGTGATATAAAAAGGAAAGAAGACTCGTAGAGAAAGAGCTTGTAAATGTGTTGTTGTAATATAAAGTAATGTATTATGTGTTATGTATGTCATAGTCTTCTAGCTATTATTTGTCTAGGGAGTTTGTTTGTTCACGCTTCTGCATGTATTTATTAACAAGATGAAAAGAATCGAGACGGTGATGAACCTAAGAAGTCGCGAAAATAACCCCCGCTACTCAAGATCTTGTACATGGAGTTAAGGTTGTTACAATTTTTGGTATTAGAGCGGAGTTAATACTTCAAGTGATAATGTGTGTCGGGAGTTATGGGATAATTAGTTAGGAAAACACCAAATGCATATGATTATTTACTTGATTGGGTTCTTGTGTGGTAGGAGCTCATGACTACTAACATTTGATTGTGATGTGGAAAATTTTTTCTAGAGTTCCTAAAATTGTCCTTTTAGTAGACAACATGAATGCTCGAGATCGGGTGGCTTTGAAAGGAAAGTCGAAAGAGGTTTCCCAACTAGATGGAATTTTGCAAGCATTAACGACCATTGGAAGCCTGATGGAGCAGCATGCTCAATAGCAATTAGCCTCTACTTCCTTCAATGTCTTTGTGCTTGGTAATGGAAATAGCAATGGCGATCTTCCTATGCAAGGACTGGTTGAGCAATTCTTGAAGTTACGGCAACTGAGATTCGCTGGGATGAGAAATCCCAAAGAAGCTAAATCTTGGATCAAAGAAATAGAAAAAATATTGGCGCTCTTGAGGTGCTTGGACAAACATAAATTGACATTCACACTATACTAGTTATGGGGGTAATGCCAATCACTGGTGGGATGCAATAAAAAGAAGAATATTTCGTGAAGATACTACCATAAACTTAGGATGCCTTCATCCAAGCTTTCAATGAAAAATATTTTTTTGAGTGCACTCGAGACAAGAAGATGGCAAAGTTTCTACAACTCCAGCAACGAAACATGACGGTCCATCAATATGAGGTAAAATTTGCCAAGTTGTCAAGGTGCACTCCTAGACTAATCGAAGATTTGGTGAATAGGGCGAAAAAATTCCGACATGGCCTGAAGTCGGACATTTGAAGCCAATTAGTGCTGCTAAACCTCAAAGACTACAATGAGCTATATGAACAAGCCCAGCTAGCAGAGAAAGATTTGCTGGAGCGAGCTACCATGGAAACTTACCAAGGAATGTGACAAGAGAATGATACAAGAAGAATAGCATCCCTACAAGAAGAATAAGAAAGTAAGACTGATTTCCACTCCGGATGAGATATGCCATAGTTGCAGGAAGCGGCACGGCAATGCTCCCTATGTGGCTTGAATAGGAGCTTGTTATGGCTATGGTCAACAAAGCTACATGATAAGAGATTTTCCACAATGACAAATGACGTCGCTACAGCAGCCATGGACGACACTATAAAATGGAGTCCCACCACAAGATAATTGTCCTCCAGCCTAAAAAGGAGTATATGCTCTCACTTAAGAAGAAATGAGAAATTTCAAGACCATAAAATGAACAAGCCGTTATGGATATTACAGAAAGCCCAACTCTTTAATGATGGCTACCAAGATTATTTAGAAATGGTGGAAGATAAATTAGAGTGGCGCAACGGAACTGTGATCAAGTCGGGAGTGCTATAGATAATTTAGGTGTTACAATAGACAAATGGACAAATAGAGAGGACCATCAAGATATTGGAAGATATGTTAAGAGCTTGTGCTATTGATTTCAAGGGAAGTCGGGACGAGCACCTATATCTCGTCAAATTCGCCTATAACAACAATTACCAACAGAACATTGGCATGACTCCGTTTAAGGCATTATACGGTTAAGCTTGCAAAACTTTAGTCTATTCGAACGAAGTCGGGGAAAGGAAGGTCACTAGTATAGAGCTAGCCCTACTTATGATCGATGCCTTGTAGGTAAGTAGAAATAGGCATCAGGACTACCTAAAGTAGGCAGAAAAATTATATAGATACACGACGAAAACCTCTAGTGTTTTAGGTAGGTGATCATGTTTTCCTCAAGGTACCACCCCTGAAGGGTGTGTCCCACTTGAAGGAAAGGGAAAACTAAATCCTAAGTACCTATGACCATTTGAAATCCTAAAAAGGATTGGGAATTTGGCCTATTAATTGGCGCTGCCACTGAAACTTGCTCAATTATATGATGTTTTTAATGTATCTATGTTAAGAAAATATGAACCAGATCCAACATATGTGTTGAACTTCGATGAGATCGAAGTAGACGACTGAGGGCCGTATGTTGAAGAGTCGGTGCGAACCATAGATAGAAGAAAGCAAGTGATAAGAAGTAAGGCCATTCCCTTAGTAAAGGTCCTATGAGGACACCGTGGAATGGAGGAAGCAACATGGGAAAGGGAAGAGGCAATGAAGTGCAAGTACCTATACCTATTCCAAGAATTAGGTACGTTTTAAAATTTCGAGGACGAAATTTTATTTAGAAAGAGAGTTGTAACATTATCGATTTCAACTCTTCTTTTCGTTCCGACTGGTAGGCCAAGGCTCGGTCATTGAGCCCATGCCCTAGGCCATCGACCTAGCCAACAAGGCAAATTTTGCCTACGACAACCGCACCAAGGGTGGTTTTGCCAAGAATCTCGAGTGTGTCGAAATGTTCGATAGAGAATGTACACAAAAAGCCATTGTCGAGTTATGGTTGCACTTCGAATGGCCTATTTCCCATGTTTGCCATATTCTTTGGAAATGGACAAAAGATACCTTCTAAAATACCCTAGGTCATTTATGAAGGACGATGACTCATCACTTTAAATGGATATTTCTTGATTTGGTAATGATTACTAAAGATTCCCCTTAGGGATTAAGTAAAGGTTTCACAACAAATCTACAAATAAGAATGAGACACCATAGGCAATTATTGTTATCCTATGGCTTAGGTGCCACCTTATCCTTCTTAGAGTGCTACCTATTCATAATGATTTGTTCTTCAATAATGAATCAAGTACTTATGTGGATGAACCAAGAGAAGATATAATAGAATATTTTAGAGTGCTTGGGGAGTAAGTTCTTGAATTTGAGCATGTGGTAAATATCCAAAACTCATGATTGCCCAACCTAACCCATTAATGAAGATGGTGAGTCATAAACTTAGGTGGCCTCTAAAGATTTGGTCATCATTACACCTAAAATCTTGCTTGTAAAGCAAGTTGGCCAAGTAATACAGACAATGGTGACTCATAAGCTTAGGTGTCCCATGGAAGATTCTAGAGAAAGACAACTTGAGGAGTAAGTTTTTTTAAGGACATATGAAGAATATTTAGCCTAATGATTATATAAAATCTATGCATTAAATGTAAGAAACTTAGTCATTAGCTTAGGTATCCCTTTAAAGATTTGTTCATCATTACACTTAAATTCACCTTGGAGAATAAGCTAAGTCATGATGGCATGGAATAGGTGCTCCAATAAGAAGATGGCAAGTGTTCTCCTACGGCCTTAAACATGCCATCTCTTCTAGAATAGACTAGCCACCTCCTCATTCTAGGCTTGCCACTCTAAGGATATTCATTGGACCACTTAGAAAGGTAATGATAAGATTTGAGTCTATAAATAAGGGAACCACCACACCCATTCTCACCTTGAGCCTTCTTTTTTTCTTGTCCTTTACACGCCATTCTTCTTTTTCTATCGGCCTTGCACCGCTACCCCTCTCCAAGCTACTTGCCTTTACTTTCTCGAGATTCATCAAGGTAAGTAAGATCCTTATTTCTCCTCTAAGGCAACAGACTCTATTATTGAGTCTAGTTAGGTGCTCACCAATTCAAGCTGTGGGTAGGATGACAGATATGGTTTGCTCATATTTATGCTTGAATGTGTGCTTGAGTTATTCACACTGGGGATGAGGCCGATGTTCGGTTGGGAAAAGTTCAATGAGAAGCAAGGTCGCCCAAGGCTACAAGGCTGTGGATCAGCATTAAAGCGTGTCGTTTTCGAGCCTTGTCTGGTGCGGGGATTGATGCTAAATATTCGGTTCAAGTCACAAATCAAGAATTGTTCCCGACATGTTATATATTGCAATATTAGGATTCAAGGTACACACGTGTGAATGAGCATACCTTCAGGCCATGTATGAGTTGACTAAAAAGAAAAGATAAGAATCAGCTTGTGTAATGCATTTATATGTGTACTTAAAGAGGAAAAAGCGTTTGTTGTCACATAGCGTTGGCGGTGATGCCTTGTTCATGAAATGAAATGCCTTGATTGAGTCAAGATGCTTGAGTCTTGAACCCATAAGTCTCAAGAAGCTAGCCCTGAGAAATCTTAGTCTAGCTGAGATGCCTTAGCCAAGTTAGAAAGACCCTAAAAATATAGGATGCTTGGCTTGATGCTGGATGCCCTGATTGAGCCAGGAAGTCCCTGAAAGTATGGGAAGCCCCTAAAAGTATGGGATATCCGGCTTGATGGTCAGATACCCTAGTTGAGCCAGGAAGCCTTGAATATATAGGATGCCTGACCCAAGTTCAAGTGCCCAGACTGAAGCTAGAAGCCCCTGAAAGTATGGGAAAATCCATTTGATACGGTTAATGAAATTATTGTGCATATTACTATGTGTTGTTTGATAAAATTATTTGGTGAAATAGGTTGTTTGGTAAGTTGAAAGTGGATCACATGTAGATAGGCGAGAGATAGCAATGTGCTTATCATTGATCTACCATTGATATTATATTGTGAGTATTGTACCTGTTAGATTTAAGGATAAGATGTCCTCCTAATAGAGAATTAGGAGTTTTATTTACAGGTCCCCCAACTCACTCTCTCATTTTTCAGACTTGTAGGCATGTAAGTCTCACGTCAGTTTTGGGAGTTGCGGTCACACTAGAGGAGATAGGAATTCCCTTAGCCTACGTGGATACTTGTAGTGTGATGTAAAATGGAAAAAAAGCCCATAGAAAAAATGCTTGTAAATGTATTGTTATAATATAATGTGTTCTGTGTGATGTATGTCTCAGTCTTCTAGCTGTTGTTAGTCTGGCGAGTACGTTTGTTCACTCTTCCACATGTGTTTATTAACAAGATGAAAAGAATCGAGATGACAACGAGCCCGGGATGTCGCAAAAATAAACCCTACTGCTCAAGACTCTAGAGATGGAGGTTGGGTTGTTACACTATGATTTAAGGGTGACAAGAACCTAAGACAAATTTTAAGGATGACCAAGAACCCAGGATGAGATTTAAAGATGACCACTAACCGAAGATGAGGTTTAAGGTTAACCTGGACCCGAGGGTGAAGTTTATGGTTGACCACGAACCAGAGATGAGATTTAAGGTTGATTAGAAACCTTAGACAGGGTTTAAGGATGACCACAAACCAAGGATGGAGTTTAAGGATGATTTGAAAAAGACTCCTAAGATAGAACAAAGCTAATCTAAGGGAATTTTGACTGGGACCTTGAATGTCATTTGAGCATCTCTTGGTAAATACCATCAGTTATCAAATCCCTTAAAGAAAGAATTTTGACAAAATAATTTTCAATTAAACTCGTAAAGAATTTGTTCAACATGTCAAGAAGGGCCCTAATTAAAAGGGTCTTCTTACAATGGTTCTCATAAAAGGCTTCAATTCCCATCCATCGATGTGGGAAACTTTATCTTTCATTCATCAGGGGTGTCTCTCATAACCTATGTCAGAGGCTTTCAAAAACATTCCCAATGAATACAATTTGATTAATCCAAGCTTTTAAAAGGGCCATAATGCAGGGTTGGTTATGGGTTTACACAAAGGATTGTCGCTTTGAGGCCAGGAAAATAATATTCATATTATCTTTGTCCGTTTTACACGTTAATAATCTCGAAGATAAGACAAAATAGAATTGCTCTCACTTCTTCTAGCGGTAGCTTTTTTGTGAAATTCTCATCTCCACTCAAACTATCCCAATCAGAAGAGACTTTGGATATGGGTTGTAATGCCAGTTAAGGTGAGGCTCAAAGGCTTGAAATATTTTAATGAAAGGGGTTTACAGAGTTGGTGATCATTTTGGTATTCTTACCATCACACAATTTTATATTGATTTGACTCTTGAAATTTATTCTATCTTGACATTCTTTTGATCAACTATTTTGAAAATAGGCTAATAAGGTCTATCGTCGGGCGAGATCAAACTTTCTCCATCTACTAATGAATGTTTTTACAACGCATGCTTTTCTTGCTTTTTCACAGGTATTGGCCTTGCTTTTACTAGACACATTACTTTTTCACGTACTTTTAAATTTTTCTCTCTTTTGAGTATCTAAGACTCTTGAGATGATTACACATTACCGGCAATTTTCGTTTCATTGGTAAATCACATAAATTGCCCCAGTGTGGGGAAAGGATCACCACTCGAGTTGAGAAATGATTGCATTAGGCTCAAATTGGTTAAGTAACGGATAATTGTGTGTGGGATTGTGAAATGAATGCTCTTCCTCAATTTGGGATATCTTGAGCTTTCACAAGAGTTCACTTGAAGCTATCACAAGAAGATCGATGCAAATAAAGGCAATTAAATCTTTCTTCATCTTTTGTTCCGTGTTTTCAACCAAAACCTCCTATTTTGCCACATTATGGGGTTGCTCTTGATAGGAGTATTTTGAAAAGTCTCCCTATTTGACTCAAAGTGGCTTGCAAGAGATATAATCAGTGTTTAAGATTGAAAAAGAAGTGCCTTTTATCCTTTCAATCCATGTATTCATTGCGAATGAAACCTATGTCCTAGGACAAGGTTATCTTTTACTCAACTCTCAAAATGCATAGGGACGTGTTTAGTCTAGGTTTGCCTTTTGTCATCTAAGGTATTCCTACTTGGCATGACTAAACACCATTTTTCATGTTTGAAAATCATTTGATCAAATTTCCTTCAGTAGGAAATTTTGACGCAAGATATAAGTACCAAGGCATGTCGAATTCCATTTAAGATTTTGAAAGACATTAGTCTTTTAACTCCATTAGGGAGATTTCAAAACGGACTTTTGACAAAAGACTCTTTTGAAGACCCATTTTTGACAACACTCGGTATTGAGAAAGATTTGTTGTTTTGGTTTTTTCAAATGGCGAGATTATTCCTAAGAGCAAGAAATATTTAGCAATCTCTCAAGTTTGCTTCCCTTTTTGAGGTTGATTCCTTTAAAGGTCGATATCGCTCCTCTCAAAAAATTGTTCAGTACCTGCAAAATGAACATAGATGCAGATATGCAATGTATGCATAAGATGCATGATGCAAATATCCTAAAGTGGCTTGGATTCAATCCAAAGAGCGGCTTAGAGGCCTGTCACTTTATTCAAGGGAAATTTTTCTTAACAGCGTAAACATTTACGAGCTTTGGTAGTTCTCTGCCATTCATTTTTACAAGAATTAAGGCTCTGCCAGGCAGCACTTTCTTGACAACGTATGGTCCTTCGTAGTTCGAAGTGAACTTTCCATAAGGATCCAATATGATAGGTAGAACCTATCGAAGTACAAGGTCTTCAATCTCAAAATGTCTTGGTCGAATTTTGTGATTGAATGACTTAGTTACTTGCTTTTGGTAGCTTTGTTCATGACACAAGACCTTTAGCCTATTTTCATCGATTATGTTCAACTGCTCATATCATTGCTAACCCACTTAGCTTCAGAGAGTTTTACTTGAGAGAGTACCATTAGTGAAAGAATTTCCACTTCCATAGGTAAAATAGCTTCCATTCCATAAACCAATGAGAATGAAGTTGCCCCATTTGAAGTGCGAATAGAAGTTTGGTATGCCATCAGTGCATATGGTAATTGATCATGCCAATCACAGTAATTCTTAGCAATCTTAGAGAGAATTTTTTTGATATTCTTGGTTGCCCATTCTACGGCTCCATTCATTTATGGACAGTAAGAAGAGTAACGAATATAGAACTCCTCGAGTAATCCATCCACTTCTTTGTTATTTAGGTTTGATCCATTATTAGTGATGACTGTATCAGGAACTCTATATCGGGCGATGATGTCATGACGGATACATTTCATCATACTTTTTGTAGTAATGTGGGCATATAAGTTGGCTTCAATCCACCTTATGAAATAGTCGATAGCCACCAATATGAAACGGTGTCCATTGGACACTTTCAGATTAATTAATGCCCCACATTAAGAAAGACCATGCCTCGAACACCTGATGTAGTTCATCAGAAGGAGCATTAATATTATCTCCATAAACTTGACATTGGTGACAACAACGCACGTGTTAAGTGTAGTTGGCTTCCATGGTTAACTAGTAACCTTGCTACACAATCTTTCGGGCTAAGAGATGTCCATTCATGTAGAGACCATACTCTCCTTCATGTATTTCCTTCATCAATTGATTGGCCTCTTTGGCGTCCACACACTTTGCCAAGACTATCAAAGGATCTTTTGTACAAGGCACCTCCACTGAGGTTAGGATTAGAATAACCAAGGATGGTCTATTGATGATCGACCTATCCAAATAGCCTCCAAAAATTCTGGAAAAATTGCATGTTTTTTTTTTTTTTTTGGTCGGAAAAACTAATATCATTAAGGAAGAGTTGATATTACAATTTGCAGCCAAAGCATCAGCATAAAGGAGATCTAATAAAGCAGTAGGAGGTGAGGTGGGCCAGCTAAGGGGAAGAGTGTTGGTTTTATGGGCCTTTGCAGCCCAATCCGCCACAAAATTTGCCCCTTTTCGGCAAAACCTAATTCGCAAATTGTAGAAGTCGCGTAGAAGAGCGACAGCTTCAGCACAGAGTGATCTAACCTCCCATGGCGGATCAAGTAAGCTTGACACCGAGTCGATCAGGGTTTTGGAATCTGATTCAAGCACAAGCAAAGCAGTCCCCTTGTTCTTCTCCAGCAGATAACGCAGGGTGATCGTGAGCGCTTGAAATTCCGCTGGCAGTGCAGACGACGCTACAAAACTCCTGGTAAGCCCATCGATCAACTTCCCATTGTGATCACGACAGATTTCGGCCATAGTCCCTTCAGTACCACCCGATTGAAATGCTCCATCGATGTTAACTTTCAAGAAGCTGAGATCGGGAGGTCTCCATAACTCGTCTGGGTTGAGTCAAGTTCGTTTCGTGTTCCCGCCTGCCATGGTGGATAGCTGCATCGATCGAGCAGAAGCTAAAGCCAGATCAACAACCCAAAGTGGATTTGGGTTCTGTTGCCGGAAAATGAAATTGTTTTTGGATTTCCAGATACTCCACAAAATAGCAGCGACCACTTCGAATGCAAGTAAGTTTCTTTTCTGTGACAGTATATTTGCCATCCAAGCTCCAATATGTTGCGTGTCTGGTGTGGGAATCTGAAGATTAATCATAGGATGAGACCAAATAGTCGCTGTCCAGTGGCAATATAGAAATGTGTGGGCTGTTGTTTCTGGTGCGCTGATAGAACAGAGGGGGCATATAGGGTCTGATATAATGTGGCGATGGAAAAGGTTAGCCTTGGTTGGTAGAGCATCATGGCTAAGAGACCATAGAAATAGTCTTGTTTTTGGTGGGATCTGCAGTTTCCATATGTGCTTCCATAGTTTCTCACGGGCTTGAATTGAGTTAGTTGCTGCATTTGGAGTAACATCACAAAGGGCTGTTTGTCTGACTGATTGGTATCCACTTTTGACAGTGTATTTACCGTCGGTAGATGCAGTCCATATAATTTGATCTGAGATGTAAGTAGGTCTGACCTGTATTTTAAGAACTTCAGCCACAGTGGAGTCATCAAAAAATCTTCGCAATAGAGGAACATTCCAAGTGTTGTGGCTAGAATCAATATAATCTGCCACAAGTGGGGGTTCATCATGTTGAGCTGGACCACCTAAAATTCCCCTTGGTAACCAACGATTAGTCCGTGGTCTAATTGTTTGTCCATCCCCTACCGCCCATCGTAGGTTTGGTAGAATGAAATCTCGTCCTGCTAATAGGCTTTGCCAACCCCAGGACGGTCGATTGCCTTTCTCAGCCTGTGCAAAGTCGCATGATCGAAAATAAAGACCTTTGAATAGCATACACCACAGGGAGGAAGGTCCCTGAATTAAGCACCATGCCTGCTTTCCAAGCAAGGCTCTATTAAAGTCCTTAAGGTCTCTAAATCCCAGTCCACCTTTGTTTTTACTCTTTTTAAGCTCCTCCCAATTCATCCAGTGAATGCCAGGTTTACTGCTATTATTCTGCCACCAGAAACGTGCGATCTTCTTCTCAACTAATTTGCAAATAGAAGTAGGGATTTTAAAGATAGCCATAGCATACTGAGGAATTGCTTGGACAACGGCCTTGATCAATATTTCCTTGCCGCCCTTGGAGATAAGCTTTTCTTTCCAACCATCTAACTTCGAATCAACCTTAGCTAAGATCCAGGCAAACATTTCTCTTCTTGATCGCTCCCAATCCGAGGGGATTCCTAAGTATTTCCCTGTTCTAAGCATCAAGGGCACTCTGAATTCACTAGCCAAGTTTGTCTGTAGGTCACTTGGGCAATCTTTGCTAAAAAAATATGCCTTATTTGTTTCTATTCACTTCCTGTCCAGTTGCCACACAATATTGGTTGATAATATTGGATAGATTTTGACATTCCAGCAGCTTGCCATCTGAGAAGAATATAGCATCGTTCGCAAAAATAAGTGAGAAAGTGTAGGACAAAACCTGTTTAACTGGATGCCTCTAAGATGCTCCATAGCAAGTACCTGATGTATAAGAGTGGACAGGACATTCGCCATTAGAATAAATAAATAAGGAGAAAGAGGGTCGCCCTGTTTGAGGCCGCGTGTCGGATGGAAATATCTTAAAAGTTCCCCATTAAATTTGATGCTGAAAGAGACTGTTGTGACGCATTCCATCACCCATCTTACCCAAATGGGATGAAATCCAATTTTTAGGAGATAATCTTTAAGAAAATCCCAAAAGAAATCGAAATAGAAAAGATTATGGATCATCGGGGAACGTCCCACCACATAGAATAGATCTATCCAAGATGACTATACTCAAGTCAAGAATTAGGGCTTGAGCCCGGTCATTGCTTTGAATCTAGAATCGTCTTCTCAAAAACCTAACTAACTGGCATTTCCTTTCCGCTTTCATTGAAAAAAAGACGTCTTTGGCTCTAGCTCTCTAACACTCTAAAGTCTTCCGCGAGTAGAGTAAAGAAAAGATAGGGGAAGAAAGTGCTGTTCTAAAAAAACACGGTTTTCCTTAAAGTTGTCCCTAAAAGGAGTCTGTTCTAGATATCCATGCCAAAAATCCCGGGTTTCTTAGTTTTTTCCGATTTCAAGTGCTGTCTAAGAAATCAATCCCAAAATCACGGTGTTTTATTGTGTTAGACCGACAGCAAGACACAACTCTTTTAGAAGAGGATCGAGGCCTAATAGAATGTCTTTTCTATGGCGGGAAAGGACACTGGAGCTAGGCAAGTGAGCTAGACAAGATCTTGGATCGGTAAAATAGTCTTACCTGCCGGACTCTCTATACCTACTGGAACATCCAATTTTTAGGAGATAATCTTTAAGAAAATCCCATTCCACTCGATCGTATGCTTTCTTCATATCCATTTTCAGAATTGCCTTAAAATCCCTTCTTCGCTTTTGGGTTCGTAGCTGGTGAAGCACTTCCTGGACGGTAAGAATATTATCCTGGATTTGGCGACCACTGACAAAAGCACTTTGCTCAGTTGAAATGAGGGTCGCAAGCTAGGGTTTGAGCCTATTAGCAAGTATCTTTGATATAATTTTATAGGCAAAGTTACACAAGCTTATAGGGCGATAGTGGTCTAACCGTTCTGGATGTGGAACCTTAGGAATGAGAGTGATAATTGTCTTATTAAGCTCTGTTGGCATAACTCCCCTCTCGAAGAAATCCTGTATGGCAAGAAAAAATTCAACCTTTAGAATATCCCAGTGCGATTGGTAAAAGAGACCATTCAAGCCATCCGGACCTGGGGCTTTAGTTGAGCCCAATTGGAATACTACATGTTGAACTTCTTCTTGAGTGAGTGCTGCCGTGAGACTCTTATTCATCTTTGATGTGACCGTGGGCAGGCACTAATTAAGGATAGACTCGTAGCTTCGGGGACCTGTTGATTGGTAGAGGGTGGAATAGTAGGTAACCAGCATGTTCTTTAAATCATTCTCTTCGCGAACCTAGCTGCTATCCTCCAACTGTAGCATCCTGATTCTGTTTCGCTGTCGACATTGGAGGGTAGTTGCGTGGAAAAATTTAGTATTTTTGTCACCCCACTTAAGCCAATTGATTCGAGATCTCATAGCCCAAAATCTTTCCTCTTGCTCCCATAACTGATGAATTTTCTGCCTTTAGATGTTGAAGTTGTGTGGCATTGCTGCGGTTTGGTTGGTTTATTAGAAATTGAAGCTGGTGCTGAAGATGGGAAATTTGATGTCGGGGAGCTGAGAACTTAGAGTTGCTCCACTGCTGAGTGCTGTAGAAACCTTGAGTAGTCGCTGAGGGAGCTTGTGTCTAGGTAGGTGGACTGAATTCCAGACATTAGAAATAACATCACGGCATTCTGTGTCCTGCAACCAGAATGCCTTAAAGGAAAAGGACTTGTGTCATCGCCTTGGAAAGCATTCTGCAGATAAAATTAATGGGCTGTGATCCGAGCAACTTTCATGAAGCATCAACTTAAAAATTTCAACACAAAATTCTATTAAAAAAAAAAATCAGTAAACAACAATCATCGCTCAAATAAGTGTTCTGCAACATATTCTTACCAGATTCCCATATCAGTACCCTAACTTTCGAAGCAAGTTTGAGCTAGCAAACGACGTCCATTCGGAGCCCATAATATATCAAATCAAAGGTAATCGAACATAGATAGAACGTCTGCACATCGAATCCAGATTTCGAGGTCTAAGACCTCAAACTCGCCCTAACGAAAGGTCAGTTCCAGAGACATACGAATTTCCATAAATCACGTTCAATCACAATCAATCCATTGATCATCCATCATTCAACTCAACATATTGAACCTATCATTCTAAGCATATAGAACACCTAGGATTTGAATCCTAGCCCCAATCATCTAACACATTATCGCTTTATCAAATTCAAAGTTTCGAGGGTTACCTTGTGACTCCTCAACTTAAAGCTCAATCAAGGAAGCTCTGGGCAATCATTGGTCACCATGAGATCAGGAGGAGGCCAACAAGAGATGTCACGAGCTCACGGACGGAGGAGGATGCCGCCGGACCATCGATGCGGCAGTTGAAATCACATTGCAGGATCATCTGCTTACATGCTAGTGTTGAAGCCCAAGTAGAGAAGGCGCCAGATTGGTGCCATCCGGTGAAGGGAACTGCCGGTGGTTCGTGCAACCAACAAGGGGGCTCTGAGATGGTGGTCGGTGCATCAATGGGCTACTAGAGGGAGGCGGTGAGAGGCGGTGAGAGGTGGTGTACAGTGGTGGAGGAGGTCGGCGCCGAGAGAGAGAGAGAGTAGATATGAAATTTTTTAGCCCCCTTTGGTTATTTTGTATGCAATTAGGTCGTGGGGACCTAATTGAAAGAAATCTTTGCTCAAATAGAGTGTCGAAAAGATTAATTCGCACAATTACACACCTCCAAATACAAATTGATGGGAATTGTATATAATTGATGTCATAGGACACTAATTAGTTCAATTGCCCATGTTCATTAAGGCCTATTACATCCAAATTGACATTGAAAAGATAGCATGACTTTTTTGCTAAAATTAAATTGAGGACTAATGATGAAATTGGACCTCAATACTTGAAATTAAACCTTAGTCTCAAATGTGTTAACTTGAATTTCGTTAATCAAAGTTTGTTAGCTTAGTTTTCTTAGGTTCGAGTAAGTTAAATCCCTCAAATTGAAAAGTTTACAAGTGAATTTTCAAAAATTTAACTCACATTCATACTTATCTCAAGAAAGTGAGTCTAACGGCAATGTCCGTACACTAATTGCAAAGAATCAACTCGAACCCCTAATTAGGGCTAAAATTGGGGGTTTTCATCTCAGAATGTCGAATCGCAAAATTGGTCAAATGAGTGGTCATATGATGACCTCCAGATCAAATGTCATAGAAGGAGCTATGCTAAACTACGAACAAAATGAAAATAATTTTATTTTTGGCCGATGTTTAGCTTAATGCCGCAAATTGGGGAAAGATACGTTCTTAATTGATTATCAAGAATTTTTTAATACCAAATGAAATTGAAGCTAAAATAAGGTGATTTTGAGCTTTTTTTCATTTTCCAATTTTTTTATTAAAGATTTAACCAAAAGTCAAATCCCATTTGACTTTTCACTAGGAGATTGATTTTGTGATCAAAACTTTAAATTTTTCCAAAATTTTTGTTTCTAAAGTTAAATTAAGATCAAAAGGAATCTTTTTGTCCTAAAAGCCACATTTTGGGTTTTTGTGTGAAACGTTTAGGAAATTATCTACAGGTGCTAGGCCAACAAACAAAAATGAAAAGCAACACTTTTTGTTCGAGAATTGGTTTCCATCGAGATTGGAAATTCTAATCTCGAGTTTTCTACCTTTGCTGATGAGTCAGCTAAAAATTAGGTGTCGACAAGAATTGAGCCGGAACTTATAGTTTTGAGTTTTTTTTTTTTTTTTTTTTGGAGAATTAAGCCATCCAAGAGAATTGTAATCAACTATCATTTGCCAACATATACTGTAGACAATACACTATTGTCTTCCAACATATATAAGAAAGTCCAAGAGAAAAATGATAGTCCTGTAATATTGTCAATGAATCTACACAAATACTAGAGAGCTTGATGAATATTCAAAACATAGGATGTTGGACATTTCTATAGTTTTGAAAATTTCAAAAGCTATTACTCTTGTAACGATTTTTACCGTCATCAATTTGTAACCATTTTTGTCCATCATTAACCTATAAAAATTTTATAATGTTTTTATAATGGCCATATAACGGCTTTTATCTTATAATGGCTATACAATGGTCATCTTCTTTAATAATTATCAATTTATTTATAATTATTTCTTAATGGCTTTCTTTTTCTTTACCTATAAATTGTTATGAAAGTGATATTGATATATCAAAATTAGAATATCCTTTTCTCTTTTCCTATCTCGTTATGTATTTTTTTTCTTTCATTACTGGGTTATACATAAATTTTATACTGCGAAAAGCGGAATTATTCTTAAGGATAGTGCTTGCACGTCTCAGACGATAGGGGTGATCGGTTCCTAGTTTGGTCCGATTTCAAGGTGAAATCAAGAATTGGACCAGCTGCCAATTTTGGGGACCAAGGATGGTCCTAGGGTCGGGAACCAATTCGGACCACAATCGATTTCGTTCCAGTCCAATGGAACCAACTACTTTATTTTTCCTACTAAAGAGTAGCGATGCGCAACAAGAGAGAGTGACCAATCTTAAGATGACAAGTGACAATAAGTGAAGAGTTATTGTGCCATAACTTATGGTACCAATGAACGACATAGTGTTTAGTTTACATTTTATTAATTTTTTTTTTGAAGAAATAATTACAAAAAAGGTATATGTAGTCGGTCTGCTTCGATTCTCCCTTGGAACCAAAAATCGGATCACCTAGATACCGATTTCACTGTTAGGAATCAGGAACCAGATCAATACTCACAAGAACCAAATCGAACCGACCAACTTGGTCTGATCTGAGCGGTTCCTAATTCAAGCGGTCCGTTTTGCACACACACCCTTATTAGACAATTGACTTTATTTTCTAATCTTTTTAAAATATATTTCAAACAATTATTATTATTTTCATTGTATCTAAAAAAATTTCCATCATGGGACACACGTTTAGAAGAAATTCGAAAAGTACATCAAGAGCCGATACTATCTATAAAGTCCGATTCATAGACAAGACTGCTCACTCTAACCTGATAATAGATAGTATAGCTCGCACTACGCTAATAAATAGTATACTGCTCGCTCTAAGCTGACATATCGCCCATAGGCTGATATAGTATACTAATAATGCTCACTCTAAGCTGATCAATAACATCGCTCGCTCTAAGCTAATAAATAGTATACTGCTCGCTCTAAGCTGACATATCGCCCATAGGCTGATATAGTATATTGATAATGCTCACTCTAAGCTGATCAATAACATAGCTCGCTCTAAGCTGATAAATAGTATACTGCTCGCTCTAAGCTGACATATCGCCTGCAGGCTGATATAGTATACCGGTATACTGCTTGCTCTAAGATGACATATCGCCCGTAGGCTGATATAGTATACTGGTATACTGCTTGCTCTAAGCTGACATATTAGAGCCCTTGGTTGACATAGTATACCATTCTGACCATTTATCATTTTTGTCATTGTTATCATACCCGATAAAAATACTCGTGTGTGGATACACGGTCGACCTTAGCCAAAATATAATATTTTCTCAATTGAAAATCCCACTAATTTCAACAGTCCACAATTTCATTTTTGGCGCTGTAACCCGACGCTTGGTATTTTCTAATTAATCACCAAAATTACCAATCACACTCAAATTGCACAAAATAACAGTCAAATAAATAAACATATCACACCATTGCAATTAGCATAAAATTCCGGTCACCGGTTATCTCGGTCTAATTTTCGAAAAATAATTAATTAATTAAATAATTACAAAAATTAATTATTAAATGCCAAAATAGCAACTTAGGCTTGTAAAGCCTAATTGAAAGCCGATTCGGGTTCGGAAAATTTTCGAACCACTCTAGATAAATACTAGAGCTTGTCTAGGCTCTAATTACACTACTCTAACCACCTAACATGCAATAACAGTTAATTAAATTGCTAATCTATTCTAACTATCCACCTAATTCACACTTAGTCTAAACTAATCATCCCTTAAACGTCATTAACTTATTAAGCAGGAATTAGTGAGTTAAACTCACTTGAGTGACGAACCAGTCGGATCAAAACGACGGGGACACGAAGGGGCTCGACAACCTGCAAAGCAGGACCGCCAAACGGGGTCAGGAAAGTCACAAAAACGGGCCTAACAGCAGCTTTGAGACCCACTGGTTCGGCTTCTGTTCTATGTCTGAAGAGGTTGGATCGGTCGGCTTGAAGCAGCGAGGATGGACAACGACGGTGCAGCAGGGTCAAGCAGAATGAGGCGGGGCTTCACGGTGGTTAGAGGCGGCTGAGCTGAACGGCGATGAGCTGAGCTCTGACGGCCATAGGGAAGGCTCGAGGACATAGTTGGAGCAGAGACAACGATCAAGGATGCACGGCGACGTGCAGGCGAGACGCGAGCAGCAGTGGCATTGCAACGGTGGCTCTGGCTTCAGCGAGTGGCTGCGACGACGAAGGGGACTAAGCAGTGGCTTCTCTGGTTTTGCTGGGAGTTTTGGTTGCTAAAATGGAGAAGAAGGTGGTGTCGATAGGAGCAGGGGAGAGGGAAGGGGACCGGTTTTGCCTGGAGGGGGCCACCAATGGTCCCTTCCTCATCTCTTTGTTCCCTTGGAGGGCTCCACCATGCTTGTTGTCCTCCACCTTTGATTTCCAGCCACCAATTCCCCTTCTAGAAGCCCTTGAAGTGGTCCAATTGTTGGCCCACGTGGGAGACACGAATTTCACAATGTTTTCTCAATTTGGACCCAAATACTTCTTGAATCAATTCAATTCGGCTCCCATAAATTCCATTATCAAGTCAACGATCAAATTGGTATTTTTCCTCACCAATTGATCCCACTTGCATCCCAATTTCGCAATAAAAAACGGTCCTTTGATTTTTTTCTGTTGAAAACGACCCTATGATGACTTTTTCCGCCAAAAACTCGGTTTGTAGGAAAATCCTTGAAGACTAAGTCGACGTTCCTAAAATGACTCGTGACATGACAGAACTTTCAATTTCTGAAATTGGATTCAAATTTGCGGTTAAATTCACTCTGGCGTGATTTTAGTGTGACCTTAGCTACCAAGCAGCTTTTAGAAATTTTTAGTGCAAATGACCCATGGTTGCTTTTCTTCGAGCCACAATGAACCTCTTCGACACATTGGCGACTCTCGGTTATCGTGAAAATCTCGAGGTTTCAAATACGGACACAGGATACCAAAACGATAAAAAAATTAGTCTAATGCCGGTTGATGAGAATTTTGTAATTTAGTGGAATCACCCACGTTTAGCCACGAATCTCTATCAAACCAACCTATCTCTGATTTCTAATCGACTTATATCTGTGTTGTAATGATCTCTGCAGATAAGCACGGTCGAGTAGTCGATTTTTGGTTGAATTCTCAAGTCTAATGCGTTAAAATTCATTAATGACTTCTCCAGATAGTCTAGTTATCTCAAGAGTGATCAGCTCTGAGAACAGCATTATAGACGCGTCGATGAAAGGCCCGATTAATTTAATTGAAAACAGAACTAAAAAATTCAGGGTGTCACAAATGTCACATTCACTTCCCATCAGTTTCTACATAAAATGAATCTACATGTTGTACGCGCATATAAATCTCAATAATACCCTCTCTCTCTTTTTTTTTCAGTTGAATTCATGCCTGCTGTTTTTCTACTTGACATTCATATAACCCGCTATTTATTCTCACACGATCAATGGCCATCAACTTGTGAAATGCTTGAGACCCTAAGAGATTATTGAAAATGCATCTTTGGAAATTTTGTAAGTTGGAAGACTCGGCAGAGAATACAACAGGCAAATGGATGGAGATAGTTCGGACAGATCAGACTAAGACAACTTTGAAAAACCAGTTTGTTAATACGACCAGTGTAGACTGTCGGCTAAAAGATAGGGCTTGAACAAATGATGTTACTGTAACATCAGTGTAGCGTTACTAAAGCAACAAATGATATTATTTTAGCACTATTATAGGCGTTCCTTTAGCACTGTATAGTATTGTAGCAAATGAAAAAAACTGTCGGTCATGAATGTAAAAGTTGAAATTGTTAGCTACTAGTAGAAAAGTCATGAGTCGCGAGTGTCCCAGAATTTTGTTTGTATTTTTCTTTTCCAAATGCCTATAAAAAGGAAACCTTTGTTTAATATTGGAGCAGACCAAGCCCTCCCTAAAAAAAGTGTTGTGTGGTTTACAATGAATCCTTAAAACATATTCTTATCTGTCTAGTATGATTTTTTAGTAACCACGGATGTTTTTATTAATTTTGGCGGTATGCTTTGCGCTTGTTATAATGTGGAACTGATGTATCAAAACTCTGCTATCATAAAATTTTCTATGATATGAACCAAAATCCGAAATGGAATTTGGTTGCTAAGAGACAGTCTTGATCCTGAGGCCAAAAGAGCTATGCATGTGGGATAGCATATGAGCCACAAAGTCTATTTTTGTTTTCCTTGGTTCATATCATAATGAAACATTACATGAAAATGGGTCAAAACAAATTAAGTAGATCTATTTGGATTGAACCATTTAAGACCCGACTCAAACCCAACCCTACCCATTCGTTGAGTCTATTTAAGACCACCCATCTATATAGATCAAGTTGTGTATGCAAGAAGTGATCATCACAAACTTAGCTGAGGGGTAACCACATACAAACCCCAAGTAATTCCAAAATGTCTCTTCTAGACTCTCCCCAGCAAAATCTCTGCATTCCCTCAGGAATATCGAGAGCACAAAAGGATTTACGCCGGTATAATCAAGTGATACCACCAGAGGTGTGGCTAGCAGGATCTACCAATACTTCTTGGGAGAAGCCTACTAATTAAAAATATCATATACTAATTGATATAGCGCTTGATTAATACTATGACATAGATATGTAAGCTGATATGGACTCTGCCAACCTCAAAGATACTCCATCCTCATCATAGGATCCAATTGGAAGGACCATTATCACAAGATCCATATGATCACACTGAGTTTCAGCTTGCACTCACTCTAGGTCTCGACAGGAGTAGTCCATCACTCCAACGAAGGATTCTACCCTAGCTAGATGTTCCATTGAGTTTTATAGATGTTCCATCAAGTTTGGCTAATGTCACATTCACTTCCCATCAGTTTCTACATAAAAAGAATCTACATGTTGTACGCGCATGTAAATCTCAATAAAACCCTCTCTTTTTTCAATTGAATTCATGCCTGCTGTTTTTCTACTTGTAATTTTTCATCCGTAACTTGACATTCATATAACCCGCTATTCATTCTCACACGATCAATGGCCATCAGCTTGTGAAATGCTTGAAACCCTAAGAGATTATTGAAAATGTATCTTTGGAAATTTTGTAAGTTGGAAGAGTCGGCAGAGAATACAAAAGGCAAATGGATGGAGATAGTTCGGACAGCTCAGATTAAGACAACTTTGAAAAGCCAGTTTGTTAGTACGACCAGTGTAGACTGTCGGCTAAAAGATAGGGCTTGAATAAATGATGTTACTGTAACATCAGTGTAGCGTTACTAAAGTAACAAATGATATTATTGTTGCACTATTATAGGTGTTCCTTTAGCACTGTATAGTATTGTAGCAAATGAAAAAAACTGTCGGTCATGAATGTAAAAGTTGAAATTGTTAGCTACTAGTAGAAAAGTCATGAGTCGCGAGTGTCCCAGAATTTTGTTTGTATTTTTCTTTTCCAAATGCCTATAAAAAGGCATCCTTTGTTTAATATTGGAGCAGACCAAGCCCTCCCTAAAAAAGTGTTGTGTGGTTTACAATGAATCCTTAAAACATATTCTTATCTGGTTAGTATGATTTTTAGTAACCACGGATGTTTTTATTAATTTTGGTAGTATGCTTTGCGCTTCTTATAATGTGGAACCTATGTATCAAAACTCTGCTATCATAAAATTTTCTATGATATGAACCAAAATCCGAAATGGAATTTGGTTGCTAAGAGACAGTCTTGATCCTGAGGCCAAAAGAGCTACGCATGTGGGATAGCATATGAGCCACAAAGTCTATTTTTGTTTTCCTTGGTTCATATCATAATGAAACATTATATGAAAATGGGTCAAAACAAATTAAGTAGATCTATTTGGATTGAACCATTTAAGACCCGACTCAAACCCAACCCTACCCATTTGATGAGTCTATTTAAGACCACCCATCTATATAGATCAAGTTGTGTATGCAAGAAGTGATCATCACAAACTTAGCTGAGGGGTAACCACATACAAACCCCAAGTAATTCCAAAATGTCTCTTCTAGACTCTCCCCAGCAAAATCTCTGCATTCCCTCAGGAATATCGAGAGCACAAAAGGATTTACGCCGGTATAATCAAGTGATACCACCAGAGGTGTGGTTAGAAGGATCTACCAATACTTCTTGGGAGAAGCCTACTAATTAAAAATATCATATACTAATTGATATAGCGCTTGATTAATACTATGACATAGATATGTAAGCTGATATGGACTCTGCCAACCTCAAAGATACTCCATCCTCATCATAGGATCCAATTGGAAGGACCATTATCACAAGATCCATATGATCACACTGAGTTTCAGCTTGCACTCACTCTAGGTCTCGATAGGAGTAGTCCATCACTCCAACGAAGGATTCTACCCTAGCTAGATGTTCCATTGAGTTTTATAGATGTTCCATCAAGTTTGGCTAATGTCACATTCACTTCCCATCAGTTTCTACATAAAAAGAATCTACATGTTGTACGCGCATGTAAATCTCAATAAAACCCTCTCTTTTTTTCAATTGAATTCATGCCTGCTGTTTTTCTACTTGTAATTTTTCATCCGTAACTTGACATTCATATAACCCGCTATTTATTCTCACACGATCAATGGCCATCAGCTTGTGAAATGCTTGAAACCCTAAGAGATTATTGAAAATGTATCTTTGGAAATTTTGTAAGTTGGAAGAGTCGGCAGAGAATACAAAAGGCAACTGGATGGAGATAGTTCGGACAGCTCAGATTAAGACAACTTTGAAAAGCCAGTTTGTTAGTACGACCAGTGTAGACTGTCGGCTAAAAGATAGGGCTTGAATAAATGATGTTACTGTAACATCAGTGTAGCGTTACTAAAGTAACAAATGATATTATTGTTGCACTATTATAGGTGTTCCTTTAGCACTGTATAGTATTGTAGCAAATGAAAAAACTGTCGGTCATGAATGTAAAAGTTGAAATTGTTAGCTACTAGTAGAAAAGTCATGAGTCGCGAGTGTCCCAGAATTTTGTTTGTATTTTTCTTTTCCAAATGCCTATAAAAAGGCATCCTTTGTTTAATATTGGAGCAGACCAAGCCCTCCCTAAAAAAAGTGTTGTGTGGTTTACAATGAATCCTTAAAACATATTCTTATCTGGTTAGTATGATTTTTTAGTAACCACGGATGTTTTTATTAATTTTGGTAGTATGCTTTGCGCTTCTTATAATGTGGAACCTATGTATCAAAACTCTGCTATCATAAAATTTTCTATGATATGAACCAAAATCCGAAATGAAATTTGGTTGCTAAGAGACAGTCTTGATCCTGAGGCCAAAAGAGCTACGCATGTGGGATAGCATATGAGCCACAAAGTCTATTTTTGTTTTCCTTGGTTCATATCATAATGAAACATTATATGAAAATGGGTCAAAACAAATTAAATAGATCTATTTGGATTGAACCACTTTCGACCCGACTCAAACCCAACCTACCCATTTGATGAGTCTATTTAAGACCATCCATCTATATAGATCAAGCTGTGTATGCAAGAAGTGATCATCACAAACTTAGCTGAGGGGTAACCACATACAAACCCCAAGTAATTCCAAAATGTCTCTTCTAGACTCTCCCCAGCAAAATCTCTGCATTCCCTCAGGAATATCGAGAGCACCAAAGGATTTACGCCGGTATTATCAAGTGATACCACCAGAGGTGTGGCTAGCAGGATCTACCAATACTTCTTGGGAGAAGCCTACTAATTAAAAATATCATATACTAATTGATATAGCGCTTGATTAATACTATGACATAGATATGTAAGCTGATATGGACTCTGCCAACCTCAAAGCTACTCCATCCTCATCATAGGATCCAATTGGAAGGACCATTATCACAAGATCCATATGATCACACTGAGTTTCAGCTTGCACTCACTCTAGGTCTCGACAGGAGTAGTCCATCACTCCAATGAAGGATTCTACCCTAGCTAGATGTTCCATTGAGTTTTATAGATGTTCCATCAAGTTTGGCTAATGTCACATTCACTTCCCATCAGTTTCTACATAAAAAGAATCTACATGTTGTACGCGCATGTAAATCTCAATAAAACCCTCTCTTTTTTTCAATTGAATTCATGCCTGCTGTTTTTCTACTTGTAATTTTTCATCCGTAACTTGACATTCATATAACCCGCTATTCATTCTCACACGATCAATGGCCATCAGCTTGTGAAATGCTTGAAACCCTAAGAGATTATTGAAAATGTATCTTTGGAAATTTTGTAAGTTGGAAGAGTCGGCAGAGAATACAAAAGGCAAATGGATGGAGATAGTTCGGACAGCTCAGATTAAGACAACTTTGAAAAGCCAGTTTGTTAGTACGACCAGTGTAGACTGTCGGCTAAAAGATAAGGCTTGAATAAATGATGTTACTGTAACATCAGTGTAGCATTACTAAAGCAACAAATGATATTATTGTAGCACTATTATAGTAGTTCCTTTAGCACTGTATAGTATTGTGGCAAACGAAAAAAACTGTCGGTCGTGAATGTAAAAGCTCAAATTGTTAGCTACTAGTAAAAAAGTCATGAGTCGCGAATGTCCCAGAATTTTGTTTGTATTTTTCTTTTCCAAATGCCTATAAAAAGGCATCCTTTGTTTAATATAGGAGCAGACGAAACGCTCCCTAAAAAAAGTGTTAGTGTGGTTTACAATGAATCCTTAAAACATATTCTTATCTGTCTAGTATGATTTTTTAGTAACCGTGGATGTTTTTATTAATTTTTTGGTAGTATGCTTTGCGCTTGTGATAATGTGGAACCTATGTATCAAAACTCTGCTATCATAAAATTTTCTATGAAATGAACCAAAATCCGAAATGGAATTTGGTTTCTAAGAGACAATCTTGATCCTGAGGCCAAAGGAGCTATGCATGTGGGATAGCATATCTGCCACAAAGTCTATTTTCGTTTTCCTTGGTTCATATCATAATGAAACATTACATGAAAATGGGTCAAAACAAATTAAATAGATCTATTTGGATTGAACCATTTTCGACCCGACTCAAACTCAACCCTACCCATTCGACGAGTCTATTTAAGACCACCCATCTATATAGATCAAGCCATGTATGCAAGAAGTGATCATCACAAACTTAGCTGAAAAAAAAGCATTGGCAACAACCCCACTTCATTTCGCTCCCATCTCCAAGATACAATTGCAACTACATTATGAAAAGCCTTCAATGCGATTGCCAGCACCTGCTCGAAAACGTCGTTGGCAATAAGATTGCGATGAACCCTCTCGATCCTGGAGAGTTCAGGCGTCAAGGACACATGGTCGTTGACTTCCTAGCCAAGTACTACGAGAACATTGAAAAATATCCAGTTCTTAGCCAAGTCGAGCCCGGGTATCTTTCGAAACACCTCCCGAGTTCTGCCCCGCAGGATGAAGAACCCATGGAGGCCATACTCGACGATGTGCGCCAGCACATATTCCCGGGCTTGACTCATTGGCAGAGCCCCAATTTCTTCGCCTACTACCAGACCAACACTAGTACTGCAGCGATCCTTGGTGAGATGCTTTGCGCGGGGTTCAACGTGGCAGGATTTAATTGGGTCTCATCCCCCGCTGCGACTGAGCTTGAGAGCCTAGTCATGGATTGGCTCGGGAAAATGCTGGACTTGCCAAGGCCATTCCTCCCTTTCGGGAATGGCGGGGGAGTCATTGAAGGGAGTACCAGCGAAGCCATCATTTGCACTCTCACTGCTGCGAGAGATAGGGTCCTGAGGAAGTTGGGACATGATTCCATTACGAAGCTCGTTGTCTACGGGTCAGACCAAACGAACTGCTCATTCCAGAAAGCTGCCCAGGTTGCGGGAATAGACCCGCGGAACTTCCGGGCCTTAAAGACGACGAGGTCAACCTTGTTCGGCTTGTCCCCGGACTCGCTAGAGAAGGCAATCCGTCTGGACATCAATGCCGGGCTAATTCCGTTGTACTTGTGCGCCACGGTCGGGACAACTTCATTCGCAGCGGTTGACCCGCTGGCGCCTCTATGCAAAGTCGCAAGCGAGTTCAGCATGTGGGTCCATGTCGATGCAGCGTACGCGGGAGCCTCGTGTATATGCCCGGAGTACAGGAAATTCATCAATGGGGTGGAGTTTGCAGATTCATTCAGCTTCAATGCACACAAGTGGCTCCTGACCCCTCTCGATTGCTGCTGCCTCTGGGTAAAAGACCCAAATGCCCTCGTGAAGTCCTTATCAACAGACCCCGAGTACCTCAAGAATGAGGCAACTGAGTCAAAGCAAGTTACTGACTACGCAAATTGGCAACTTTCTCTCAGCAGGAGGTTCAGGGCATTGAAGCTGTGGCTCGTACTCAGGAGTCATGGCGTGCAGAACCTGAGGAGTCACATAAGGAACCATTGCCGATTGGCAAAGCTCTTTGAGGAGCTCGTGGAGGAAGATCCCCAATTTGAAGTTGTTTTCCCGATAAACTTTGCGTTGGTTTGTTTCAGGATTCGTCCCTCAGCGGTCGCCGGCACGTCTAACGGCCATGCGGTCAAAAACGGACATGGCGAAGCATGGAAATTAAACGAGGTGAACAGGCTCAATGCAAAATTGCTTCACGCTATTAATGCTTCCGGCCGGGTCTTCATGAGCCATACAACAGTCGGAGGAGTTTATGTGTTACGGTTTGCCGTCGGGGCGACGCTGGTGACTGAGAAGCACGTGATCATGGCTTGGAAGGTGGTGCAAGAACATGCAAATTCCCTACTAAGCATGCCGGCCAGTGAGCAACATTCCGCATAACTGGCCTACTGCAAAATTGCGCTGCATGGGCTGCATATTCCCTTTAGGGAGCACTTTTCCGAGGGTTGCCTATGCCGCCGTTGCCGAAATACAGGGCAATACTATGTCTGCGTTAGGCAATTCTCATTTTAATAAGCAACACTTGTAACTGAGTGAGGCATTGTACCTTCAATTGCCTACGCCTTTTCAATGTAAGACTATAATTTAAAGATTGTTGCCAGACATATAAAAAAAAATCAATTAAACGTTGCCTAAACTGTAGACAACAATTTGAATATTTGAATCATTTGTCAAACAACTCCATCCATTTTCTCTTCTATTCTTATACTACCAGAGTCCCTTGCCAAAAGTCAATGTAGAAAGAACGCTTCCCCCAAAAAAAAAAAAAAATGTTGCCTAAAGTCATAGTCAATTACCGCTTTAAAACTTGTGTTGCTTTAGAATTTCCAAAAGCAACACATACCATAATTGTCACAACCCCAACTCTATCCCTAGGGTCTCGAGCAACGGGGCTTATTTTTGCAACGTCCTAAGTGCATCGCTGTCCCATTTCTTTTTAATCTTAAATTTAAGCACATGCGGAAGTGTGTACAACAACCTTTTCTCAGACAACACAACAATCAAGCAGTCAAGAAAACACTACACAAAGCACACTACAACTATATTACATCAGTATATTTACAAGCCCTTCTCTATGGGCCTATTTCCTTCCATTTTACATTACTCAAAAAGATATAGGCCAGGGAATCCCTAACTCCTCTAGCGAGGCTGCAACTCCAAAGGAGGAGACTTTCATACCTACAATTCTGAAAAACAACTTGGTGTATTATAAACTCAATAAGTAAACCCACTAATTTCTGGGTAGGAGGATGTATCATCTTTCAACAAACGCATAACTTATCCCAAAACATTTGTTGATGGCAAATCACTGACAAAACAAAAGCTTTTGTTTTGTTTAGAACATGAGAAATCTCCATTCAATAATATGCAAACATAAACCAAAATTCATCCCACAACATGAGGAACTCATGCCTCACTCAATAATATGCAAGCATAAACCAAGATCCATTACAGCATACTTCAATGTATGCTTACCTTCAGCTTATCAATAAACACACCAACATATCATACTTATGCATATATTGGCACGCATAAAAGATTCATTTAACTTTGTCCTGGCTCGATCAGGCCCTCTCGACTCAATTGAGACTTCCAATTTCATGCTGGGCTTCTTGGCTCGATTAGGGCATCTCGATTCGACCGAGGCTTCTCAGGGCTAGCTTCTCGAGGCTTCCGGGCTTAAACCCAGGTATCCTGTTGACGTAGGGGCATCTTGTTCTCATTAATGAGGCATCACGTTGGCATGGGAACATCCCATTGACGTAGAGGCATCGTCACCACCTCAAGTGGCGACAATTCTTATCTTTCATTAGGTGATTACACGTGATGCCTCAAAAAAGCCGGTTTTTCATCTTTCATCTTAGCTAAAGCATACAAGGCCCGAGGGCCTACTTACTCAAGAGAGTGTACCATGACCCTCAATATCCTAATATATAACATGCTAGGCATGATTCTTGATTGATGGCTTGAACCGCACACCTAGGCCAATCCCTGTACCAAGCAAGACTTGGAATTGGCACACTTCAATGCCGTATCAAGACCTCGTGGGCTTGAGCGATCCCTGTACTAAACAAGACTTGAAACTGGCATGCCTCAATGCTGATCCAATACCTCACGGCCTTAGGCAATCCCTGCACCGAACGAGACTTGGAATTGGCACGCCTCAATGCTGATCCATGGCCTCACAAACTTAGGCCATCGCAAGTTGACATCGATTTCAAGCCAAGCGAACCTTGAGCTTGTCCCAGGGCGTGAACACAATCAAGCATGCAAACATGATCAAAGCATACAAAATAACATTACAACATACACACGGCTTACATTGGTGAGCACACCACTAGACTCGACGACGTAGGCAATCGCCCTAGCCACAAGTCAGGAATCCTACTTACTACTTAAGCCTCTTGACTTGAGCCGTTACGATTGAACGCCGACCTAGAATCAAACATGGCTTGGAATCGATACGCCTAAATATCGATCGGAGACCAAGTAAGGTCTAGTCCATCGTGTCTTAATGCACGTCCAAGATCAACAAGATCCCTTTTCGTAGTTCAAAACATACTTTGGCTCACGGGCACAAGCATCATCATAAAAAAAATCGGCAACATAAGAATGATCGGAAATGTTACTAAACAAGTTCAAGTAAGAACAATCCAATCAACTTCAATCAAGGATTCATCACATACTTGGAATAGCATAACACAATACCCTAGCCAAATATTAGTAAGTCCACTTACACTCTCTAGACCGGCGGCCTCACAGCGACTCAAACAGCGATGGTGATCGTTGGCAAGAACGGCAACAAACCCATTTCGAAATCCAAATCTTCATAGAACACTTTGAATTTTGAATGTGTTGTAGACAAGGATGTCCTTTACAACTTTTATGAAGGAAACATGTTTAGATTGCAAAAGAAAATTTCTATAAAAAAAATCAATGAGATAACTCAGCCACCATTTTTACTACACTGGACAAGTTTGACATGATAAATGAATAGGCTCTCGTACCAACCATTTTACCTCAAAAAAATCTGAAATTAGAGGATGTTGTAGATTAAGATGTTTTGAACAACTTTTATGGATGAAGTTTATCAAATTTGAGCCATCAAAAGCTCTATAAAATCAGAAAACAGTGAGGTCTAGCCGTTTCGAGAAACTGGAAATCAAAGTCAAAACCTAGGAAATCAAAGATGGCAAGTCTATAGAGGAAAGATGGCGCCTTACTTGGTCTTGATTCAAGAAGCATTAATGGTTGGATAACCTTGTCCTCCAAATCTCCAAATACGGGGATTGATTGACCCTAATCTAATAGGGACACATAAGTCGTAAAGTCATCCTCTCCATCAATGGCTTGTAATGATGACTATAACACCTAAACTTATGAGTCATCACCTTCATCAATTACTAGCTTCCAAAGCTTAGACTACTGTTCTCCAAGGCTCATCTTAGGGTAATAATAACATTTTCTTAATAGGGATACCTAAGATCATGAGTCACTCTCCTCATTAAATAACTAACTTCCGAAAACAATTAATGCACCTATGGGAAAGTAACTAAATTGAAAGCCGTCTCATTGGGTTGGAATTATTTGAGTCTAATCACAACCAACTACGTTATTTGGTCTGAGGTTCATGCCTAAGTCATGGTCGAACAAAGCTAGATGCAACCAAGCCTAATCAGCAGAATGATTTTCAAAATTCCCTTTTATCGTGTAAAAAGGGCTCTTGAATAGGTTAAAGGTCCAGTCCTTAAACCAATCAACTGATCCTATAGCCAATCCTGAGGCCAGTCCAAGGTCCTACACTACAATTTATGGCCAGTTCGAAACCGATCCATGTTGAGTTTATTCAATTTACGATTGATTCTCGGTTGTCATACAATCGTGTGGGGTTAATCGATCCATCTTGACTCACAGTCACATTGAAGCGATTCATGGTCATCCACGATCGGTACAATGACCGTGCGGAGTCACCTACGACCAATACATGACCGTGCAAAATCGATTCATAACCATCCACTGATCAATCCATGACAATGCATGATCGTCCTCCAATCAATCCTTGTGATTGAATAATCTACTCATGGTCGACCACTCTATGCGAGCATAACCAATCCCTTAGCTGCCTAATTCCAAAACGGGCTAAATGGCCCATAATCGACCCTCAGGTCGACTTATGGCCTATTCCCAACATCGGTGTACCAATCCTTAGCCTGCTAGTCGGGACCAAAATAAGAATCGAAATCAAGAATGTTACAACTCTCCCCCCTAAAAAAAAAAAAATCCTCAAAATTTAAATGCGTACCTAGTCATCCAAAAGATATGGGTACTGGCACTTCATAATTTCTTCACTTTCCCATGTCACCTCTTCTATTTCATGGCACCATCATAGGACCTTGACTAAGTGAATGGTTTTATTTCGTAAAACTTACTCTTTCCTATCCACGATCCGCACTAGCTCCTCAATATATGACACTATATCGTCTACTTCGATCTCTTCGGAGTTCAACACGTGTGCCAGATCGAGCTCATACTTTCTCAACATCAATATTTGAAACACATTATGTACTTGAGTAAGTCTCAACGGTAAAGCCAGCCAATAGGTCAAATTCCCTATTCTTTCAAGAATTTCAAAAGGTTCTACGTACCTTGGGCTTAGATTTCCTTTCTTCCCAAGTCGCAATACACTTCTCATCGGTGACACCTTAAGGAAAACGTGATCACCTACTTGAAATTCAAAAGGATTCCTTCGTCTTTTGGCTACGCACTCTGATTATTATTCTTCCTACTATGATGTCAAAATGGTACATAGCCAACGCAACTAGAGCTATTGTTTCCTCTCGTGGTCACCCAGTCCTAAGTACTCGTGTGGCTCACCTATGGAACAACTATAGGAATGCAAAGAGAACTTTTCTTTATCAAGGGTTAGTAGTCAAGAACTATCATCAAACAATCATTCACCTGCACAAGTTATTTTCCTAGCTAACTATCCTGAATCCTAGCGCACCTTATCATTTCAAGTAATAACTTTGCTCTGATACAAAAAGCTATCACAACCATGACTCCATCCTTAGGGTCTCAAGCGGCGAGGGTTATTTTTGCAATGTCCCAAGTGCATCGTCACCCCTTTTCTTTTTAATCTTCAATTTAAGCACAATCGAAGGATTAACCCCTCCCCCGTTATATCTTTTTATGCAAGCTAAAAAACCGAAATGGCCCTGAAGAAGTGCGCTTGTAAATGAATCGTTCTAATTTATATAAATGAAGCATATAAAATGTATAGTTTATGTATGTTTTCTTTACTATTCGTTTTACGTTGTTGGTTGGGTGTTGGAGTTGCATGCTTCCGCATGTGCTTAATGGAAAGATAAAAATCAATGGGACGATGACCCCTCCTAAGACATCGCAAATTAATCTCGATGAAGTGATCGTTGCATTCCCGCGATGAGGGAAGGTCCGGGGCATGACAACTTCTGGCCTATTTATAGGTATCAGAGCAAGATTAATACCTGGTGTTAAGGTGCATGGGAAATTGGGATAGTTAGCTAGGAAAACACTGCATATTTGTGATTATTGATTGCTTTCTTAGCTAGTGTTCTCAAGATCTAATATTTTTTTAGAACTTGCTCTGGAAGTTTTCCCTAGAACTCCTATAACTGCAAAATGAGTGCTCAAAGAAGAATGACTACTCAAGGCCAGTGAACCTCTAAAGGAAAGGCGAAAGAGAACGCCCAATTAGATGGAATTTTGCAAGCTATGGAGACCATAGAGAATATAATGGATTAGTAGGTTCAAAATCAGGCCACTACTGCCCTGTTAATGTCCCAGTAGCTGGAAATGGTTTGGTAACAAGAATGGTGAACGATCAATGCATGGACTAGTTGAACAATTCTTGAAATTGAGACCCTCAAAGTTTTCTAGGTCGGAGTGATCCCGAAGAGGCCACTATAAGGATCGATGAACTAGATAAATTTTTGCACTACTAAGGTGTTCGAACGAGGACAAGGTTACATTGGTAGTGTACCAGCTATAAGGTAATGCCGTCAATGGTGGAAGGCCACTAAAGAAAGGGTATTTCCTAAAGGCACCATTCCAACCTGGGATGCTTCATCGAGACATTCAATAGAAAGTATTTATCTTAGTGTGCCCACGATCAAAAGATGAAGAAATTCCCGTAACTCTGCCAGATTAGATGACGGTTGACTAGTACAAGGCAAAGTTTATAGAACTATCAAAGTCTGCTCCCAGATTGATTGAGAACCTAGTGGATAGGGCAAAAGATTTCATGATGTTTCAAGCGACATCCAAAGCTAGTTGGTGCCGTTGAACCTCAGGGATTATAACAAGCTATACGAGCGAGCCTAGCTGATAGAAAGGGATTCACTGAAACGAGCAACTGCAACAAGACCGCGGTATCTATCCTCTCGAAACAACCAATGCATGGGCAAGAAGCCAATGGTAGGAGGTAAATGTTTCTTTCCTCCTAATAAGAAGAACAATGGTGGGAAGCTGATGTACGCCTCAAGTTATATATGTCGCGTTTATGGAAGACGACACGAGAATGCACTATGTCTATCTTAGACAGGAGCTTGTTATGGGTGTAGCCAGCAAGGCCATCATATAAGAAACTATCCCCAATGTCAACCAAGGATGCAAATGTAGCAACAACAAACGAGGCCACAATTTGGAGCTGCACCACAAAACAAAACCAACCAAACCCTAGTCCAAGGAAGAGTTTATGTCCTTACCCAAGAAGAAACTAAGAACTCCCAGGCTGTGATCACATGCACAGTCTCCTTACAATAACATGCTGCTTACATATTATTTGATGCAAGAGCCACACATTCGTTTGTCGCTAAACAGTTTGCAAAGTTAGCTAGGTTAGAATCTAAATTGCTAGAAATGAATCTTAGTGTCTCTACCCCATTGAGAGATGAGGTGCTGTCCACCATAGGGAGTCAAGGGTGTAAAATCAGTATAAGTGATCATAAGGGAATCATAGACTTAGTCATGTTGGCCATGTATGACTTTGACATCATCATAGGGATGGATTGGCTCGCTAGGCAACGAGTGGTGTTAAACTGCCATAGTAAAGTGATTCAATTTAGATCACACAACCATCCTAGTTACAAGTTCATAGGAAATAGAGGAGAACCCTCCGTACCCCTAGTCTCGGCACTTGAGGGAGTTTCGATATCCACATTTATTTGAAGAATCAGGTATGTCTTTAAATTTCGAGGACGAAATTTCTTTTAGAGGGTAAGAGTTATGACATCCTCGATTCGGACCCCTATTTAGACCACAAGGATGGACTAAAGATCGGTACGCCAGTAATGAGGATAGGCTGTGACTCAATCCTAGGAATTGTTCATGAGCTAACTAGCTGATTAGTGGTAAGGCGACTTAAAATTAGGATTACGATAGACCAAAGCGTTCGATCATGAAGGGACCATTCAACCATAAGGATCATTGTGGATAATCATGTGCTGTCATGAGTCGATTAATGGACGAGTATAAATCAATACAACTCAAGTATATACCGGTCGCGAGTGATGCCACACGGCCAATATACTATTCATGAACAACCCTAATTCGATCTCGAATGACCATGAGTTACGGTAGATTGATTGATCCTACTCGATTACATAACAACCAATAGTCATTCATGGATCAATCAAGCTCAAATAAAAGTCACACATAAAACCCAAAATAGGCGTCGAACTCAATTCGAATCTTGCCACGTGAGCTTCATCAATGTCGCCCAAATTTGCATAGGTCGCATTAAGGCCGTTTTCAATTAGAACTTAATCACAAACCCCAATCCGATTACAGGTGTTGATTGTAGATGTTATCAAAACAACTCTATCCAATTGAAATGATATTAGTGAACCCTTTAGTACAATAATTGGAGAAATGTGCTAATTTGTGGGTATAAACTTTAGTGGCCCTAGAGATGACACCAATTTCACTTCTTGAGATTAAATTGAGTGAGACAAAAATTAAGTGGCCATTCTTCAAGAATGTAGGCACCACTTTGGAGAGAACGAGGAAGACCAAGTTTAGTTTGTGTAACTAGGCTAGTTGTTCTTAAACTAGGTGCATTATTGGCCAGTGAAACTTGAATGACAAGTGTGACATCCCAAATTTTCGATTCTGTTTTCTTCTGATTGAATCGGGCGTTTCATTGACGTATTTATAAGGCTATTCTCAGAACTGATCATTCTTGAGATAACTAGACTATCCTAAAATTATTAGGAATTTTAAGGCGCAATAGGCTTGAGAATTCGACCGGGAATAGGCTTCGCGACCGTGTCCATCTTTAGAGGCCATTGCGGCACGGTTAAAAATCGATTTGAAATCGAGATAGGCTGGATCGACAAGTGAAGTGTGGCTAATCGTGGGTGGCACCACTAAATTGGAAAATTCATGTCGGCCGGCACTAGACGATTTTCTTATTGTTTTGGTACCCCGTGTCCGTATTTGGATCCTCGGGATTTTCACGACAACCGAGAGTTGCCAATGAGTCGAGTGGGTTCGCCATAGTGGCTCGAAGAAAATCGACCACGAGTCAATTGCATTTAAAAATATCCGAAAGTTAACCGGTAGCCTAGGTCGCGCTAAAAATGCGTCGAATTGAAATTAACCGCCACCCGAGTCCGATTTCGAAAATGAAGTTTCGGCCATGTCACAATAAATTCTGGAGTGTCGGCGGAGTCTCGAAGATTTTCGGAGATTTCGAGATTTTTACGGAAAACCGTTTCGGACGCCGCGGAAAATCAATGGAAATTCGGATAGGCCAAATTAAAGGAAATTTGGACTTGCAAGCCGAGCTATTGGACGAGGGGCACTTGTAGAAATTATGTGGGATTTTTCTACATCAAATTTGGACATCAAATTGAAGTGTTTGGATGGAAATTGAAGCTTGAAATAAAGGAAATTCGGAATTTGATTTTGGGCAGCAAAAATTTGCTTCAATTTAAGTTAATTGGTGAGAAATTATTATTGGAAAGTATTAGGGGGACCAAAGTTGATATGTATAAAGATCTAGGGGACAAAGCATTCAATGCAATGGCTAAGGATTGCAAGTGTTGGGTCCCTCCTTGGCTTCTTCTTCACGTGAAGCCTTCCCTCATCCGCTCGTTATTTTGTTTTTTGGCTTTCAACCTCTTTCGGACAAAGCAGTCGCACGCCTCAACCGAAATTAGCTTCTGAGTTGAAGCCCACCAAGATTGAAGCTAGAGCAGCCCACGTTTCACCGATCCTTCGTGCGTCCGCAACACCAACGCCACATGTCCAAGCTTCTCCATCTTCTTGGTCAACAATCGAGCTATTGAAGACCACCGACTGAAGTCTCCACCCCTTGCTGCAGTTGCCACGCATCTCCCTTGGTCAAAAGTTGGAGCTCTTGGTTGACTCTCAGCCACGAAGAACGAGGCTGCCGCGCGTCACCCGCAACTCGGACGAAGCTGCATCTTCGTCCGTGTCTTCAGCTCGTGGTCATCTCCTCCAGCAGCTGCTCGAAGACCTCTTCGCTGCCACTCACGTGTTCTTCACACCACACGGATTCAGTCCACAAGCCGCTGGAATTCGGGCCAGCATTTTGCACGTCCAGCCCACGCAAAGCAGCAACCAGCTCAGTCCACCTTCAGGCAATTTTCGGCCCAACAAAGAGGTCAAGCCAGCCCAAGAAGCCAATCCAGCTCAGCCCATTTTCACAGCATCAATTTGGCCCAAGTTCAAGCCCAATTCAGTTCTGTTTTAGTCTTGAAGCCCAGATCAACTCAGCCCCAAGAACTTCAGCAGACCCAAGCCCAAAGTTTCTGCGGGCTTGCTAAGTTAAGGCTCGGCCCAAGCCGCCGGTGTCGCCGAAAATCCGATTTCGGCCGCCGTCGCGTCGCCGCTGCGGTGATTCGGTCTCCGCTTTTCCAAGTGAGTTTTTACTCACTTGCTTTCTTAGTTTACCAATTATACTTAGGGTTGGTTAGATTTAATTAAATGCAATTAGTTGGTTAGATTAATTTAGATAAATTAAATTAGAGACTTAATGATGCATGTTAGGTGGTTAGAAATAGACATTAGTAAGTAGACATGTTCTGTTATTTATTGAACGAGTCTCGGTAATTTTCCGGGCTCGTCTCGGCTTCCAATCAGGCATTACGGGCCTAAATTGGATTTTTAATATTTATTTATTTATTTTTCGAAATTAATTATTTCATTATTTATTTTTCCGGAAATTCAACCGGGATGGCCGGTGACCGAATTTCGTGCTGATTGTCGTGGTGCAGTCCGTTTATTTAATTGAGCTTCATTTATATGGAATTGATTTAAATTGTGAATTTTAGCACATGTTCCTAATTGGTTGATTTCAATTATGTGATGGGAAATGTTTGGGTACCGATGGTCAGTATCGACGGTGGAGTGGTGAATCAGTGTGGCATCTAAAAGGGCACGTGGGCTCGGTGACTTGATGCATCACTTTGGTGAACGAGTGCGCTTAGAGAATGCACGTGGCCCAAGCATCGTAAAAGGGCACGTGGGCTCGGTGACTTGATGCATCACTTTGGTGAACGAGTGCCTTAGAGAATGCACGTGGCCCAAGCATCGTAAAAGGGCACGTGGGCTCCGGTGACTTGATGCATCACTTTGGTGAACAGTGCCTTAGAGAATGCACGTGGGCCCATGGAATTAAGTGAGGCATCTTGGGAGAGACACGTGGGCTCGGTGATTTGATGCATCGCTTTGGTGAACTAGTGCGCTTAGAGAATGCACGTGTCTTCCCATGACATGTAATCGACTAGTTCGATTTGTTATTAGTAGTTGGGTGCCTATTATGAATTGTGCTTGATTTGCGGGTGGAATGCGAGGCCAAGGTAATCCCTGGCCCTTTGTGCGTGTTTAGGCAGCCCATAGTGTATTGGCTTACTAATCGAGTCTTAGGGGGTAGAACTGGCCGAGACGTGGTCTCATTGGTTATTGAATAACCATTTCGGGACCAGGAGGAGGAGCTGAGGAGGAGGATCCTGAGGAGGAGAAAGATTTTTGAAGAAGAAGATGATCCAGGGAGGGATCTTGAGTACAACTCGGATGTGGATTGAGATCCCATTCCTTTTGTGAACCCTGTCTTAGTGTAGATAGGTGTGAGACTTTTATGCTGTAAATAAAAGTGTGGTTGTGAATTTCAATATGAAAAATATGGCCTGCTTTTTCTATCCCATTGTTTTATTGTCCGGGGATTCTTAATCGCTTCCGCATGCGCATAATAAATTGAAAGGGTCGGCGATACATAGTCCTGGGATATCGCACTTTAAAATCGACCAAGGTAAGGAATGGGCGCGTGCCCGAGGATCGGGGCGTGACAACAAGCTTGGATAAGATGAAGGTTTGAGATTTCTTCTTGCTCTTTAAGTCAAGAGGCATCATGAGCTTAGGACAAATGCAATCTTGTATTAAATGCTTAGGTGACATATTTTCTCTCTCCTCAATTATCTTCCTCTATAAGCTCTTCTCCTTTCTTTCACTTTTCTCTCATTTCTCTCCCTCTCTCCCTCTCTCCCTCTTTGGCCGACCCCTCCCTCTCCTTCCTGCTTCCCTCTCTTTCTCTCCCTCTTTTGGCTTGTCGGCTCGTCCGCTCGTTGTTGCGTCGCCCGTCGTTGCACCATCATCGCCATTGCACACCGTCACCACTGCCGCCTCACCACTACTATGCCATTCACCGTCCTCATGCCACCACCATGCCATAACCCTCGAGCCACTGTGCATACACAGTTCATGTATTCCTCGTCTCGGTCATTTGTAAGTAGATTTCCTAAATGTTGGCTAGGCCGTTGCGTTATGTAACTCGGATTTAGGTTTGAATTTTGTGTGGTTAGAGCCATCTTTGGTAGAGAAGCTCATGTGATTAATTTTGTATAGTTTGTTCATGATATGCTTGGACTATAGGGCTCAAGGATAGACGAGGGGTGAGTATTTGATCATCGAGGTTGTTTGGATTGGCATGATTAGTAGAAGTGGTCCATTTAGGCTTAGGTTATTGCTCGGACTAGAAAGATTGCTATGATTGTTGCTTGTGGACCATTCATTATCAATACCTAAGCTTAATATTAATGTTTGCTTGTTATGGTTGATCATGTATATTATAGTGTGTTAGAACTATTGTTGGTTGAATCATCAATATGTGTTGCTACTATGTTTGATTGTAAAAGACTGCTATTGAACTATAGATGTGATCTTTGCATATAAACGTCCATAGGTCATGGTCGATGCATGACACCACATCGAGCCTCTAAAGCTAGAATTGTGTTGGTTCTTAGACATGCGTGGAAGCATGCCAGGCCGGATCACTTTCTAGTTCGATGATATTGAGGTGTATTGTCGGATCTAGGTTTGACTTAGGCTGGTGCTCGAGCATAATGGGCCAAGCCACAATTCTCATTTCGTGCTCGGCACATTTTATCGAAACATTTCCAATAGGTCATGAGTTACACAACGCTTAGCATGTCCTTAAGGCACTCATACTTTTAATTAATGTGGAACATAAACTCAATTGTATGTTTAATTCATATGGTCACACGAGGGATTCTATCACCAAAGGTTTCAAGGGACAATGCCGCCACCGAGAGACATCGGAGGGTGATGCCCAAAGGTTTTCGCATGCCGTTCGTGGTGATGATTGTGGAACAATGCCCGTAAAAATACCCGACAAGGGTTCAAATACCATGCTTGATAAGGCGAGACAATGTTCTGGAGCCGTAGGGTTACAGCTATGTGTGATTAATAATAAAACGTTTGGCAACCGACCAAATAGTAATTGATTATATTCTTTTGTTACCAGGAATAGATTTAGAACAAAAATCCGTTTGGTAAAATTTTTTGTTCCTGAAAATAAAAATTCTTTTTTTGTTCTCGAGAATAGATTTGGAATAGAATTAAGAAATAGAAAAAAAAAAACTACTTCTTTGTTCACAGGAACAATTCCAAAATTAAGTTCACACCTATTTTTTTTCTCTTATTTTTTCTTCTTTTCTCCTTCTCTCTTCTTCTCTCTTCTTCTTCCCCCCAGCCAATCACCGGCCACTACCAACCATTACCACTACTATTGATGGAGGCCGACGACTAGCTGGGCAAGGTCCGGCAAGCTTGCTGGAGCCTCGCCCACTAGTCGTTAACCGGCCACAAAGAATGAGGAAGAAGAAGAGAAGGAAAATAAGAAAGAGAAAAACAAGAAAAATTTAAAAAAATTTAAAAAAAAATTTAAGTGTCCTAGAAACGCATTTCTATTTTGAAAATAAAAATTTTGGGTAGTTACCGAACACCTTCAAATGCTCAGATACTATTCTCAGGAATAGAAAAAAAAAATCATTTCTAAGTGGAAATTGTTCCCGGGAATAAAATATTTATCAAGCGCACTCTAATTGGACTCGAGATAGTATAATATTATGGGATATTATGTGATTCTTGATGCGTTAAACGTGTGCGAAGCATCTAAGTATTGTGTATACTTTGGAAATCATTATATGGCTCGTGAATGTTTGATATGACCTTACATAAGATGTGTGAGACACGTGCATAATTTAATTGTCATTTTTAGTGACTAGGAAGACATGTGCATGTTATAAACATCGTTAGTCATGACGTGGGCAACACATGGATGTTGTGGAAGTGATCATTAGACTCTCGAATGCCATGATAATATTTTAGACGCTAATATCTGACACGTGAGAATATTATTTGCTATTAATTGTACTAGGTATAGCACATGTAAAAAAAAAAAAAAATTGCTATTATTTAGATCTCAAGGGACTTGTGTATGTTGATGAAGTTATTAACCGACACATTTAAAAGTTTTATGAGTATGGGATATCTCGTAGACTCTTGATAGGACATATGTTCAAGTAAAGAATGAATTCCTCCATGTTCATAGTTAAGGCAAAGTAAAGGTTTTGTTATTGATCTGTCATCGACATGTTTAGGTCGAGTAATCTTAAGGTCTTGATGCCAGGCATCTGTCTATACGAGGTTTAGGTTATTTATTTATTGAGTTTTCAACTCATTTGTTGTTGTTTAATCTTTTTCAGGCCAATAGGTATGAGTCTTCTGCCATCTTGTTTTGGTCTCCCTGTATATATGGAGGTTGTGGTGCTGGACGTTGAGGACGCTACAACCGACATCCTCTTCTAGCGCCATACCACAATGGTGTAGGTGGACAAGGGCGTGAAGTACCTGATTCCCCATCTATATGTGGCCTATTTTGCCTAGGTTGACGAGGGCTTCTACGGTCCTCGTTGTGGGTTCGACAGTCTAACCAGTGATGCTAACAGGTCAATGTTGCCCCCTCTTGATGCACCATGGACGACCTTGAGTCCAACCCCAACCACGACCCAAAGTCCAAGCCCTAGCCCTAAGGACACCAGCTTTTGAAGGGAACCACTTTTGGTAACCGCCCTTGTAGAAAGAGTTAGGACTAACCCCTCCCCCTTATATCTTTTTGTGCGGGGAATGGCCCTAAAGAAGCGGGCTTGTCAATAAATCATTCCAATTTATATATGAAGTAGATAAAATGAATAATTCATGTGTGTTTTCCTTACTATCCCTTTGACATTGTTGATTAGGTGGAGTTGCACGCTTCTGCATGTGCTTAATGGTAAGATAAAAATCAATTGGACGGCAACGCCTCCTAGGATGTTGCAAATTAATCCTGACGAAGCGGTTATTGTGTTTCCACGACAAGAGAAGGTCCGGGGCGTGACAAGCAAGATGCTAGAATTCGAAGAGTACAAACCACGACTTGTTTGGCAAGGATAGTATTGCAAGCATATTCGTCGCGAGGGACGTGCATACCAACGCGAGTAGGAACTGACCATGTTGTGTCATGTGCGAGCCGCTATTCTTTATCGATTCATTATCGCCGGCAAGGAAACATGCTATGCCGTTGAAGAATAAGTCCGAATATGAGATTTGCCATTAGAGAGTAGTTTTAACTGTAGTAGGGTTGGGGAAAGTCTTGAGCTTTCGAGATCTATCTAATCACCATCTGAATGTCAAAATCTACTCGTTTCATAATGCCGAACGGGTGTTAATCACAGAATCGTGACCATATGATTATCGTTAATCCTTAAATTTAGAAGAGGCTTTTGATCTGTAGAGGAGATGTTGAAACTTGCCAACCTTTCTTCCGATTGCTGAATTACTGCCATCAATTATAGAATTGCATCATACGCTAAATCGGACTAGTCTCCTTCGGACGACACATTTCCTGCCTCACATGCAATTATTAGTCCCATCAATCAGAAAATTCGTCTTGATATCTACGTAGATGGTCATTGTCACTTCCAAATTCTCAAGGTACCCAACGTAGAAAAATGACATCTGAGATTTTATTCGACATAAGCTGTAAGTTTTTATGGTACTAGTAATTGGGTCGATCCGACGAAATGGGTTGCCCCTGCCGTACAAAAGAGAGGGAGGCACATAACGCCACATCCTTCATAGTCCCATCATTCTCTCACCGATATGCTAATTCTGTCCATCTCTTAAAATCCCAAATGGTGAATTCGGTTAGGGGATTTCAATTAAAAAACCAATAAGAGAATGAATATTTAGAGGAGAAAAAGATGGAAAATGGACGTAGTAGGTAACCAAAAAAATCCCAAAAAAAAAAAATAAAAGATGAATCGTTACCAAAATTACCACCTAGGCAGTGGGCAGACACCGATTTTCTATAGATTCAGGATACATTTTTTCCACCTCTTTTTTGCTTCTTTTGCTTCTTTTGCTTCTTGTATTCATCGTATAAACTGAGTGCCCTCGTTGTACGATCTAACTCGCTCCTCAATCTCTCATTCTCTTTTATGTCGTGCAGGAGCATATAATGTTCTGATAGCTTCTTTTTCACCTCGCCTTCGTCGAGTGAACCTGCTTCCTCCAGAGCTCGGTCCACACTGGATGTGGCCGCTCCTTCAATAGCACGTTTCCTCTTGTTGCTCAATTTCATAGCATTGCTCTTCAGGCTGAAGGATTCCCGTTCAAGTGACAAGTCCAGGAACGCTTGTTGAGGGGACATCCTGGAGAGATAAGCTTGGGTAGGAGCAATGCTCAAGTTAGCAATGCCCGAAGCCATAGTTGAAATTGTTGGATGGTAATGTTTTGTTAGAAGGTTGAGTTCCCAAAGCACGGAAGCTAGCGCACCACTTTGATTAGGGTCCGAGGCATATGGTTGATATTTCTGCAAAACAGTAATTGCTATGAGAGAGATTGTTCATAGTTTACTCGGCAACACAAAAGGGTACATGAAACCAAGTAATCTGATATGACAGAATCACGCGAGAAATTGGTCCTTTATTGAGCAGAGCTTAAATAAAGGTAAAGCTTATAAGAGTGCACTCTAGTCATGCAGATGGCAAAACATCACTACGCCTGGGAGAATGTAAGATAAGCTCGCCCAATGCTCATCAGAAAGACCACCACCATAGCTTCTCAATAGACATTTACGATGACAACTAGAAAAATGGATCTAGAAAGCAACAATCCTACTGAGCAGACATCTTGTACAAGAACATTTAGTAAAGTTCCAGATTTCTTTTCATTTTCTGCAGACTACGGTCAAAAGGCAAAGCAAAAATCATAAAACTAAACTAAGAAATGGTAGGAAAGGCTCCAAACGTAGCTACAACTGTAGCAAGGCTGCAAGCTACAACTTTCTCCAAGGCCCTGCTTGGAGCTAAATGGGGAAATTTAAATTTACTCTGGCACAAGACATAGGGAAAAAAACTGAAGTCAATCATAATGAGGAGATGTTTCCTGATTTCCAGACTACACTTCACATGCATAAGTACATTCATCTCCATTTTAAATCTAACATATCATGCATCAATTAAGGTTTCTGCATGGAAGCAGTAAATTGCTTACCGCAACAGAACCTGATACTGAGCCACCTCCAGGATCATTTTCCAACAAAACCCGACATTTAATATTCTTTTGGAGGAGATGCTTTAAAGTGACCAAGGCTGCGAGTAAGGGCAAACAAGTAACCAATTAGAATGATAATCTTAGTATCAAGGAAAGAAATAATTGGCATGGGATACCAAGAGGGTACCAGCCATGGACTCTGCAGACTCAAAGCATAACGAGAATGTGGCTAAACGCTTTATGAATGCTGCAGCCTTCTGCATGTCATGTTGCCTATCATTGCACAGCATCATCTTTAGAGCTTCAGCTAGCACCTCACCCCGATCTCTGCTTGAGACATCAGATATCAATGAGTAACCATACAAAGGGAGAAAGACACTATTGCCAATCTGGTTTGTTCATTATAACAAAGTCACTAATGCTTGCATGACTTTCTCTGTAATTGCCAAACATCTAGGACTGCGGTTATAAAGAAAATCATGTGAACGAAAGTGCATGAGCAGATGAGTCCAGAAAACCAGCTTGACAGCAAGGACATGATCTCTGCTTCAGACATCAGATATTAATTACAGTTAAAAGTGTTGTGGTCATGAGAAATAGATCACTATTTCATCTCCGAACAAAGTCATCTGCATTTAGAGCTATGGTTTATAATAAAATCAGGTAACTGAAAGTGCATGAGCACATGACCTCAAAAAACAAACTTGACAGCAAGGTACTGAACACCCAACATAGAAGTGCTAACCTTCCAGGCCTGTATTCAAGTATGAGGTTGTATAGCTGAACAAAAAAATCTTGCAAATCAACGTTCAAAGCATCAAGATTGTTCCTCATTACTTTAAAAGCAATGATGCAACAGCGAAGTCTTTCCGAGACGGTCACGCATTTTCCTGAACTGTCCAATTTTCCACCAGAAAATGCAAGCTTTTTTAAGGTAATTCATGAGATCTCCAATATAATCCAAGTCAATCAAGTGAGAAAATTTTCCTAGACCATCCAAACATGGTCCAAGGAGTGGGTGAGCCTCAGTCACATGAGTTGTACCAGTATCTCCATTAGGTCTGTAAAACAAACAGAAAGAATGAAGTGATCACAGTATCCCGTTAGATACCATTCACAAAGACAATTTCTAACTCAACTTTATGCACATATTTTAGGTTGATTATAGAGAAAGATTAAATCAACACAGCAAATGGACAGCATCACTTATAATTAAGAACCACAGCTTAAATTTGTCCTATGAATTTTTTCATGTCAATCTGAAGACCTGACCAATATTGAAACCCCAGTTTCAGTGTCTGATAAAACATTTGCTTTGACACGGTACTACGCACCAAGACCAATATGCCCTACTATGTTCAAATATTTCACTATAGTGTCAAAACCATACAAAATGACACATGAAATCACCTGGGCACAATTGACTGCATAGTATGCTTCAGAATACGAAAATATATCTCAAATACGGCAGAAAGTGTCTCTGACTGCATACTTCGGGCGCTCCTTAATATCTGGATCGAAGCTAGCTGCTTTATAATCAGCAGCAACCTGTTTACACCACCAAGAACCTCAATTTTATGATATGAAATTAGAAAATCAGAGAAAGTAGGCAGTTGTTGCATAAGAATCCCTACCTCTTCCCTCATTTTCGACATCATTTCTTGCCTAGATTTCTTTCTATCATTCGGTTGTGGCTGGCTTGATTCCTCTGGTCGGTTTCCTTTCTTATAATTCTTCTTTTTAACTTTTTTATCTTTATCTGGTGCTTCAGATCTATGAAGGTCCTCGTCAAATGACAGAGACATAAGTACCTGAAAAAGCATTTTGATAGTTATAACAGAGAGAGAGAGAGAGAGGAGGGGAGGGGGTGAATTAAACAAAATAACAAAGTAATTGAAATGCAAAAGTTCAAAATAGTGACCTATTAAACATACGTGGATATTTGACCAAAAAGAGGACATACTTGAATCGAGTCAGGATGCATCTGACAATTATGAGCTTTCACATAATTTGCAATCAATCGAATAGCTGCTCCAGTCACTTCACCACTGTGTTTACCCTCATTTGTAAAGAGTGACTTAATAGTGTCACAACAAAGTTTCCTGATGATATACATTCACATCTTTTATTCAAGAGAAGAGTAGAGAGGAAAAGGGAAAAATATATATGCGAAGAAATGCTCAAGGAATATGACCAGAAAACTAGAAGTAGAATTGTCTATCACGTGTCATTGTAGCACTTGACTCTTTAAGGAGTAGCTCCTTTTCTTGTAGTCCCAACTCCGTACCAAAAAGTACAAAGGTACAATAAATAGAATGTTATCTACTATTTTTCAGACTTAAACATAAAAAAAATCATACTACATTGCATGCATGACTTCATACAAGGGCACACGCACACATGCTCACAGATTTACATAACCACAAACATAAGCCATTGCATCTCTAAATGATTGCTAAGCAATGCTTCATCTATTTCCCTTTTGTTTGGGCAGGGAACTTAAACCAAAAGCAAGCAACAACTTATATTCATAGATAAAACAAAATTGGTGATCTTATGAGTTCATCTGTCACAGAAGCACCCAAGCCATTCACAAAATGAGAATAGAATTCTGCACCCAAATGACCACATTAACAAAAGACTATTCTTCGAAGTTCTCAATTATTCAACCATACTATTCTTCTAAGTTCTCAATTATTCAACCATTCTCCTCATCTAGTCAACCAAAGGTCTTATTTTTATTGCAAACTCTTAACATAAGAAGAATAATGAGAAGTGAAAAATATATGGCTAAACCTTATGACTTCATCCGAGGAACTTATGTTTCTGACAACAACTTCAACCAAGCTCTCGCGATAGTTGAAATGAGGAACAGCATCTAGCAAAGTACAGATGCAGCGAACCACCGCATGTTGATACAAGGAGACTTTTTCTAAAACCATCAACTTCTGCAGGTAGGCCTGTTAAATAAATTTTGAAATAGCTCAGAGTACATAAAATTGGATTGAAACAAATTCTGAATCAACATTAAACTAACTAAAACAGGAATGTGTAAACCAAGATTTGTAGTGTTTTTTGTCCCATTTCTGGTGAGTGCACTTCATTCAACAATCACAAGAAAATCAAGTAAAACCTTGTATGCAGACAGAAGTGTCGATTCATAATACCGCATCTTCTTGACATCCTTTGAAACTTTCATCTCCAGCTCCTTCTCAGTAGGAAGTCTAATGCGGTAGCTATAATATCACAACAAAGGAAAATATCACAACAGTGCCGAGGGAACACATGGAGAGTAGACGTAACTGTAAAGATCACATCAAAATAAACTCGGCAACATACCCAGGAATGATGTCTTTGAACACAGCCAACAAAGATAGAAGCCCAAGCTTAACGATAGCATGATTGTGATCATTGCACGTCTGCAGCATTTCTTTTAACAGTTTAATATTAGACTCTGGGTCAGCAAGCAGAGAAATTCCCAGTTCCGCAAGTTTACACTTCTTAGTTTCAAATGACTCTTCTGCAGTGATGTCCTCTTTCAACTCAGCCTAAAGAAAACATGACATTGCATAAAGATGAGAAGAAATGTATTGATGTTAAAGTACGGTATGATAACCGTATGATGATACTAGCAAACTTGTGATAAACATCCAGGCATAATATCAAGTCCAAATCTTCATTGCATCTAAACCAATGACTCAGTATAAGCAAGCTAAAGTGATCTCACAAGGTATATGCACAAGTTTTACGCAACAGGAAGCAAAGCACTGAAAAGAGAGGTATAGGCACCTCCAAACTGATGCTACGCAACTTAAAGTATAATGAGATCTCCAGGGCATGCTGAATCTCACGAACAACCAAACCATAAACAGAAAAAAAGAAAAGGCGAAAAAAGAGTATATCTTTATCCTTCCATCAATTTTAGCAGTGTTGAATTTCCAGCCCCTTACGAAGCATAGCCACTCAATTAGATGAAAAGACAGTTCGAGAAAACAAGAAGCAAAGACCAAAAGATGCACAGGGAGAGATGAGGTGATGCGATACCAAAACAGCTGTTTGGGGGTTGTCTTTCAGTTCATCTGGAGGCAGCTCTTTTGCCTGCTTCTTAGCTTCTTTCTTGCTCTTTTTAAGTTTAGCTCGCCTTTCCGCTTTAGTGAGCTTCACCAGACCCTTATCTGTCTCTTGGGCGTGTTCTTCTCCTTCACCTCCATCTTCAGATGGTTTGGATGCTTTCAACACTGCATTTTCCAAAAGACAAAACGGCACAAAAGTCAGCACAGGTCCATAACGAGCCGAAAGTGTATTCACATTTCTATAAGCAAGAAGGGTGCAAATACAAGTGCGATAGTAGAGTTGGCCGTCCAAGGTCTTGACGGGCAGAGCATCCACACGACCCACTTGAATCCCGGGTTGCTCCTCCTCCTCGTCTTTCTGCAGAGCCTTCTTCTTCTTCAGCCTCTTCTCGTAGAGTGCTTCCAGGGCATCTTCTTTAACGTCAGCCACCCGCGTCACATGCCTTGCGCAGCCCACAAACACAAAGACCATCATCAGCGTAACCGAAATACGCACCTACCCACCTACTGTTTCTACGAACTTCTTCACGGGGAATCCCCAAATGGGCTCATCGGGTACCGCCTTCCCTCCTCAATCGGATCAAGAACGACAAAAAGAAAGAAACAAGAAAAGCAGGGGGAGGGAGGCGGTCACTGACTTGGTGATGGAATGGGTGTCCAAGCGGGACACGAAGCCGGCGTAGTCGAGGTTCTCGTTCACGAACTGCAAGTCCTCGTCGGAGACCTCGATTGCCTCCTCCGACACCTCCGGCGGGAGGTCCGGCGGCAGTATCACCTTCTTCTGCTTCCCCATCTCCGAGCAAAGACCCACCAAGAAACCGGACAGCGAATCCCGCGTGCGTAGGGTTTAAGGATGGTCTGGTCTCGACCCAGGAAGCCTTAAAACCCTCTTCGTGCTCCGGGGTATTCGACTCGTCTGCAAGATGGTGGAAGAAGATGAAGATCAAATTGCGATATTCGAACATCTGGGCCTTGATTCTGGCCAGTATGGGCTTTTCGGCCCAAACCTTTTACAAATTTTCTTGCAACTTGCATGCAATTCTAATGCAACTATGGGTTTATTTCTAAATTTCAGGATATGAGTAAAAAAAAATTGGTTCTAGCATAACGTTGGAAAGTATTATTTATAAAGTACAAAATTTTTCCTAAAATTCTGTCAATTAAAAAAAATATTATGACATCAATTGCATTTGAATTGTATCACGGGAAAAAACCCTTGCTCAAACTCTACTTGACAGTTGACATGACTTTAAGATTACTTCACTGAAAATTTCTTACCACCGGAATATATTTTTCAGTAAATTTGATTCTGAAGAAAGTTAATCAAAAGCGGCGTTTGTTCATATTGAAAATTAGTCGAAAAAAATTGGTATTTATGGTATTTTAATAATTTAATTTGCTAAAGGCAATTTGTATTGTTGCATGTAATGATTAATAGGAGAATAAATTTGTCATAAATATATTAATTTATGAATTTTAGTGGTCAAAAAATTACTTTAGAGTAAATTCATCATAAATATATAAGTTTGGAGTTTTTATGTCATTAATCTAAAAATATTGCATGATTTATTGACCAACGATGAATGCGATAATTGTGGTACCATCAATTGCACCATCATGCCAACATCTTCACTTGTTTCCCCCTTTCAATCCACCCTTACAGTCCATTCACTCTCAACAACATGCATAATTCACAATTTAGCATACATACACAGTGAATATACTAAACGACACTACTAGAATTATATCTGGATCAATAATACCAATTAGTTCTTCTTAGAATATCCATCTACACGCCTATCTATCTTTCCATAGTAACAGGAATTCAAAGGATATTTTTTGTACTATTATTCAAAGTAGATGACCAAAATATCAGTATTACCCACATGGAGCAAATGAAATAAAACGACTACTCCTGCATTTACTATGACTCGATTTTCTTTCTTTAATTCAACATGAAAGTGGGACGCAAAACAGAGTAATCCGGCAGTACTCATATAATTCACCACAACTACAGAGTCAAACCATGTAACATAAAGCATGGAAGTAAAAGTGTGACCGAAATATGAGAGGATAAACTATAGTGAGTGAATACCTGTGGAATTTGTAAAACTAGTCAAAAAGGTGACAAGGCAAGAGTGAGAGATAAATCTGATGTAGCAGTGATTTGGTGTACTAACAAAAATCAGAAATAAGCTTCTATGGAAACACAATGGATTTCAGAGGAATTTTCAATGTATCGTAAAAATCATAGTTAATGGACCGACCAAGACACAACGATACAATAAGTCCAAACCAAATAATAAAATCACGGCCATACGACGTAGGTTGAACCCCCGGTGGCTGGGAACTGAGAAGATGCCATTTCTAAAGCCAAATGAACAATTCAGATGAAGACGAAATCAGCACTTCTACATCGAGCATCAACCCACTCTGTACTAAACAACTTATGTACCTTTTCCTTATGCTCAAAGAGTACATATTTTATGGGGAACAACCACATATATAGAACAAACTAAAATTATTACACAGTCATGAGAGCTCCGCTAACACGTATTCTACAAATTGAAAATGGAATGCACATAAATCTTACCAACGAACAAAATATACACGCCTTATGCAGAGAACAACCACCTATGCCTTTTATTTCCTCATCGATCATCTTCGACCACCATGGAACATCCGACAGCACACAAATATGAAGAACATGTACTTGTAACGTTTCTAAACGAGTCCCACGGTAAGTTTGCCGCTGCAACTAAATCAAAGCTTACCACTAACTTCTAAGCTCAAGTATCTAGCTCATAAAAGTCCGCAATATAATCCCACTGGCCTACTGCAAACCACAACAGAACCAGTTTAGCATTCATAATAACATCTGCTGAATCTGTGTTTCCCCTAAACAATAACAAAATCCAGAAAACATCATCCTAGAAACGGAAAATTGTAAGCACAACCGGTGATGTTACAAATACCTGGAAAGACAAGACTCACCTAACCATTAGAATGATCGCCATTTTTTTTTCTCACTAAAATCGAAGCAGATAATAAATATAGATACCAAAGTCTCAAAGAACGATTTTACCTAACACTCAATAACCTTACTGACACGGACAAAAGCTTTGTTGTGTCAATACTCAATAATATCCCATGACAAATTGGTCATGTATATGCAATACTTGTCCTTCATCTTCTCTAAGTTTTCATTCAATTCCAACAACAATGATAGCAACTAAAAAAATAACAATTAATTTTTTTATTTAATTTTATTTATATATATTCAACTTTATAATATAAATTCAATATATAAATATATATCTATATTTATTACATATTTTATGTATTTTAGTATTTTAGGTATTTTGGTACCGTTTACTATTTAATAAAATTTTATTAGAGAATAATGGAGGGGGAAAAAGAATTTACAAAGAAAATAAAAAAGGAGAGGAAAAATATAATAAAAAGTAAATAAAGTAAAGTAGGAAATAGTGTCATGAGAGATTTTTACTATTTTTGTTGGTGAATTTTAGGTTCATTTACATTGATATGCCGTTTATACCAAAAAGAAAATTATACGTGATATAATGTGAATATATTGAATTTATTACTACGATTCACCTAATAGTAGATAGGAAATAGCAAAATCCATTAATTTCATATCCTATCCAATCCTATCATGGTTAGAAATCCAAATGACCAATCGTAGTCAAAGATGTTACAATCTGTAAAAGGTATTGCTTTTATAGGTTAGTTAGTAGATAGCTCTATGAATACAAGCACCTCGAACACACTCTCTTTTCCCATATTACGAACAGAAACAACTCTTCACAGAAAATACAATTAGAAAACAAGCAGGTTTTCACAAAGTGTAAGTTTGAGAGTTTCCAAGATAGAGAGAATGGAAGTTTTGATTTCCAAAGTTTTCAGCAATCCTTGATCCCTTCAAATTTTCATCCTAGTTGCTGGAAGTCATCTCTCATCTCTAGGTAAAAGGATCCGTTGGACTCGCTTCCCTACTCCGCTGACTTACAAATTGTCCATTCAGTCTCTTAATACTTAGCAAAGCAGTGTATTTCTACAAAGCTGTCTGATTCTTTTACTGCTTGTCCAAAAGAGGAAAAACCTAATATGATGTTCTCCAGGTTACTTTTTGCAGGTTCTAGACCTTAAATTTGGTTTCTAGATTCCAATTTTAAATTCAAATCAAATTGAAAAGAGCCCAAGCACATAGCAAGAGTTGTTGTTGGATATTTAAGCAGTTTTGAAAGATTCCATAGAAGTTATGTCCGCCATAAAAGCTATCATTTTTGTAACGGTTTTGCAACGGCCATATAGTGACTTTATAACATTTGATTCATTACTTCATAAATTCTTCATTATTTTATAATGGTTATATTTTTAATTACCAATTGATTTTTTTATAGTTTCTTAACAACTTTTGAATATAAATTAAACTTCAAATAACATTCTTTTAAGATATATTGAATGCTCATAACTTTCCTTTTCTTTTTGGCTGGATTATATACATAAAATTGTTTCTATTCCTGCTAATATTCAGCGCAGAATATAGGTCTTTTGTATTTTGAGAGGATAACTGCTAGAATCTTGCGGATCGATTTTCGTACTTTGAGGGGCGAAATTATCCTTAAGAACAGTGTTTACATGTCTCAGACAACTATTGCTATTTTCTCATATTTTTTAATTGTTTTCCAGCAATTATTATTTTTCATTGTATCTAAGTGGCTGTAAGCCTAATTAAAGGCAAATCACTATATACATGCTAATACATTTTCCTATCTCTTAGAGCTCTTTCATTAATTGTCTGATAGAAGTATCAGCATCTATATGACTGTTTCTGTCTCTACTCCACAGTGTTTGCGAGAATTCCATAAAGAAGTTCAAATCTCCTTTTGGGAAACGTTTTGACCCTTTATAGATTTCGTGTTAGCCTTATCAGTCATCAAATTCGATGATCTTCGCGTGACATTCTAAGTTCAATGTGGGAGGCCTTTTTTAAGCATACAAACAAGATCTACCCTCCCATATCACAACTTTGTGTGGATACTTGGGCTTGGCTCTGGCCGAATTGTGACATACATACACATCCAAATTGTGACAAATGTTGTCATAGCAGAAGCCCTCCAGCGGAAATGCGTGGTTCATGGATAAAATATACAAGCCAATCCAATTAGAGCAAGGAGTGCTAGCCAAGGTGAGAGGGTTTTCAAAAGATATAACTCCTCACGGACTTCTGGGGTGGCGAGAGGCTAGAGATGAACCAGATCACACATTCAATGGGGGAGTATTGTTGAACAATATGAGCCGACAATGATGACGACTTCAATGCTTTTTTTTTTTGTCATCATATTCTAACTCTCACTCTCAGACTTTTGTCCTGCCTTTTTATAAGGCGTGGAAGTCGAAATTTACTCATGAACCTAATTTGTCCCCACCCCAACCCCCTCTGAGAATGTGGGGATTCGAACCCCCCACCTCTCCCTTCCATGTTGGAAGGGTGGCCACTGGGGCAAACCCCAGTGGTTCTTCAATGCTTCAAGTGGGCATATTTGGTAAATTCAAGTCTCATATTCGGAAAGAGAGATCTTGAAAAAAAAAACTTACCAAACTTCTTTTTTCAAAGCCACTTGGATTGCCTAAAGGTACTACAGTAAATGCAAAAGAGTAGTCATCATCTCCATCACACGCGCACCCAAGTGCACACACTTAGGGTGCATTTGTTTCTAAAAAATACATGATAAAGGAAACTTTTTTTTCTTTTGCATAGAGATCATTTTCAAGGACAATTTGTTTGTTGATTTAAGGAAAATATTTGTATTTTTGCCAGAAAGTGAAATTTTTTTCCCAATCTAAATTTATTATTTTCAGTCATGGAAAACTTTTCTACAAATTGATTATTTTTCCACCATCCAAACACCAAAAAATCAAAAAACAAACAAACTCTCAATTGAAGTTTTGAAACGGGAGTGCATTTATCGTGACTTGCAACATGGTGCCTTCATGTTGTGGGTCGCCTTAAAATTACTTCATTTCATTGGAAATAATTGTTTTTTTGTAAAAGTTAACATCGACTTTCCACATTTATCTAGGATGAAATTGAAATTTTAACAATGACATTGAGTATAAGGGTGAATTTTTTTGGGGAAAACTCTATGATAAAAGAAAATACTCTCCGAAAAATCAATTTCCTTAAAAATGATTAGGTTTTCTTTATTTAGTAATATGTGATCGAAAACCGAAAAAATTTATGATATTTGAATTTCATTTGAAAAATGATTTCAATTTCATAACTTTATGTTAAAAATAAAATTTTAAAATAATTTTTTTTTCCTTTTTCCTTCTTCCTCAGCTGGGGTTTTTGCTTTGTTGGAAATGAAGAAGAGGTCAATTGGAAAGGTGCGATTCGGCCAGTTGCCTAAGGATTTGCAATGGATAATGCCGTAGACGAGGGTCTTTGCCATGGAATTGAATTTCCAAGGCTCCTGTAGATTTTCCCGCAGAACTTTCGAATGATTTTACTTTCTCTGTCTTTTTACACGGAGGTCTCCGCCATGGAATTGAATTTCTAGAGTTCCCTCTTCCTCGCTAGTGCTCGAGCTCACCACGGCCTCGCCAGCCATCGCCGAAGCCCAGTGACCACTGACCAGGGGGGAAAGGGTAAAAAAAAAAGAAAAAAAAAATCAAGATGAGTTATTCTAAGAAGTGTTTTGACCTTCTTAGATTTAGGATTTCATTTTTCTAATTTCATACGTAAATATTTTTTTCTTGACAGGAAAGTGTTTTCAATTGACTAATCATTTTCAACAAATCAAACAAGTGAAAGCGTGGAAAACTAATTTCCAAAAAGAAAACTTCCACTCAAACAAACATACTCTAAATAACGTTATGTTTTTAGCTCACGGGACTCGGAAATGATGTATGATAAAATTGAGCTAATGTACATCTATTGGCTGCATGAGGGCACATATCCTTGATCGTCGAAGGCCCACATGTCTATGTTAGGGTGTGTAATCGGGCTGGTTCAATTTGGAAACCAAACCGAATTATACTGAACCAAACTAAGCCTAACACAACCATTGCACGTGGGACAGGCCTTAATTAATTTGGCTCCCGGTTGCCCGCATTGAACCCATGTTAAACTAGTCATTAAAATTGCACTGTAAAATCGTGGGATTATTCTGATGATGATGATGATGCTTGTGATTCGGCTTCAAATTTTTGGTAATAGTCAATTATTTCTCCTTGTAGTGTAAAATCTTGTGGAACATTTCCTACCAGAGCATAGAGAACAGAATCTGTCTAGGGTTTAGTCCGTAGGGATTTGTGTTTCGAATTTACAATCCGTCCGAAGGGATTCAATCTTCGACGAAATTTAAAAGCCAATTTTGAAGCAGCTGAGTTTTGGATTGCATTATGTACAGGAAAAAAAAAATTGAAACAGGAAAGGAACAAAAGAGCGTAGCATTATACCCACCAGTGGGTACTGTGATGGTTTGCACCTTACTACCTCATCGCCGAGAGAACGAGTACGAATCTCCAGTTACTAGTATCTTAAGTGGAGAGCCCTGGTGGTGGGCTTTTGGGCTAACTCCCCTCCAGGTATAATTGGTGGTCGACGTTGGGGTCGCTACCTTATGTTGATATTTGCGCAATTCTTTTAGCGGCTTTGTTCAAGTGGTTCTGATCAGATCGTTGTACTTTGAATGCAAAAGAAAACCAAATATAACGTTGTGAGTAAGCACTCACTAAGGGGAAAAAAATTACCTACTCAAGTGAATAGACAAGAGACTTTATTATTGTAATTTTTAATATTAATGACATTTTAGTAAATATTAAGGTAGATAACAATTTTGAATCTTCCCTTTTGTTTGTAATGTAGATAATTAGTGAATGCGTTTATTTGCCCATTGTCTCCTGTCAGGTCCTGCGGCGGCTGTGAGCACCCGAGAGGTTAATGCCAGGCTAGATCCTGGATAGCAAAAGAAGAAGAAAAAAAAGAGCATAGCATTATCGAACAGAGGCTACATAAAACATTCAAACGATGGTTAAAGGTTGTCTGGGCGAGTGTTGAATGGGCCCAAAGAAGCAATGAGGGCCCAAAAGATAAGAAATCCAAAGACTGAAATTGTCATCTATAACCTTTTTGTTACAAGCAAAAAGTTGGTCAGGACTGTTTACGCAGCTCTCTATAAATTGATCCTCTATTGTAATTGTGCCAATGAAAATAATTACCATGCGGTAATTAACATTTAGTAGAAATAAGAAAACATTGCTCTTTTTCCTCTCCCTCCCCCACTCCAAAAAATTATTGCGTGGTTAATAGACAATATCAAGCCCTCACGCTGGATCAAGGTCAATATGAGGTCAAGCACGTCCAACTAGGGGTGTTAACGATTCGATTTAGTTCGGTTTTTCGGTTTTTGGTTTTCAGCTTTTGGTTTTCGGTTTTCTTTTTTTCATTTTTCTTTTCGTTTTTTTTTCCTATTCAACTCAAAATTTGGAATTGAAAGAACTGATTACAATTTTTTAAGTCTCCGTAAAAACACGAGTCGTTTACGAAGATTTCGCCGAATTCAGAGTGCAAAAACGGAATATCTCGACTCTCCAGGGGCCGACATAGAAAGATCGAAAAACTTTAGACCAGAGGGAGACACCTTCTCTCTCCCTCCTTGCGGCTCTCTCCGATTTCCCTGCATCTCTCTCTCTCTCTCTCTCTCTCTCTCTCTCTCTCTTCGGTCCGAGCTCGATTCTTCCATGGAAGCATGCGCGGCGCGCTCCTCCGCGTAGCTGAGCAGCGCTAACGAGGCGAATCGCGCGAACTCTCCAGTGACGAAGCAATGTTCGGGGCCTCCTCCAAGCTCGGCCGTGGTGGCGGCGGGAGCGGGGGTGGGGGCATGGGCAGGGCGAAGCGGTTCCCAACGCCGCAGCCCTCACACCACCCCTCGAACGTTTTGGTTAATGGTTCTATTTTTCGGTTTGTTGATTCGGTTCGGTTCGGTTAACCAATAAAAACTGAACCGAACCGAAAAATTTCAATTTTTAATGAGAACCAAACTGAATAAAAATCAAACAAAAAAAATCGAATTTTTTTGTTCGGTTCTAACACTCCTACGTCCAACGGCCTCGATTTGAGGCCACAACCGTGCGGGCTTGGAGCTCGAGGGAGCGAGGAGAAACGGTCGAGGGCGAAGGAAGGCAAGGCATGACAAGGGAGGGAGACTGAGATTGGACGGGGACAGAGTGAGCGAGAGGAGAGATGGACGTGAAAGACCCAAACTTATTATAATCAAAGGGACGAATAAAGAGACGATGACTGCAATGGACGGCGGAGGGAACGTGATAACGAGCGCGACAATCGCGGCATGCGAAGTCCGAGGTTGATAGCAGCAGCGAGGTTGTGCTCGATTCTGCTCCCCCTTTTCATGTAGAGATTACAAATGAGGGAGGGAGGGGGTGTCTTCTACGGTGGAAACGCAAAATGAATGGGATAAGAATCGTAGAAGTGCTAAAACTTATCGTACAATATTCACTTACATCACAACTTATATCCCAAAACCTTTTTTCTGCTAATTTCTGTGTTATATTGAAGAAAAATTGATCACGTGAGTACCAATTTTGGCCAAATATCTTAGTGGATTTTTTTTTTTTTAATTTTTACTTTTATTTGTATTTTGCTTTTCTTTTTTTCTTTTTTTCTTTTTTTCTTTAGGGGCCAGCAAGGGTCACTAGGAACCCTTCCCGACCGCGGCCATCTCGCCTCGGCCACGAAGGCCTAGGCGAGGCTGCAAGGGCCTCGCCAACCACTAGGCAATCACAAGCGACACCACCGAGAGCAAGCGAGGGCCATCGCGGCCTAGCCAACAGTCAATGAGGCCTAGCCCCAAATCTAGCCGCAAAAGCTCGACGACCTCGCCAACCACTAGCAAGGTTGTGACGGCCCTCGTCACTTTGGGCGGCATCAGTTTGGGTTGCCTACAGCGGGCGATGGCTGTCGTGACCTTGCCTAAGGCCTTTATGGCCGAGGGCCAGGCAGCCACAACTAACAAGGGTCACCGTTACCCTTGTCGACCCTAAAGGAAAAAAGAAATTAAAATAAAAATTCAAAAAATATGATAATAAAATATATATTAAAAAAATTAAAAAAAAAAAAAGATCAGGCAAGGAAATAGAAAGTAGTATTCAAATGATCAATTTTTAAAATTTGTGGCACTCAAGTGAACGAAAAAAAAAATATTTTGACACTCGAGTGAGCTCTATACGAAAGTATTGCACTTGTATTGTTCTTACTCCCAAAATGCATAGTTCATTGTGTCAAATTTTTTATGTACGATGCATACAAAGTTGGGTATGCCTAAACCTATCCAAATTTTTTGCTTTCGTTAATTAAGAGAATTCTATGGTAGTTTTCATTCATTATTCACGGAACTAAAGTTAAATAGGAGAATGTAGGAGAGCTTACCAACCCTACTGAACTAATATGGTTGGTTACGTTCCATGATGGTGGTTGGAACCGATCGAGAAGGCTCCAAGGTTCCAAAATTTTAAAATAGGTGAGTGCATAATAAGTACTAGAGTTTGGGATTACACCATCCTATAGAAATTGTGTCCCGTGTGTTGTTTCTTAAGTAAATTTTTGTGTTTTGTGTACTTAATTATTTATGACTTTTTTTTACAAAATTTCAGATTTATAAATGTGAGGGAAAAAAAATCTCTAATCCTCTCTTTCTTTGTGACGAGGTTGGCTATGTCTACAACAATACAATTTCATGCTCTTGGTTGAGCGAGATAAATTTTCCTATAAACCTAGGCACAAGCTGATTTATTTTACTGTTTTTTTAACTTTCCACGTTATCGTTGTTTTAGGATCATTGTAATTAGGCATGATCTATATATATATAGATATATGTTCAATATGTCAATAATCAAAGCGGCGACCTCTTTTCTTTTCTTTGGATTAAAAGGCTTTGAAAAACTATGAGGTACGCTTATACATGCGAAACCAGCAGGTTCCAAGTTCAACAATGATTTCCAGAGCAAGTTCTTAACCGGGCTAGAATTTGCGCACTCATCATTATATGGTAAAAAATTTTCGTTCACTCAATATGGGGACTAATATTGAAATTTGACATCAATCGACTCTCTCTCCAGTGACCTTTCTCAAGTATGCATATACACATATGTCTTTATATTTGCTAATAAAAGGAAGTCAACATAAATGAGTCCGAATTCCAACTATTCGATGCTTTTGCTCGTGGGAAAATTGTCCAAAAAATCATAAACCTATTGTACAGAAGCCAATTCAGTTCTAAACCTTTAAATTGTGCTACTTTAGTCTAAATTTTTTAATGACTTACTAATTTAGTCCTAAGCCTTTTGACAATTTGTAATATAATCATTCCAACCAAATATGGGGACTAAATTGACAAATCTTCATAAGATTTGGGACTAAATTGACACAAAAAAAAGGGTTTTGACTAAATTAGCAAATAATCAAAAAGTGTAGGATTAAATTGACACAATTGAAAGATTTATGATTGAATTGAGTGTCACACAATAATTAATGACTTTTTGTACAATCATCTCGCTTATTATTCCTTCTGCTCCTTTTTGTGCATGTGAAGTTTGACATTTCGTGAACTTACAATGTGCATCCACAGTATAATTCCAACAGAAAACCTAACTTTTAGATTACTAAACTTTTGTCTCGACTCGAATAATATCTTCACAGGATCTTGCATGTCCCCAGGATTCTCCTAACCTGGCATGCAAACTCCATAATTAAAACAGATTACATTATTAAAATAATATCCTCAGTTAGCTAAACAACTCCACTATAATCGATGGATAATCTGATAATTCATTCCGCCGTTGCGTATATTCCCTTGAACAACCGCCACCGTCCGCCGCCGCAAGTGACCACCAACTTCGTTGCATTCTTTAAGGTTTCTCTCTACTCTTTTTGCCAAACTGCCATATGCCTCTTTAGTGCCTTTAGCCGCAACAAAACTAACATGTGTATCAATCATTGGCATTCATTTGTCCATCAGCTATTTTCATTTAAATTTAAATGTAGGACTTGGGAACCAATACGGTGTTAATGCTCACGGGAAGAATGTAGCAATAAGCAGCATTTAGACGTTTTTTCCATATTTGTTTTATAGTGTTGATCAGGAAATTACTAAAAAAAAATTTAAATATATTACAATTGTACCAATTCAATCATAAATATTTTTTATCAATTAATTTCTAAATATTTTGTATTTATATCAATTCGAGTCTATTCGGCTATTTTAGCTGGCCAACAACGAAGTGGCATTTTTAATGATATTTTCGATTTATTATTTTCTCTCTCTCTTTCTTTATTTTTTTCCCTTCCCTTCCTTCTTCCTCTAGCGGCTAAAGGCGAGCACAAGTCTTGCCATGGCTTGATGACAATCGAACCCTCACCCGACGGCCAGCCGCAAGGGCTACCTCACAAGCCATGGTCAAGGCCTGACCTCACTAAATCCAACGAGGTTGTGCCTTGGCTAACCACGGGCAAGTCTTGACCTTGCAGCTTCTAGCAAGGGCTTGGAGCTTGCCAGGCCCTGCCTATAACTTGGTTGTTGAGGTCCGATGATCGACTAGAGGAAGAAAGAATGAAAGGAAAAAAGAAAAAAAGAAAAAGAAAGAACAAATAAATAAATAAATATTCAAAAATTATAATATTATTAAAATTGTTCATGTTAGCGTCTGTCGCGTCATGCAGGATAGCCAACACCCATGTCAACGCCGACCAATCAAAATTGGCTAAATAGACTGAATTGGTATAAATGCAAAAGGTTTAGCACTCAATTGGCCCAAAAAACAAAAAAAACAAAAGGTTTATGACTGAATTGGTACAATTGTAATATATTGAAGATTTTTTTGGTAATTTTCCTATTTTCTAAATTTTGAACCAAAAATTTTTAATTTTCTTTTTTCCTTGGCTAATACCAAGCCTTGCCGATAGTCGGCAATTAGCCACAAGCCACAACGCTTCTGGAGAGGGTCGACCTTGCTAGATTCAGCGAGGCTAGCAAGGTTTACCTTTGCTAGTGGCTAGGTAAGGTCGATCCTTGCCTAAGGCCAGCAAGGTTGACCCCACTGACCATCACCGAGGCCCAACAACTAAAAAAGCAAGAAGGAAAAAAAATTAGAAAAATTCCAAAAAAAAAGAAAAGAAAAAAGAAAAAAAGTTTGTTCATGTTAACGATAATTATGCTACATAGGATATCTAGTAATCGACATCCACATCAATGATTTCCGATAAAAATTGACTAAAAACATATATTGACAAATCGTTAAAAGGTTTATGATTAAACTGGCCAAATTGAAAGGTTTATAATTGAATTCACATTTGTACAACAAATTTGTCATTTTTTAAAATAAATTTTTAACAGAATCATAATCATCGGTCTCACTTTCTCTTCTCTCTCTCATTGCCTTTGCTGAGCAGTGCCTTGCAACATTTCTATCACTCACCGGTACCACCTCTAACGGTGTCAATACCATCATTAAGGTTGAGAGCAATTCCCATCGCTACCGCCACCGTCCTCTCTCTCTCTCTCTCTCTCTCTCTCTCTCATATATCAGATGTTTTGGACTCGATATAAATTAATATAAGAGGCAGAGCTTCACTTTACCAAAAATTAAAACCTTCCTGATCATAAGTTGTATTGAATACTATGTGAAGACTTCCTACCTTCATCTTTTTGAATTATCAGTTCTATTTGTAATTCCGGGAGATGCCCCTAAGCTGTTGTACTTCATATGCTTTATAATACTCACATTTTCAACCAAACTCACTCATTGCAGGAAATATCAATACCATCATCGTGCAGAACAGATTATTTCCAGCTATCAATTCACAATTTTTGAAGCAGTTTACTAACTCAAGTTCAGTATCTAAAGATCGAAGATCATATAAGATAGAACCAACCACATGCGTGCTCCTACTTCTCAGCAACGATAGCAACACTCCCCCCAAAGGACAAGAACAACCGCTCCGCGCCGCGAACAGACAGCCGAATGTACGTTGAATCTCGATCCCCTATAACGGGGCTAGCCAACGAGACAGCAGCGCAAGCGTCGTCTGTCTCCCCATGTAAGCTCGACGTGTTCGAATTCCCGTCGATATCGCTCGATCGTTTTAAATTTTAGGGGTAGTCCGTGCATGTTCTGCATCGGATCGGATGCAGCAATTTAGCAGCAACTTCCGCGGGATATCTTTGGTACGAGGCAGACAGAACTGCCGCTCTTAATCAAAGTCAACGGTGGGATATTGTCCTGAAGCTCTGCCCTCTAAGTGCTCACCAGTTAGTTAGCCAACACATGGCCTTTTGTACGATAGGGGCGAAATTAAAATACTTAAAATTGAACCTCCACGAAACACCTAGGTTTTAGGCAAAAATTACCTAATCAATTATAAGTCTATTATACATATGCTAAATTAGTCTTTCATTTAAAAAAAAAAAATTTATTAATTTAATCTTAAACTTTTGTGCGAGATTCCATAATAATCCTTTCAGTCAATTTTTGATAGACGACATCACGATCCAATTATCACCCACTGTCCTGCATGGATCGCCGACCGTCTTACGTGGCTCACCACTACATCAACAATTTCAAGTGACTTTTTAAAAAATTATTATCCTTAATTAGAATGAATTAGCAACTTCTCTCCAATTAAAGTACCGACTAGTTTTGGAATAACAACTCTTATTTGAGTTACTTAAAAAGTTTATTTTTTATTTTAATTACCAATTTGTCCTATCTTTAATCAATTTTTATTTTATTTCTAAACTAGCCTTAAAATTACCAACTTCTATATGAAATTATTAACTATAATTTGAGGGGTTTATCAAGTTTTCCCGATTAAGATTTTAACTAGTTCTAGAATATCAACTTTCATTTGAATTATATCAAATTTTCTATTGAGTTACTCAATCTGGAAAAAAAAGTTGATGAGTCATTCAAAGGTTGGTAATTCAATGTAATGGTTGGCGAAGTTAAGAATAAAAGGTCATAAATCTCATGATAAAGTTGGTAATTCCAAAAAATAGTTAACAAACTTAAGGCTTTGATAAGAACAGTAAATAAAAGTTGTTAACTTTTTTTTTTTGTCATAAAATAAGAGAAGTCGGTAATTCAAAAGAACAACTTGGGTTGGATTCGGCATGCACATCTTTCTATCAACGAAAGATATGACATCCACACATATTATGTACAATTCTAGTTTTATTACAATGCAAACAAAGCCTAACACGTGTGCTGATGGTTTGGTACATGCCTAAATCTAATCAATCTACAAAGTGATGGTTCATGTCCTAGGTATTAATCACATTTGTCAACCGTGGGTAGGATTCTTCTTTACTGGAAACTTCAAGCTTGATAGTTGAAAATCTTGTGTCGGCCAACAAAATCCTCCCATATCCCCGCATTCGGCTCGTCTTCTGACCGTGTCATTCAACCAAACCAATTGACTCGTCACAAAAAACGATGACTTTCGGACAATAAAGAACTGTAGTGCGGTCTTCAATGTCGTATAAAGGGTAAAATAATGTCAGTCCAAAAGCGAGATAACTTTGAAAAGGCAGCACATGGTCCGGTTTTACCCACGGGGCACACCCATAATTGCTCATCAGTACTCAAATTTGTTGACTCGGATCTTTTTCTTTTGAGCTCCAGTTGATTCCATCCGAGGCCAATCGTCAAAGCACCGAGGTGGGATTAGCAATTGATTAAGTTAGGCCGTGGGGACTCGTGTTGCTGATGTAGGATCCCCAATTAAATCACGGTCTTGTTGGTCAAGGTTATAAAGTAGGGCAAAACTTTACTTTTATCGTAACAACCGACCCCGCTCCATAGGGGCCGGTACTCGAAAAGACGCTTTCTGACGTCTAGTGTAAATTCGAAGCATTCATAAAAGTTCTCCTGATATAGAACCTATGTCATCGTCAAGGCCAATTTGTATAGTTCTAAAAAACAACACTCCTTCCTTGAAGCATTTCTATCCCAAATGGATTCGAAACGGGATTGACCGTGTATTCAAAAGTGTTGTTCTATGTCGACTAGACTCATGTCATTAGCATTGACGCGACAATTCATATGGATCAGACCCTCGACATAAATGATGTAATTTCATGATAAGTTAAGAAACGATGATCGAGATGAAATCTCTAGTTCTATATCACTAATTAAAATTTTCTATTTCCTACTCGACAAGGATGGTGGCCGGGACGAATATAGCAAATTTGTCCCGAAATGATCGAAAGTTAGATGAAGCCCTTTTCACTTTGCGTGCATGATTGACGCATGCCATGCTTTGCTTTCTCTCCTTTCCTTTTCAACTTTCCTTTTCAACTACCACTTTTCCTAAGATTCGTCTTCTCTTTCAATGATGAAAGGAAAATTATTAAATATGCTAGTCAAGTAAAAGATCTAGTACACTAAACATTTCTCTAATCAACTCTCATTGACAGAACGTCGTTCCTCGTTCGCTACACAAGAATCATGTGACGGTAACGGCTTCGGTGCATAAAATAGTAACGAAATCCTTATATTAATCCTAGTGTTTGAGCACAGCAATGCATAGGCAGCAAAAAACAATCAAATTCAAGAATCCCTATTGGATCTTGAGAAGAGGAACAACAGGATTTAAACACGAGATGTGGGGACAAGAAACATATTATAAAGCAGCAATGGAAAGTGGGAATTATATAAATATTGCAAAGAAAGAATCTCACCTTCCTCAGTACTTAAGAAGCTGGCTACCTCCCGTCTTCCCCTTCAAATTCACTTGCTCTCTCTGACCATCACTACACACGAGACAACTTCAACAGTTAGACAAAAACGCAAGAAGAAATGCAGAGGAACCGGTGGATTGAGCTTCTCTTGCTCTGTGCCTTTCTCCTGAGGTTTTCTCCCATGGCGGCGTCGTCGGACCGGAGCGGAACGCTCGGCGAGGAGAAGAACTTCGAGGGCTCGTCGGATCTTGTGGACCTTCAGTACCACATGGGTCCTGTCCTTGCATCGCCCATCAATCTTTACATCGTATGGTATGGCCGTTGGAACCAGAACCAGCAAGCCACCATAAGAGATTTCATCTATTCTCTCTCCGCTCCGTCGTCCTCCGCCTCTTATCCTTCGGTCGCCGACTGGTGGCGCACCGTCCGGCTCTACACCGACCAGACCGGGTCCAACATCACCGGAAACATCGTCCTCTCCGGGGAGTTCTACGACTACAAATACTCCCACGGAGGTTACCTCAGCCGCTTGGACATCCAGTCCGTCATCAAAAACTCTGTCGCCGCTTCGGATCCGCACGCTCTGCCGCTCAATCCTCACGATGGCCTCTACCTAGTCCTCACCTCCTCTGATGTCCAAGTCCAGGATTTCTGCCGCGCCGTGTGCGGGTTCCACTACTTCACGTTCCCCACGATCGTCGGCGTCACTGTTCCTTACGCTTGGATCGGCTACAGCGGGACGCAGTGCCCCGGGATCTGCGCTTACCCGTTCGCCTCGCCAAATTACTCAGGCATGCCGCGGCCAGGCACGAACGGGGGCCACGACATAATGAAGCCGCCGAACGGCGACGTGGGGGCAGACGGAATGATCAGCGTGATCGCCCACGAGCTCGCCGAGGTCTCGAGCAACCCGCTCGTGAACGCATGGTACGCAGGGGACGACCCCACGGCACCGACCGAGATCGCTGACCTGTGCCTGGGGATGTACGGGAGTGGTGCGGGAGGAGGGTATGTGGGGGCGGTGAACAAGGACGCATGGGGGAGCGGGTACAACTTGAATGGAGTGAAGGGGAGGAAGTACCTGGTGCAGTGGGTGTGGAACCCCGCGAGGAGGAGATGCTACGGCCCCAATGCTCTCGACTGAGGAGGTGGGACTCGTGGAGACGGGCTACATGATGACTACCTGAATGAGTTCCGACTCCTGGATCCCGATGTCTAGTGACCGGTGCCGGCTTGTGGAGACCGTGCCGCCGGAATGGAACGAGGCTCTGTCCAGCACGCCTCGCGACAGGCAGCTCAGTGACGTTCCCTGTCTCTGCTTCCTTCGACAGTGAGGATCCCCGAAAACAGTGCTGTTTAGAACATCGTCCTCCTGCAGCACAAGAACTCAGTAGTGCAGTTTACCATCTACTGCTTCCATTGTAATCATTCATTTCCCGTTGCTTGCTGTAACTCCACTAGTTTCCTATTTGTGAAGTAAATATTGACGTTAACTGAGCTTTACTAAGCCAGTGACGAGCTTTGCTATAAGCCGCCTGCAGAATCACATTAGAAACGAACCCGAGAACAAGAATGCACGCTCTACAGATGCCCAATAGTTCCAACGAGAATGAGGGCAAAGTCCCGAGTGACTGCCGAAAATGTAGGCTTCCCTGTGCTTCTGATGTAAGTTAGAAGTGGACGAAGCAACAGAAACAAAGAAGTCCTGCTGAACGTGCTATAAACGTCACGGGAGGGGACAGGCATATACACTTGCTTTAAACAGAAGCATAACCCCACGTGCTTGCTCATCGCCCATTTCTTGACAATGCAGGATATCTGCAGATGCCTAGACGACATAAATACTGACATAGCAACGAAGGTAGCATACACAATCCTACATGGTCACTGTGAATACTAACAGTTAATATTAATTCAGGGGAAGAACATTTTTATTTTTTGCCAATATAAAAAGGGGGAACCACGGTTTCCATTTTCCCACTAATTCATTTGTACAAGCACTGACAATAAAAAGAAAAGGAGAACTCTTAACGCAGATGATAAAGAAAAGAATTAACTGTACAACAACATATATGCCCCCCTAACATAATCCCGTATATGGTCAGCTTCCTTCTGAAGCCGATCCTATAGGTGGTAAGCCCTCCTCTTCATGGAAAGAAATACATAGGGCCCCCTACTCTTAACCAAAAACTGGGCCTCATATCAGAGCAAAAACCTGAATCTCCTCGCATTTGACCAGTGAATGCTTCTAGCCAATTAGGGTGCTAGCTGAAGTCTTCAATCAACTTGGGGAAAAATTGGGTGAATTTCACAATACGTCAGAGCAATGGATACATCTGTGGTCAATTAGCCTGGTTACAAGACTTCCCGGCTCAGGAACTAGAGAAGAAGTAATGCTATTCCAAAAATGAAATGTCAAGGATTTATCCAGAATTTTTCTGAAAAGAGAATCTTGTTGTGCACGTTCGATCTCTGTTGAAGGAGCAACGAAATACCTGTTTGCAGCTCACAAAGGTCAATATAAGGGCAGACAAGCTTTTGACAGAAAACATTAAGCTCTATATGGTCTAAATGAAAAAAGAACACAGATCTTAGGAGACAGCTCAAATGGCATCAGCAGTCCAGAAAAGAGTTGTTTACAACAGATCTAATGCGCACGTTTCAACGAGACTGGCACGGAATTAACATGTACACACATCTATAAGCCTGTGTTCTTGTCATAACTGATTAATAGGCATGAAGTTACATTAGTGTATTTACCCAGAGGGTGCAATCAACATCATTCTTTTGCTGGTTCAAGTTTGTAAGATCACACGCCTCTCTCATACAATCAGTATGATAGAGGCATACTCAAGGTGCTATCACAATCAGTATTCCTGGTTCAAGTCAATGGAAACTGACATCTCCAGTTGCCAGGATTAACAATTTAATAATCTTTTGCTGCAAATTTTCATGAAAATGCATGTATTCTTCCCCATGAAACAAAGGCTAAATGAAGACCACTGGAAGCAAGCATCCTGCAAGCCATCTGCTCAGATTCAACAGCTTTCATCGTACTCCATCAAGCCCAATTTATTATTAAGCCCAAAAAAAACCTACTTCATCATGCATGCAGGGTAGACATTATATTCACACCTTCTCTGAATCATGTCAATACAACTGAAACTATCTAGTCATCCCATCACTTCAGAATATTCCCGCAACCATCTTGCCTATAAATTGCCTAATGCTTAGTCACACCAATTGAATTGTGGAGGTGCTCAATTTTTTAATTTAAGTTTTGAGAAGATCCTATATGCACAGACAACGGGTTTCTCTGAACAAAACCCCAAATTATATGCTAACTGCTGTAATTTAAAAATGAACTCTCATCTCCCAACATAAACGATATCTAGTTGTCACTTCCTCTACTGTCTTGTGTGGAATTTCCTGGTTTGGGATCCATAATCTAATGACAGATCAAGCATTTTGCTTCCATTGGGCTTGACCTATTTCAATTTGCAGCTGATGCCGGAAACTATCCACATACTCATTTCTGTCAAGGAGGACACGATGACCTTCACATCCATGAAGCAAAAAGTATTGCTTTTACTATCTCCCAGAGTGATGCAGAAGATAAGAGAGCAGGTTGTTTCTCAGAATCCTTCCGAACAGTGGCATAATAACTGGACCCATCTGTGTTGACACTTACAGGCATTCAAAGTTCTTAGATTTCTAATTTTTCCAATTCTCAATCAACTAGCCCTAAAATATTCAGCGGTACCGTCCACTTTCAACAGCAATGCCTCCACATGGCAATACAAAACTTACGTATTTTAGCAAGTAGGAAAGCTTGATGAGAAGGAGATGAAGTTAATGCTTTCAGCAATTACCACACAGCATGTCCTATCACTTAACCATAGCTGTTGATGTAACTTATCCTCAATGCATACTTGCTTCATTTTATAAAAATCAGCTTGGGATATTTTCTCATGTTCTTGCATAGTTTGTATATTAAGATGTTCACAGCTTTGATCGATAATCCAAGTGACCTTATGCGTTGAGACATAGTCCCTCATGAGGCCACGAATTTCTTGCATCCAAAATTATGTGGAACACACACATATGCAATTGGGTCGAGTAGGGCCAACATGGCTCCTGATGCTACATGCTTCTGTATAAACAGAGATACTTCCAACAAAGAAAAGAGTTACCTCATAATATCTTGGCTACTAATAGGAAAGAAGACGAAGAAGGGTTGCACTTTCAACTCCAGCAGCTCAACTTCTCTTCTCCCACTTCTTGAAAAATTTCCTGCCACTCTCGTCAAAAGTTCAGCCCCATTCCATCTAAACTGGGTATCATCATAAACTGAGTAGAACTCCCTCAAGCACTTCATTATGAAGGGGCTGCAAGAGTAGGTTAGCAATTAATGACTGAGCACAGAGTAAAAATAAATAAATAAATAATGAATTAATGCATGCCATCAGGAATGTGTTATACAAAATAAGCAGATACACACTGCAGCTCTCCTTTCATTTTATTTAAGGATCCAGAAAAAAAATCCAAAGTAATCATTGTTTTTAAGTTTCGAGCGACATGAGAAAGCCAATCCTGCACACTTTTAATGCAAATATTCTTTTGTGTAGGTGGGGATGCAGTGTTCAAATTCATGTGAAAAAGAACTTACAATAGTTGTAAATAGTAATGGTATTGCCCATGGAAGTAGAATATTCAAACAACATAAAAGACATGATGAAAGAAGAGAAAAATTATTCCTCAATTTGCATAGATATATCAAAACAATGCCATATTTGTAAGCCTCAGTTACAAAAGTCATTTGATGAAAGCATCTATCGGTGGTGAGTAAAAGAAACGCAAGCAGAATCTACAAAATTACAAGTTATAATCACAGTTGACAACACACGCATAATTCTTCCATGGCTAGAAACAAGAAGTACCTATGCCTTCTGAATGCCATTACAGCACCATTAAGAGACTGTCGATCAAGCCGACTCTCCAAACCAACAGTGTTGTTTAGAGAAGAGAGTGATTTCAACACAATGATGTCAAAATCAATATATATCCCACCATATCTGCAGAGAAAAGAACGAAAGATACATTAGTATATACGTCGAAATTAATTATCCATGGCAATTTACAAATGTGAGAAAACATTAACTATCCCATATCTGAGCAAAACAAAAAATTGAGGATTGGGAAATCAACCAAGAGATATTAAAGACATAGCACGTCCTATTCATTAATTTTATAACCATAAAAAGAGAGATGAATTATATGCATAAACTGAATTAGATTTCATTCACAACTACAAGATGGCATAATCCTTCCACTCTTTTTTTAGGCTGTAAGATGTAATGCCAGAGAGAAACATTTATGAGGAAAGAATGCTAAAAATTCAATCCTGCATCTTCACTAAACTACCAATAAAATCAGCATGGCAAAGTGCTAAGCACCTACAGGAAACTATGCCTATACTGCTTTCTTTCCCTTAACGGGTCTTTCCATCTCCTATTCCTCTCCCCCAATATCTAAAAAGGTATTACTCATAACAGCCTTTTCTCCTTCTAAGCAATATATGAAAGTCTACCGAGAATATGAATAACCCCTTGCATCAGTCAGAATAATATAAAACATTCACAAAGAAGGACAGCTGTTCTTGCTAGGCCAATACAACAAGGGGAAGAATGGTACCAAATTAAGACTTTAGAATCCCATCGTGATGGTAATTAAGCAAGCAAACCAGAAATAAACAAGTTCTTTAAAGCTGATTACTAAGATAATTAGAACCCCTTCTGTTGTTAGCAAGCGAACAAGGAAAAACATGGCACTCATGGAAAAGACAATACAAAAACTCCCACCTTAGAGGTAAGTGCTTGAATATATGGAGGCTTATACCTAGGCAAATAATCTGAAGCAATTCTAACTTCTAAGCACAAGAAATACTTAATGACTGTCTTAAATGTGAAGCTTCACTCCTGCAAGGGAAGTTGATCTTCTTCATGCATGACACATAATAACTTAACTAACCAAGAAGGAACTAAATTTCCATAAATGCAGCCTTGAATACATCCTTAACTACTCTCCCAGTATTAATCTATTTACCAACATGAAGGAGTAAGCAAGAATAGGGCAGATAAGAACCATAATCCATGCCTAGATGAGATACGTGCAAATACAGATGCCAACTTTGCTAATGTAGATGTCTCACTGCACTAATAGAGTAGCCTAGAGACAACTATTACAGTGATTCTTAAGGGTGCACTACCATATCACAGTTGAATTCAATTTCTTGAGGAAAAGAACTGTACCACAGAAAGAACACCCTTTCTCATGACTGATAGAATTATTTCATTCATGTTAACATTCTCAAATCTCATCAACTGCTTTTGAACTTCCAATACCAAAAGCAGAAAATATTGAAAAGCCAACGCTAGAAATAGAACCAGATACTTATATAACATTCAGAAAAATTTTAGCCTAGTGTTATTTAGGAAGAAAACATTTGCAATATCATAAGCAAAAGTTAAAATTTGCAAAGAGGTAATCACCAGGAAGGAGTTTACTGATTTAGCAGATCAGTTGAATTTGCTGCCTGCACTAAAAAAGAACTAAAGAGACCACTACATAAATTATTGACTCTATATTCTGGCAGAACTCTTCTGTCGATTATCAACCCCCATAGAGATCAGTTCGAACTAAGACCACTATGCAAACCACAGCAACATTAAATGGCCAATTGTAAGCTTATGCCATTCTCATGCAAGATCATATCACAGGGGACCTGTTGGAAAATAACTTTCTGATGCTAGCTATTCATGCAGCATACACCACACCCCACCCCCACCGGGGCCCAAAAACAAAAACAACAAAAAGCAGACACATGCATCCGCACATAGGAAGGGAGAGAGAGAAGGGTTATCTCTCGGTCCAGAATAGTCCCCTCGAAATTCCAAACTACCAGATTCCCACATTCATATAACAACGTCAACTAACTAAGCTTTATTCCACTAAGCAATCTCAAGTGTATGAATCCTATTCTATTGTGCTCAATCCTTCATTTACATCCTATGTAAGCTTTAAATATATCTTTCCTTATTGTCTCCTTCCACATCTTTCTACGTCTTCCCCTGCCCTTCTAACCCATAACTCCATCCCTTCATCACACCTTCTCACTGGGACATCCGAAGGTCTTAATTCATCATGGCATACCATCTTAATAAGTTCAACAATTACTTTGAAGCCTGATTTTTACCAAATTTTTATCAATCTTTGGGAATAATTTCGCAAAGCTAGTTCTACTTTCAGATAATCAAAAGGGACTTCAATAGAGCACATCAATTTATAAACATAAACAGATAAAAAGAGAAAAAGCCTAGAGCTGACTGCTTACAAGTGTTTTTACAGATTCTTTGACTTCTAATTTCAATATTTCTCATATTTCAATAATATTTTGATACAAATCTCTTTAGTAATTTTCACTTTTGGAGAAACTAAGTAAATACTACAATCATGTGTAGAGATTTCACTTACACATGCAGCATCACATATATGACACAATTTAATCACCAGAGCACATCGAAATCTCACTAGTCAAGTACGCATTGTGATATAGCAACAGCTCATTATACAAACAAACCATAGCATCAAAAGGACTTGCATGAACTACTGAATACATTGGGAGTCCTTAATTATTATCTAATTCAAATGAGACGAGTTGCAAAAATTTCAATGAGGAATAGAAATGTTTAAGTTGATGAAAACCTACTTGTAAAGGGCAGCAAGCCGGATGAGCTCACTAAAATGAGTAGGATAAAACTTTGTCTTTCTCCACTCAAACCAGACAGAAGCAAATATGAGTGCGGGCATATCTTTCAGCAATTCTTCAAGATTTGGCATGGCAACAGCAACTTTGTATCTACGATATTGGAAGCAAGCAGTCAGTTGGAAACCATCAGGTACGTCAGATTAGTTGTGTGAAGCTGTGAGCTTACTTATGCCCCAATCCAAGAACTGCAATGGTAAAGGGCAAAAAAAGCGACTATAGAGGAACAACTATACTAAAGAAATTCCCTATGCTCCGTTAAACTGAACGATATCTAAATGAGAACAAAAGTCAACTAATTGTAGAAAATAAGAGGTGTGTCCGGATAAACTGCAAAAACCCAGACATCATTCCAAAAAAGAAACTTCAAATCAAGACAAAAAAGACTTAACACAAATCTGTTCATACAAAACCACACAAGATTACTCAAATGAGCCACTAGATGTGTAGAAACTCGGGTTTATTCAGTCCATATTATCACCAGAAGGATACAACAACCAGTGCAATGCAAACTACAAAAAGAGCAACAATAACTAGTTGAACCAAGTAAGAAGCGACTTCATGCTTATTGTTTAAAAATTATAAGATACCTAATGCTTATCCAGCAAAAGTTCATCTATAAAAAGAAAAGCAATGGGAACATGAGCAATTACCCATCCTTGAGAAAGCTATCTCTGAAGAAATCAAGCTCAATAGTCTCAGAGAACACAACAACACAAGCATCTGGATGCTGTGAGAGCAGACTCTCCAGTGCCCTTTGATGTCGAACACCAAACATCCATGGTGGCGAGTTCCACACCATAAAAACTCTTAAGTGACATCTACCTGTTCTAAAAAACGCATTCATGAATTCTGAAAATGTTAGCCCAGGATGCAAACCAGGGTAGTAACCCCATCTCCTTCCATCTGCATATACATGACCTTCAATCTCAGAACTCCGCCTATTCTCACGAATTGTCACACTCTGACTATCTTTGTCAGACAAATTGCTGTCCACATGTCCATTAGCGTCACTTCCATCATTTTCCACAACACTATCGGATGCATTCCTCACATCATCATCTAAGGTCCGTCTCTCTGCCCTCCTAATCTCAACCCTCCCTTCAAATTCACCATCTTGACTCTCTGCACTACCAGCCTTCCTACTACTAGCCACATCATTGTTTTCTTGCAATTGGTGACCATCCGCTGAGATCCCTAATGGCTTCTTGACAGAAAACGGCACTTTCCTGAACTCATTCAACCACCATTTCTGCACCAATCTATCCCCTCTAGTATACCCAGTCACGCCCACCCCGTCCGGGTCCTGCAGCATCGGATTGTTCAACGGATTCAAAATATCCAGACTGGACCTGAACATTCTATCCTTCCTCAAGAAATCGCTTTTCTTATCAAACCAATCGCCCCACCCTTCTCTCAGCGGCGAGACCCTCTTGTTCACCTTCAACAGGAGAACATCCTCCACGCTCATCACTTCCGTCACCTTCCTCCTCAAACCCTCGTCCACCGGAATATCGTCGGATCCAAATGCCGTCTTACTGCGATCGTCAGGAACCGATCCCACGCCCAAGATCGAGCCGTCGTCGTCCCACTCGTCGATCGAGCGCTTGCTGAACGCTCGACGTATGGACCCGGTCACGTGGTCGTAGAAGTAACTGCTGTCCGCGGCCGCCGAGCGATCGGCCTCCGCCTCCTCGTCGTCGTCGTCCTCCTGGTCCTCGCCCTCCCACCGCGAGTTCGACGCCCCGCTCCGGTCGGCCTCCTCGTCGACGATGTCGAGCTCGTCGATCCTGTCGTCCCCGCCGCCGCCGAGCTCGAGCCTGTCGGCGGCGTCTGCGGCTGGATCGGACAGGATGCGGCCGGAGACGGCGTCCGCGGCGGAGGCGGTGGTGGTGGAGGAGAGGCGAGAGTAGAGGAGGGAGACGGAGAGGAGGAGGAGGACGGCGGAGATCAGGGCGCAGGCGTGGGCGCCGCAGCGGGGCCGCCGCCGGGATCGGAGTGTCCTGAGCATCTTTTTCGGTGGGTTGTTTTTCCTGGCGACGGTTGAGGAGGTTTTCAGCGACCGCTTGTCGGCTTCGGGTTCAAGTTCCGGAGCGGCCACGCAGGTGCGCCACGTGGAAGTGACGTCAGCGAGGAAGAGAAGGTGCTTTTTCATTTCTCATTTTCTTCAATTTTAAAAGATATGGACAGTTTTAATTTTTAAATCAATCACTTTGGTGCCGGCTCTTTTCCTTCTTTTTTTTTGCGAGTAATTATTCAAGTGTTGTAACTTTCAAATCAATCATTAAGTCATTTAAATTAATTTTTTGAAGAAAAAACTTGATGTTAAAGTGATCATCCTTCACCTTCTAGCGCCATATATTTTTAAACCGTGTGATTCTCAATTTATCTATGGTTGATATACACATAATTTTTTTTTTTACAAGTTATGAGGAATTAGAATGTGGTTGGTTTCTTTTGATGATTGCATATGTAATTTTCAATATGTTTTTATGTAATCTAACTTGGTTAAAAACACACTCTTTCATATTTGATGTTTCTTTTTATGATTGCGAATATCTTCTTCATCTATACTCTACGTCATATATAATTTTTTGATTATATCTTATATTAAGTTTTCATTTCGCTCTCGATAAAAATAGACATCTTTTTGTGTGCACATCTCTTAATTAACAATATGCCTTCAATACATGTTTATTCCAAATTAATTTCATTTTAACAAATACTTTAGGGGCAATTGTTAGTACAATCCACTTAGAATCATCAATAAAATTCATTTTTTTATTTTTTTTTTGGCAAGAAAATTAAAAATCGAATGTCCTTTTTTTCTTTTTCGCTTTTAACCCCTTTTCTATTGTCATTTGGCATCATTATCAACACATCGGTAATGAAAGAAAAATATTTTTCAGCATCCATGAAAAAAATTTAGATATAAATTGTCATCGATAATGAAAATTATTCGTTGACTAATTATTTTAAATGATACAAATGATATTTTTAGGAAATATTTTTCAAATCATTCATTTTTTTTTAAAAACAAAATGAAGCCTTAACATTAAGATGATTTAAGATCGTTACTACAGCTTCGGTATGTATAGAAAACGGGATGAATTAGATTGAATATGTTAATAAACTAATGCCCTCAGCTAAATAAAATAACAAAATAATATAATCAGGAAGCAAAAGCATTGAAGGATATATCTTCTCTTATTCGATTGCTTTTACTTTTACTTTTTTGTGCCAAATGACTTCTATCCATGTCCATCACTCGGGTGCAAGTCATGCCAAATTGAGCTTTTAAGTTTAAGAACTTGTTATTTATATCTCAAGAAAGCTCAACCAAGTTAGTAGTGAACCAAGGGCAAGTGAAAGTCTTTATACATAAAGCTATAAAGCTGGCTCTAAAACGAACAGCTACTCAAATCTGTCAAAAGTTGGGGGAGAGGTTTGTACAGTAAAGAATATTTATCAACTTTCAACACTTCTCTCTATATCTTTCTTTGTTCATTTCTAATATTGACCCTGTTGGATGCTCAAGCTTCAGTGTGCAGTTTTTATTTGGCATCTGGGGTTGCTGCATTTCAAAACTCGATTAACACCAGTAAAATTATGTTCTTCAGCTGAAAGAAAGATAGTGATTGTGGACAAGGACTACTCTTTTTTGTTTTGATTGTTGACAAGCATCCGCAACAGTTGCATATCTGATGTCTTTAGCTAAATGGGTGTATGGGTTGAGGGCCTGCTTGCATTTTGGGAATTGGGTTTTCTTTTAGGTTCCTTAAGGCCTGTTGGCTCTTGGGTTTGTGAACGATGGGCCACTTCAAACATTACTTTTCTGTAACTAATCAAGAGACTTTCGGTTTCTTAGGCTGCGCATGACAACGCTTCTTGGCTAGGGAAGAGTTTTTTTTTTCAAAAATAGTTCTTTTCTATTTCTATTCCGAGGAACAATTTCTGAGTAAAAGAACGTGTTTGATAACCACATAAAATTTTTACTCTTGGAATAGAAAAAGAATAGAAATGCATTTGGTAACGCAACAGTTTCTTTTTTGTATTTATTCATTTTTTATTCTTGCTCACACATCGTTGACCACCAACCGCCGCCTGCCACCATCGTTGCACGACCGTCGGCCGCCGACCATCACCGTCGACCGCCGCCACACAGCCCATCGGCCGTCGGAGGCGCACGAGTGACCACGGGAGGTGGCGGCCGATGGGCTATGTGGCGCCGGTCGACGGTGACAGTCAGCGGGCAACAGTCGTGCAGCGACGGCGGCAAGTAGCGATGGGTGGCCGGCGTGCGAGCAGCGGTGGCGGTCGGCGGCGGCTCCGGACGGTTGGAGGTGGTAGTGGCAAGAGAGAGGAATAAAAGAAAAAAAAATTAGCTTATTTCTAGAAATTGTTCCCGGGAACAAGAAGCAACTTTTTTTTGTTTCTCGTTTCTACTCCAAATCTATTCCCAGGCTAACTTTCTATTACGGGGAATAGAAAAACAACTTGGCATTACCAAACAGATTTATGTTCTTTTTTTGTTCCGGGGAACAAAAGAACAGAAATTAAGAGGAATAGAAATATTACCATGCACCGCCTTACTTACTGACTTTGTTTAGATAGAAAGGGTTACGAGACGTAAGGACTTGCCAACAAGAAAAGCTTCTCATCTTGTTTAATGAGTGCCCTAAGAGCACATCTGAAGTAAACAAATCAGAAACTCTGCAGTTTTTAAGGCATTAATTTATACTCGTGCTATGCATTATCAGTGTGCAAGAGGACAACTATTGCAAACCCAAGTGAATGCATTAGACAATTGTTATCTTCACTAAAGTCACACCAACAACCTAACTAGACTTCGGGGACGATGCTCCCAGATTGAACGCCATGTCCGCGAGCTCCAACTATCTCCTCAGGCACCTCCACCGGTGCCTCGGCTGGTGCCTCTACTGGCGCCTCCACCAGCGCTGTTACGAGAGACTGACTACCACATCTTCACATCCACCAGAAAATTAAGCTGCCAATGACTAGGACGACGGCTCCTATGATCACAACAACTACCGTCACATCATGGCGTTTATCGTGGTCACGGTAAGGCGGGTAGCATGTGGTCATTTGAATGTCTCCCATGAACTTGCAATTCAAACCAAGAAAATGGTTGAAAAAATAAAATAATATTAAAAAATTGTCCACCGACGCCGGCGAGTGTCCATGTCAACGTTGGCCGGCCCAATTCGGCCGACATCAAGAATCAATAGGAAAGAAAATTGCAGATTTAAGCCACTCCCTAGAAGTCACCTTGGAAGAAAACAAGTCTCTAGCTTCTAAAGTGTTCGAACTTTTACATGACATTGAGAATGCATAGAAAAAGATTGAAGACTTCAACAATGAATCAGGAGAAACGTAGAAAACTTTGGAGGAAAAGGAAATGGAACTTTTGGCTTTGACAGAAGTGCATCAAGTCCATCAAAATGAGGCATTAGCTCAAATGGACATGATGAAAGCGCTTGAGATTTTTTCTCAAGTTGCAATTCCAATTCAGCTTTCTCTACCTAAGGAAATAAACACATACACGAATAGCCTTTGACATTTATTCAATTTTCTCTTCTTGGCCTAAGGAAAAATTGATCCTCGTGGACCTAGACTCCTTGAACAAGGCTTATCCACCAGCAGCCCACGACCGATCCATGAATGATCCATGATCCTCGCACGATCAACCTATGTGCAATACGGACAAAGGCCCGTGCACGACTTGTGCACGACCTGTGCACGAACCGTGATCAGTGTTCGACCGGCCCATGTACAACCTGTGACCATTCACCTACTCCATGTCAAGCGTCCCTACTGACCTACCCTTGCTTCTAACACACGTCCATGGGCTTCCCAAGGCCTAGCCATTAAGTGGCCTAGTGTATGGACTTGTAATGATGATACACATTCAAACACAGCCATTGGATCGGAGGGACGATCAACGGATGAGATGAGACTCGAACTTATATAAATAGGGGTCACTCCCTCTCATTGTATTAAGCTTGTTCATAAGAGAATACACTTTCTCCTTGCTCATGTGGCCCTTGTGTTCGTGCATGTGTGTGTGAGGCTAACTTGGGATAAAAAATCCTAAGGCCGCACAAGTGATTGATCGATCAGAAACAACCGACCTGTGACAAGTGGTATCAGAGCTATCGTTTCAAGCGCAATGGTTGATCATCATGCTGATGTCCTGGTCGTTCAAGGTGATGACCAAGAGGATCATGGGCGACTGGCCGAGAAAGTCACTCGGTCGAAGAAGAACCGTGCTGTCTCGAGCTCGAGGGATTCAAAGGGGGATATGGAGAATTGAATGACGGTCCTAAATGAGACTGTCACGGACGTCCAGGCGTTGATGGATGACCTGAACCAGACCGTCGAAGGAACGAAAGCCGGTAGGGAGGAGTTCTTGGCTGAAGTGCAAGAACTCAAGGCCGGCATGGGAGAGCTCTGTGTTGAGGTGCTGGGATCCCTCACGCACGAGCTACAACAACAGGACGAGACCTAGTAGGCCACGATGGTGGCCATGCGCGGGGAAATGGCTGAGCTGAAAAGCAAGCTTGCCAAGCTTGAAGCTGCATGGGTGAATGGGGTGGTCACTGTGCATGCAAATCTACGAACTGAAGCACCTAAGCTGAGAGAGTTCAAGGGCTCGTGGGTGGCTAAGGACATGGACAACTTCCTATAGTACATCGAACGATACTTCCAGGCCATGGGAATCAATGACAACACATCCCGAGTAAACACCACTTCAATGTATTTATTAGATAACACGTTGTTGTGGTGGCGTCGTCGGTTGGATGATAGGTGTGGCAACCCTATCACGACATGGGCTTGGTTCGTTGAGGAATTTCGACGAAACTACTATCCCGCATATGCTGAGGAGGAAGCTCGCGATGAACTCAAGCGCCTAGAGCAAAAGGGTGGAGTCCACAACTATATGAAGCGATTTTCGAAGCTATTGCTCCAAATCCCGTCCATGATTGAGATGGAAACATTCCACCAGTTCATGAGCGGACTCAAACCATGGGTCAAGCAAGAGCTCAAATGGTGCCATGCAACGGATCTCACAACGGCTACTTCCGTGGTCGAGTTCCTAGTGGAATACAAGCCGTCATCCTCGACTAAGCCAGATTCTCATTCAAGAGAAAAGGCCAATGGTTGGGGAAATCAAAGCCGGTACAATCGTCCAAGCGAAGGCAAACCACTAGCAGTCCCTCCTAGGACTCAACCCAAGTCGAGCAATGGATGATACCATCGCAAGGTACGCATGTGGCACCCCCTAACGGCCCCTGATCCATTGGGGTCACCACAGATCACGACCTTTCTCTTGACCTGATAGCCTATTACTCTGATACCATTAAAAACTTGACAAGTCCATGAATCCTGGGGGTTTATATTTCTTACATTGGTCCCTGCGTCGAAAAATAGCGGAAGCGCATCCATCAACTCCCCTTCCTAAAATTAAAACAATGCACACCAACTAAACATTTTATAAGTTAAAGCCGAACACTTTTATTTACATAACTAGATGGACATCATAGGTCGATACATCAAAATGCCAAGGTTTTCTATACCTAGCTACTTTCTAAAGATAATTGACTTCTTTTCCAACAGTCGTCTACAAAAGTCCATCACTCAGTGCCGGCGTCCAAAAATGCTTCCTCTGCTGTCCTTCGCTCTTGGTCATACCCACCTTTCCGGTCCGTTGGCTGGCGGCGGTGGCAACGGCCCTAGCGTGTGTCCATCTCGTCAGACATATACATTAAGGTACTCCTGATGTACTAGGCCGACGAGAGAACCGATATCAAACACTACCAACACCCGCACACATATAAACACTAGCCCTCGTACCTCAGGATGGTGGTGCTCTGAACATTCGCATTGTAGATCAACCGGAATTCCAGAAAATGTGCTGGGAGGTACGGGCAGCAGAGGCATCTTGTCTAGTCTGAAATGTGAGTCCCCAAAAAGGGGTGAGTACAACCACCCAACAGTAAAAGATCCACTAAACTATATCGTGCAAAACCATCACTATCAAATTTCATGCAAGATAGACAAAACATATAATCAAAAGAAATGAGTATGCATCAAATCCATAAACCTCTTTAATGCAATAACGAGTGTAGTTTCGAAACCAAGATGCACCATTTTTCATCACACAGGTCCCGATTATAGAATCAAACTGTTATGGTACGTCACATTCCATGCCATACAATTTAGTCCTATAACCAGACCACACACACACTTAATAGGGCCATCAGTTTTAATATTCAAAAGGTTTCACCTCCCAGAGGACCAATGTTTGCGTCCCTCCTGGCATTTGCACCCAACCTGGCGTCGCGAAAGCCCCCAGCATTCAGCCACTGGGCCACCGGGCATCTAGAGCATGTTATCCAGGCATCTCGCACCCCACCTGGCATCACGAGAAATCTCCGGGGCTCGCCATGAAAATGGTTACCCCTACCTTCTAGAATTATGTACCGACATACCACCAGGCATCCCGACACTCCCGGGGAAAACCTCTGGGGCACTGCGAACCCTAGGCATCCAAAGGGCATCGACTCATTTGAACCTTTGGGCCTCCCGACTCCCAGGGCATCGTCGACCCGAGGGTCCGATGGCATCAATCACATCTTAGATTATTTCAATAAAACATTTTCAATGCAATGACATCGGATGTCTCATGAGTTCTCATCAAATCTCAATGTTGAATGATATGCTGAATGCCAACACTAGGGGTGAGCGTGGTTCCTAGGTAGAACCAGGAACCGGAGAACCGAACCCGAGGTTTCGGTTCGGTTCCCAGTTCTAAAGGGACCGGTTCCCCTTTTCTAGGAACCGGAACCGAAACCGGAACCGGTCCGGTTAGGGCTCAAAAAACCCCCAAATCAAAAAATTCACTCACTTCTTATTCCACACGACACTTTTTTTCACCCACAGACTCACAGTTAGGGGTGAGCGTGGTTCTCGGGTAGAACCGGGAACCGGAGAACCGAACCGGAGGTTCCGATTCGATTCCCAATTCTAAAGGGACCAGTTCCGGTTCCCCTTTTCTGGGAACCGGCACTGGGAATCGGAACCGCGAACCGGTTCGGTTAGGGCTCAAAAAACCCAAAATCAAAAAATTCACTCATTTCTTCTTCCACACAATGCTTTTTTTCACTCACAGACTCACAGTTAGGGATGAGCGTGGTTCCCGGGTAGAACCGAGAACCGGAGAACTGAACCGGAGGTTTCGATTCAGTTCCCGGTTCTAAAGGGACCGGTTCCGGTTCCCCTTTTCTGGGAACCGGAACCGAAACCGAAACCGAAACCGGTCCGGTTAGGGCTCAAAAAACCCTCAAATCAAAAAATTCACTCACTTCTTCTTCCACACGACGCTTTTTTTCACTCACAGACTCACAATTCTCTCTTCGCCCATCCATTCTCCACCTTTGCTCGACGCCACCGCCGCTCGCCCTCGACGCCGCCGCCGCTCACCCTCGACGCCACCGCCGGTCGCCCTCGACGCCACCGCCGTTGATCTCTGCTCGAGGGTCAAGGCCACCTCCGCTCGCCCTTGACGTCACCGCGGCTGACCTTTGGCTCGCCGTTTGCCCTCGACGGCACCGTCGCTGATCCCTGCTCAAGGCCACCTCCTCTCGCCCTCGATGGCACCGTCGCTCGCCCTCGACACTGCCGCCGGTCCGCCGCTCACCCTTGACGCCACCGTCGCTCGCCCTCGACATTTGCAGGTGGCCGTATCCATTCCTCGATGTATCATCACCTTGGTCTGCTGCCTGGTACATCGTCTTTCTCAAATTTGCCTATCATGTTTAAATGATAAGCTACTTCTAGTCGTAAAAATCATAACCGGTTTGTTTATCCGTCAAGTATTTTGCCATTGCCGTGGTTCACATCCCATCCTACGGCTTGTACGCGCTGATCATGAGGTCGAAAAACTCAATTCTTTCCAGATTGTTTCCTCATTCTTTCACAAGGTCATTCTAGGTTCTTCTTCTTGTGACCCGATAAAGATTTTCCTTTTCGGGCCTTTCTGTTTGGCTGTGTGTTTGTTGTATAGAAAAAGGAGAGATTACACGAAACGCAATTCATCCTTTCTAAATGCTGTGAATTCAACACCCTGTCGGACCCTTTTTTGAAAAGATTGGACCGGTGCTTTTGAGCGTCAATCAATGTATAGACTTCCTAATATCAGAGCCTTGTTCCTGTTGTCCAAACAGCAAAAGAGGAAGCCATCCTCTTGGTGTCTTTGTTATGTGCGATCAGTTTTTAATCTGATTTCCACTTACATGTCTAGGTCCTAATAGTGAGGAGAACAGGTGGTCTAGCTGACATGGTCTTTGACATTGATGATCACTCAAACAGCCATATGGCAAATGGGTATTCTGTTTAGACTCATTGAACTTAAGTTTTTTTCGAAAGAGGTGGAATTTGCACCACCATCCTTTGGTTAAATGAAAAATTATTGTGCATTTATAAATTATTTGGAAAAACTCAGTAGTAAGATGGATTTAATTTTCTCCTAATACTTTGATAGACATTCTTTGTATTAAGTGTTGGTCAATCAGCATGTAGTGCTCTCCCAATTCTTATTTGCATAAGGAAAATTACATGCCATTATCACTGAGAATTGGTGTTAGTGTGGGAGTTTGATTCTGCAACTAATTTTGATGTCTCTTATTTGCTGCTTTACATGACATGATGTCACTGAAGGTTTTCTCGTGTTTCCTAGGTTTGTCTTTGAAGGAATTGATGAAGGGTCCTTGAACTGGGCTTTAGAGTTTAGACCGTGCCTTTTCTCTTTATAAAAACAGTAAGTTCTGCTTTTTTCTCTCCCTCCTCTCATTAATTACTTATAAGTAGCTTCTAGGTTTGAGCTTGAATCTTTGCAACTTGTTGCGACACTTTTCTTGTAACCTCATAACATATTAAGTCTGAAACTGATCGTTGTTGTGTAGAAACTATCCAATCCACATCGTTAAAAGAGAATTAATATCAATAATATGCTTTTCGTGGGGCTACTGATATCTGCAACCACTCGGTGGAAGCTTGTAAATGGGTAAACTTTTTTGCCGAACGGATTTTCTTGGCCACTTTATGCCATTTCACTAGCTCAAGGAACTACAGAGGCCATAGTGCAACAACCTCAGAATTAGCAAGACCTATTTTAATTTATTTTTTTTCTAAGGCCCCTCTACATGTCAACATCTCCCCAGTAATTGATGCTTTACATCTTCTGTTAATTCCTCCAGCCGTTGGACTGAGATCTAAACTCTTGCTAATCAATGCGGCCATTTCACCTTTCTGTATAGAAAGCATTGACTCAAGAAATTTGTCTCAAGAACTTGATTATGCAATGATGGCTTCATTTTCCTTCAATGAAATTCCTAAAGGACTATTCCTTTTATAGTTTATTTATAGTTCACTTTTGAACCTTTCATTTGGGTCCAGACTTTCAACTTTCAATTGATTTATCTATGACCGATCGTGAATTGAATAGGCAGAGAGCGGAGACAGAAATTCACGTAATGACGCACATTTTTTGAAACCGACGTTCATGCACTCGGACCATGCACCTCTTGTCAATGAGTTCTAAGTTATAATAAAATCAAACCATGTTTTCACTCACAATCCTTTTGCTCTTGTAATAAAAGAGAGGAGTAGATTATGCTGCTCTTTCTTTTCCTTTCTTTGTTTTCAGTTTTCTCTGATTTCGCTTTTGTAAAGCCTTGTGTGGTGGTCCACTGTGTCATCAAGAAAATGAATGAAGTTGGTGAGTTGTTGAAACAGTGTGCCTTCCTTTTGTGACTTGCTTTTTGATTTCCTTTTGCTTGTGATAATGGTGGGTGAGGCCCTCTGTGAAAGGTGAAAGAATGGCTTCACATGGTTTGGTCGCACACTAATTATTGATGGAGTTGACAGCTTTTGAGACCTAGAACATTCCTAATTTCTTGCGATGAGACCTTTTTTCTTTTCTTTTTCTTTTTTCCCCCTTTGAGTGAACATTGATCGACCCGAAGTAAGAATGGGAGGAGCATTTGTCCTCAGTTTACTTATTCACTTTTTTTAATGTGTCATGCTGTACTTGGTGGCAAAGGCCAAGTGGAGGTTTGCAAATGAAGGCAACTTTGATCTTGTTATATATTAATAGTGAAATCCTAAAAAAGTTTCAAGTCTAAAACTAGATCAAACTTTTGGGTGAGTAGCCAGCCTAAAACAGTTTAAGAAAAGCTTTAATGATGCAGAAATTGCTCAATAGCTTCGTTCTCACTTCTCACCATTGTTAGAACTAGTAAGAGCACCTAAAGGGGGGTGAATAGGTGACTAAGATGATTTTTATAAAATTAACAGAATGTATAGACAATTTATTTGATGAAGGATTAAAGATTTGAAAACAATAATCGCTGCAAGAGAAAGCAATGTAAAGTAAAAGGATTAGGGATAGAGAATCAAGACTCATTTATAGTGGTTCGGCTTAGACCAAGCCTACGTCCACTCTCCCGCACGGACAGCCCTCTGGCTAGATTTCACTAAGAATAAAAAAGAGAATTTACAGTCCCACGCCCTTGATTCCACAGTGTAAAGTCTCCACTACACTTCCTCAAGGTCTCACCACACTTTAGTCTCTCTTTTGATTACAAGTATAGCTCGAAGAATAAGATCACAAAATAACAAGGAGATTCGACTTTGGAATTCTTCTATCCGGCACGCTTGAACAACTTGAGCGTCTCCCTTAAATACTTCTTCATGCCTTCATTACCGTTGGCACTTTCCAAAGAAGTTCTTCCAATCAACCTGTTGGACAGAATCAATTTAAAGAGATCTCGAGCTCCTTAAGGCAAATGTTGATAGCCCATCAATCCTCGCCGCCCATACAATCGGGATCTTGGTTTCCATAAGTAGAACCTTCCAAGTATAAGTTGCGAATCTAGAGAATCTAGATTATTTGAATACGAATAGAAGATCTTGTAGTGCTAATTCCAGTCGAGAGATATTCCTTAACCGTTGGAATCAAAACCATACTAGATAAAATCAGAATAGAAGGTTTAACTTTGTCGGTCTAGAAACTATCCATGAGAGTAGACTTTGAATCTTGAGTTCGGAGGTCTTCGACTTTTGATCTTCGACTTTGTCGTAGAGTCTCGCAAGTCTTCGACTAGACCGATGGAAATGTTTTGTCGACTTCAAAATACCTTAAGAGGATTTTTCTCACAATCTCCCCCTTTTTGATGGTGACAAAACTTTCCCCTCAGATTTGAATAATATTGCCCCGCAATACAACATTTAAGCTAGCAATGATATCTCATAAAAGATTAGTATAAAGATAGTGAAAGTTGTCATGTACACGATTTGCATCCACGAAAAACAAGTTAGTCTTGTACGAGATATTAATCAACTATCTTTATCTAACTTAATAGCTTAAAGTACTACTGCAATAATAAGCAAGTAATCCAAAGCTCAAAACCAAACCAAAGATAAAGTCAAACACATCCACATCAAAATGTTAAAACCAATGTATGTTCAAAAGATGAAAGTTGATAGTTTGGAATAAAAATCTGCAAAAACTTCTCCCCCTTTTTGTCAGCATAAAAGGTGAAAAAGTCAAGGTGGGCGAGGAATGCGAACAAGTTGAAAGTCTTCTATTGACTTGACAGTTCCCTCCAGTTTTCTCAAATCCTCTTGCAGTTGAGTGAGAGTTGTGCTTTTGGCAGTGGCCTGAACCTGAAGTTGAATAAGTTTAATTTGATCTTGCAAGGAGATGAACATGGCACGATTCTCATTCTACAATGTCTGGAATTCGCATCCTAGTGCATTTATCTGGCCTTTGAGCTCCAAAATGATTTCAAGCAGTCTTCCAAAATCTCCTGAATTGTCAGTTTGCGTGCTTGCTTCAACATGGTTTGATTGTGGAGTTAAGCCAGTGGAGCGAATATCAGCAGGAAGATCATCATGTGGAGATGTTGCCTCTTCCTCAGGAAAATGAGAGGCATGGACATCCTCTGCACTAGTAGGTGAACGACTGACACTTGCACTGGTATTGGTTAAAAGAAGAAGACTTTCTCTTGGAACATCTCCCCCTGTTTCAATGCCTTCTGGAGGAGAGAAGTATTCTTCTTGCTGAGAAGTTTCCTCAGTGTCAATATGTTGTTGATCCTCCTTTTCCGCTGGAGAATCTGCGCGATCTTCTTCGGCAAGTTGTTCTTCTGGCTGTTGCTGTGAGTCTGTTCTGGCTGTTTCTTCTTCTTCTTCTTCTTCTTCTTCTTCTTCTTCTTCTGTCTGCAAGGATTCCTTCTCCTGGTTCCCTTTCTCAGTTTCTTCTCCAATTTGTTGTTTTGGTTCTGCTGACTCAGGAACAGAATGTGGTGTAACAAAAGAAGAGATAGGAATGTCATCCTCATCATCTTCATCCTGCAAGATGATCGCCCTCCTTCTCTTGGTAGGACCAGTCATAGGATCTTTTCCTTTCCTTTTTGCAGCAGATGAGTCTTGTCTGGTCTTGATAAGGGGTCTTCTCCTTGAACCGCTCAAGCTTTTTGCTGAGTTCTTTCAGACGCATTTTCGTAATCATCCTCAACCCGATGACCATCTGATCAATAGTCTTCACACACAGAATGTTGAGAGGCTGAATGTTCATATGTTTGAATAAACGAGTGATGAGAGCAGCATAAGGGAGTTTGCCCTTGTCCTTCGCCATAGACCGATACATGTGGAACATGATGGTATGGGGCAAGGAAAAGTTATAGCCGATCTTGATGGCATACATCAGCTTTGCTTCAGAAATGGATACATCTGTCTTCGATGTCGACTTGGGTTTGAGACAGTTGATTACAATTTTATGAAGTAGAATGTTTGATGCATTCATCCTTGAATAAGAGAGACGTCCTTCTGCTATTCTATCCTTTGCAAGCTCCAATGTTGCATGGTTAACAGATATAGAAATTGATTGGAAAGCTCCTCTTTCCACACCAATGATGTCAGCCAGAGTATCTGTGTCAACCACATACTCTTTATCTCTCACACTAAAAGAAAAACTGTTTGCATCAAGGAAACTGAGGTTAGAGTAGAAATAGGCCGTCAGTTCAGAATGAGCAACCTCACTCTCAGTACAGAATTGATGAAGTTGAAGTTTCTCAAACTTCTCCCTTAAATTGATGCTCAATAGATCCAAAAAATCAAAATCCGCAGTTCGTGAGTTCATCACCCCACGCTTCAGCAATTTGGCATACACCTGCTTATGTTCCTCTGATCGAAACAATTCTTCTCTCTTTCCCCGAATATGTGCAGCCACACCCATTCTTGGCTTAAAATGCATAAACATTTTCTCATCATCATCCTTCACCTCAGGCTGAGTGACACCACCAAAACGTGGATCACTTGGGAAGTTAGCAAAAGTCTTTGCCGATGTTCCAGCAGGAACAACACCCGATCATTCCATCACAGTCAAAAAATGAGTCTCATTTTTATAGCCTTTTTTTTTCAAGAACTCATCAATAAATGTCATCGCTGAACCCTCTTCTTTCAAAGCAGAGTAAAGCCTATATACAAAAGCTGGCTTAAAAGATCTTACTGGTTCAACATCCTCAATGATGTTTTTCTCTGCATGTTGAGGGTTACGAACATGAGATCTAGTGGAAGAAGTGCGCTGTTGAGAATGTTGATGCATCTGTCCAAAATAAAAATACATTTTCAAAATAACTGCCTTTTTAAACAAATCGATAACCACCCTTTTTTGAAAATAACTGCCTTAATAATATCAATTAGAGATTAACAAGCGGTCTTACCTTTTCGAGATATCAATCTAAACGAATAAATGAACTGTAATTGAAATAACTTACAGTCGTAACGTTCGGTCTTCTAAGTCTGAACTTTTGAGTCTGATACTTTTTAGACTTAGATTCTAAGTCCGAACTTCAACAGTCTTCAGGAGATAAAATGTTGAGTCTTGAACGAATAGACTCAAATAAACTTTTCTCAAGCGGCTTTGTGAAGATGTCCGCGCTTGATTCTTTGAGTCGATAAACTGTATCAAGACTTCTTTATTCTAAACATGATCTCTTATAAAATGATGTCGAATCTCAATGTGTTTTGCTCTTGAGTGAAGAATAGGATTCTTTGTAAGATTGATTGCACTGGCATTATCACATTTGATCTCAGTACAAGAGTCTTCGATTCCAAAGTCTCGTAGTTGTTGTTTTATCCAAAGTATTTGAGAATAGCAACTTCCAAGGGCTACGTATTCTACTTCAGCTATTGAAAGAGCTACTGTGCTTTGCTTCCTTGAAAACCAAGATACTGCCCTGTTACCAAGTAATTGACAAGTGCTAGAAGTGCTCTTTCTTTCAACTCTACAACCTTCCTTTTTAATAAATAAAGCAGTATCTACTTTTCCTTTAGTAAAACCACTTTGAATTAAAAAGTTACTTAGCCTTTCATACCAAGCTCGAGGAGCTTGTTTTAATCCATATAAAGCTTTCTTCGATCGAACACCGAGTCCGGTTTCTTTGAGTCTTCAAATCCGGAGGTTGTTCCACATAGACTTCTTCTTGGATAAATCCATTCAGAATGCGCTTTTGACGTCCATTTGGAATAACTTGAAATTCTTATAGCATGCAAAAGCAAGTAATAATCTGATTGCTTCTAATCTTGCTACAGGAGCGTAAGTCTCATCATAGTCTATCCCTTCTTCTTGCGTGTATCCTTTAGCCATGAGTTTTACTTTGTTTCTTGTCACTTTGCCTTTTTCATTGACTTTGTTCCCGAAAACCCATTTAGCTCCAATAACATTTTACCTTTTGGTTTAGGAGTTAATTCCCAAACATCGTTAATGTTGAATTGTCTCGAGCTCTTCTTGCATTGCTTCAATCCAGCTTTCATCGCCTAAAGCTTCTTCTATATTTTTGGGTTCTATTTCAGAAATCAGCGCCACATAACTAGACTCTTCTCGCCTTTTGGATCTTGTACTAATCCCCTCATTAACGTTTCCAATAATGAGTTCTTTGGATGATTGGACTTATGCTTCCAGTTACTGGATAGTCTGATAGGTTGTTGATCTTTTTCTTGATTTGATTCTTCATCAACAACATGTTGTACTGCTTCTGAATCTTGAACTACTTCGAGGGAGGTAGACTTAGTAGAGTCTGGAGCAGATTCTGATTCTTCAATCTGAATTGGCTGAATTTGTGGAGAGTCTTGAAATTTGACATTCATTGATTATTCCACAATCTGAGTCTTCTTGTTGAATACTCTGTAGGCTTTGCTTGCAGTTGAGTAACCAAGAAATAATCATTCATCTGATTTTTCTTCAAACTTACCAACTCGATCATTTGCATTCTTCATAATAAAGCATTTACAACCAAATACTTGAAAATAAGAAACAATTGGTTTCTTTCCTTTAAAAATTTCATAAAGAGTTTTCTCAAGAATTTGCCTTAAAAATACTCTAATAATATAGCAAGCGGTTGAAACTTGACTTCAGCCCAAAACCTTGAAGAAATATTACTTTCAATTAAAAGAGTCATTGCCATTTCTTGTAAAGACCTATTCTTCCTTTCCACAACCCCATTATGTTCCGGTGTGTATGGAGAGGAGAATTTATGCTGAAAACCAGATTCATCACAGAATTTAGTAAAGTCTTGATTTTCAAACTCACCTCCATGGTCTGTACGAATGCTTGAAATAGTGTAACATTTCTCATTCTGCACCTTCTTAGCAAATTTTGAAAAGTGAGAGAAAGTCTCAGACTTACTAGCAAGAAAGTAGACCCAAGTAAATCATGAATAATCATCCATTATTACTAGGTAGAACCTTTTTCTACCAATGCTTTGCGTTCTTGTAGGTCCAAATAAATCCATATGCGAAGCTGCAGATACACATTAGTGGAAACTTTATTTATTGGTTTAAAAGAGTTTCTAACCTGTTTACCCGTACGCATGGTGTGCATAGATCAGACTTTAGGTAATTGAGAATAGGCATTCCTCGAACAAGTTTCTTGGAAGAGATCTTGGCAATTTGCTTCATGTTAGTATGGCCAAGCTTTCTATGCCATAGATTAGCTTCATCTTATACTAATATTAAGCATTGTGATCTTTCTTGATTCACATCTAGAAGATAGATATTTCCATGTCTACGTCCAGTAAAAGATTGAGTAAAGTCTTTACTGATTCCTGAGCACGTTCCTTCCTGAAAATTAATCTTGAATCCAGTATCGCACAATTGGCTTATGCTAAGCAAATTGTAATTTAATCCTTCCACTAAGGAGACATTCTTGATTGATAGACTTCCAATCTTTACTGTCCACGACCAGTAATTCTTCCTTTGTTGTTACCACCAAAAGAAACTTTTCCTCCATCTATCTAGACAAGTTTTATGAAGCAACCCGAGTCTCCGTCATATGTCTTGAGCAGCCACTATCTAGATACCATTTAATCTTCCTTTTGATAGTGACCTGCAATTAAAAAGAATTCAAGCTTTCTTTGGTACCCACATCATTTTGGGTCTAGAAGAGTTAGAGCAATAAACAGTCTTTGCCTAATTCCTTTTAACAGGTCTCCAAACCAAAGGACATTCTTTCTCAAAATGTTCTCGAGCTTTGACACTTTGAACATTTCAGAGCATTTCGGCCAACAAGTTTTACAAAGACTTTCTGGAAACAACTTTTGTTGGTCTTTGTTTGATTCTTTCCTTCACCTTTGGGAAATCAATTAGTGGAATAGTTTCAGAAGTCATACCGAGACCTAACTTATCAAAGTAGGGTCTTTGTATCGAAAGAATCTTATCCAATTTTTCGAACCATTTGAAAATCTTTTTGATATGTTAGAAATATCATTTTTCAAATGATTATTTTCTTTGGAAACAGCAGTATGAGTTTTCTTTCAAGATAGTAAAGTTCTTATCCAACTTTTCAAACTTTTCTTTCAAAAGTTTTTCCTGTTGCTTCAATGTAGAATTCTCCATTTTTAATTCGGAGATCCTTTTAAGAGAGGTTTTTAGACTAAGACAAAGTTCATCAATATATTTCGAAACTTTGATAGGAATTTTTAGATTACTAATCTCAAGCTCACTATCTGAGTCTGTATTTGTCTCAAGGTGAGTTCCGAATCGATTTTGCCATCAAACAGATATTGGCATAATCATCATCACTTTCTTCACATTCGTATCACTCCAAGTCTCTGCTTTGAGTGCCTTTCTGTATTTCTCAGTCTTTCCTTTCCTTTTCCTTAATAGAGGACCATTGGGTCTGATGTGTCCATTTTTCTTGCATTCAAAGCAAGTCACTTCTTTGTTAGAATCATCTTCCTCTGTTGATTTGTTTTGAAACCTTTGTGAGCTTTGTTTCTTCCAATTGAATTTTCTTCCCTTTCGTTGAGTTTTCAATCTCTTTATCATGAGTGCCAGGTTCTTCATCATCTAGATCTTCTTCAGAGTCTGTAACATCAGAATAATCATTAGACTTTAAGACAATAGATTTCTTACCTTTTGAATCTTCTTCTTTGTTGGTGTGCTCTACTTCGTAAGACTGAAGAGTTCCAACCAGTTCGTCTACAGAGAGTGGTGCAATCCTCTGTGTCTCCCTTATTGAAGTCTTTATGTAATTCCGGTCTTTAGAGAGTCCACGTAAAAGTTTATTGACCTTCATATGTCCTGAGATTGGATGTCCCTGATATTCAAGACCATTCACAATTTCAGTAAAATGACTAAACATGTCAGTTATTGATTCTCTTGATCTCATCTTGAAAACTTCATATTGTCCCAAAAGAATATTGATCCTTGTCTCTTTCACTCGATCAGTTCCTTCATAGGTAATGTGAAGCCTATCCCAAACTTCTTTTCTTTGTATCACAAGAGGATATTCTGTTATACTTAGTAGGGGATAAAGCACAATATAAGGAATAAATGGCTTTAGCGTCAAGAGTCTGTCTCTTGGTTATCTCTTCTTGAGTCATCTCAATAGGAGCAGCAACTTCTTTTCCTCTCTCCGATTCTCGATGCGCGGCGGAATGATTCCTTTGTCTACTACTTCCCATTCCAAGGGATCTTTCGATCTTAGGAATGCTTTCATCTTGTTTTTCCATATGTTGTAGTCTTTTCCATCAAAGTATGGAGGTCTGGTGTTGCTTTGACCTTCAACCAACCCTGTAGGCAACATACTAGCCATAGATCTTTAACTCGGAGTAAAAACACTTCTAATAAACGAGTACACGAGCTCGATACCAATTATTAGAACTAGTAAGAGCACCTAGAGGGGGTGAATAGGTGACTAAGACGATTTTTATAAAATTAACAGAATGTATAGACAATTTATTTAATGAAGATTAAAGATTTGAAAACAATAATCGCTGCAGGAGAAAGCAATGTAAAGTAAAATGATTAGGGATAAAGAATCAAGACTCCAGATTTATAGTGGTTTGGCTTAGACCAAGCGTACGTCCACTCTCCCGCACGGACAGCCCTCGGCTAGATTTCACTAAGAATCAAAAGAGAATTTACAGTCTCACGCCCTTGATTCCACAGGTGTAGAGTCTCTACTACACTTTCTCAAGGTCTCACCACACTTTAGTCTCTCTTTTGATTACAAGTATAGCTCGAAGAATAAGATCACAAAATAACAAGGAGATTCAGACTTCGGAATTCTTCTATTTGGCACGCTTGAACAGCTTGAGCGTCTCCCTTAAATACTTCTTCATGCCTTCATTACCGTTGGCACTTTCCAAAGAAGTTCTTCCAATCAACCCGTTGGACAGAATCAATTTAGAGAGATCTCGAGCTCCTTAAGGCAAATGTTGATAGCCCATCAATCCTGCTCGTCCATACAATCAGGATCTTGGTTTCCATAAGTAGAACCTTCCAAGTATAAGTTGTGAATCTAGAGAATCTAGATTATTCGAATACGAATAGAAGATCTTGTAGTGCTAATTCCAGGTCGAGAGATATTCCTTAACCGTTTGAGTCAAAACCATACTAGATAAAATCATAATAGAAGTTTTAACTTTGTCGGTCCGGAAACTATCAATGAGAGTAGACTTTGAATCTTGAGTCCGGAGGTCTTCGACTTTTGATCTTCGACTTTGTCGGTAGAGTCTGCGCAAGTCTTCGACTAGACCGATGGAAATGTTTTGTCGACTTCAAAATACCTTAAAGGATTCTTCTCACAACCATATGTGTTGCTTGGTCATGTACCGTATTTCAATGATGATAACTATTTTCACCTATCAAGTGTCATTCTTGCTAGAAATAAGTGGTTTTGGGTTCTGCGTATTGCTTAAAAAAAATACACACACACTAGAAATATGAATAATGGCTTTCTTTCACTTAGTTTTGTTCAATAGACATACCATCTCTTTTGGTTTTTCTGCACCTCTCTCTTCCTCAGCATAACGGGTGAACTTTCTTGCGGTGGCAGCTCACCCAAATTGTTTTTTCTTCTTTTGACAAAAGGAATTATGTCTGTAGTATACTCATTATGCATATGTACTTAAGTAAGTGCTGATCATCACTTTGTTATAGGAGTTCACATCTATTATTTTCTGTGAAACTTTGTCAGGTATCCAGATCTATAGGAGATGCGTACTTGAAGAAGCTCGAGTTGTCTCTTGATCCTTCTTTTCCACGGTTTCACCTTGCTGAGCCCCTTCGTAGGCCTGTGCTTACAGCCGAACCGAATTTCAACATCAATCCCAAAGCTGTCAGTTAGGGGCTTTCTCGACACTGTCTGACCATCAAATTTCAACATCACCTGTAGATTTTAGTGAGACAGCTTTGCAATCTTTATGGTTCAAAGGTAGGTGATGAAATGAACAGACTGAAATTGGTCTACTTTCCCATGGTTCGTGCTATATTATGTTTCTATACAGCATTGGTATGCTGTATTTCAACATAATAGACTTAGCTTATGTATAAAATTGTTGTATTATGTTTCTATACAGCATTGGTATGCTGTATTATACTGTGTTAACATTGTTATCAACTAAATTAATTATATTATGTTATTGTTGTGTAGTGCGAAGTTAATGTATCAAGATAACACATCAATGGAGGTGGAGGGACGTGAGGAGATGACTCCGATCACGGAATTGGAGTTTTCTGGCCATGAAAATGAAGAAGAGGCACCCCCTATCATGAGTGCCACGAGTAAGGTACCTGGTTCTCATCTTCCTCAAGATAAGAAATATACATCCGAATGCTGGAATCATTATACAAGAATTAATGATAAGGATGGAAAACCAAATCAAGTGAAGTGCATTCATTATGGGACAATGCTTAAGTATCGTGTTGCTAACGGTACTTCTGCGATGAGGAAGCACTTGACCACATGTAAGAGGTTTCCCCGTAATGTAGATAAGAGACGGAAATTCTTTGCACCACGTAATGTAGACATGGCTGGCAAGTCAGGAGGTGATTCTAATGCTGGTAATATCTTATTGACATGGTTGTTTAATCAAGAACGTTGTAGGCGAATGCTTGCTCGATTCATCATCATTGATGAGCAACCTTTTCCTTGGTTGAGCGTGTTGGATTTCGTGAATTTGTCAGTGAGTTACAACCTCTCTTCAAACATATATCACGTTTCACAATGGCAAAAAATTGCATGAAGTTGTATTTAGATGAAAGAACTTCTTTGAAGAATTATTTTCGACAGATTCAATCTAGGATCGCACTCACGACCGATACATGGAGTTCCATTCAAAATCTGAATTATTTGTGTCTCACTGCACATTTTATTGATGAAAATTGGAAGTTGCATAAAAGAATCATCAACTTTGTGGTGATGCATAGTCACAGGGGTAGGGAGATTGGGAAAATGGTGGAGAAATGCATTCAAGAGTGGGGAATTGAAAAAAAGGTGTCCACAATCACTATGGATAATGCTAGCTCGAATGATGTTGCAATTAACTATTTGAGGGATAAATTTTCCAAAGAAAAGTCGTTGATATTGGATGGTAGTGTTTTGCACATGAGGTGCACAGCTCATATATTGAATTTGATTGTGAGAGATGGCTTGACTACGGTACGTGACTCCATTGCACATATCCGGAATGTGGTTAGGTATGTAAAGAGTTCTCCCGCAAGAGCCAATGCATTTCAGTCTTGCATTAAGAGTGAAAATATCACTTATAAGGGTTCGGTAGTTCTTGACGTTGCCACTAGATGGAATTCCACTTATCTCATATTAGACACCGCCATCAAGTTCAGAAAAGCTTTCCAAAGAATGGAAGACGACAATTTATCTTTTGCAAGTGAGCTGAATCATGAAACTCCTAATGATGATGATTGGGAAAATGCTATTATTCTTTCATATTTTCTAAAAGTATTCTATGATGCCACCAATCGGATGTCGGGGAGTTCATATGTTACTTCAAATGATTATTTTGAAGGAATTGCTCTTTTGTATAGATATTTGAAAGATACGGTCAATGCTTCGGATCCTAGGCTTCAAGATATGGGTGTGAAAATGAAAGAAAATTTTGATAAATATTATGGAAGCTTGGATAAAGTGAATATGATGGTGTTGATTGCGGTTGTGTTAGATCCTAGAGCCAAGTTGAATTATGTGACTTTCTTGTATGGACAAATTTATGATGATGAAGTGAAAGTTAAAGAGATGCATTACAAGGTGAAGGATGCATTGGAGCGTTTATATGAATTTTATGAGCAATTTTCTCTTATTTCAAGTGATCAAAATTTTGGTAGCCATAGTTCGGGTGCAAGTAGTAGTGCTTCTAATGTCGATTCGGGTGGTAGTGAAGGAATAAAGAAGTATGATGCCCAAGCTTGGAAGAAAATGTTTTTATACTCGAATGAACAAGGGTGTGATGACAACAAGTCCGAGCTTGATCAGTATCTTCAAGAAAAAAATGAAAAGGATCTTGATCTTGACCTTTTGATGTGGTGGAAGACTAATGGCTCAAAATATAAGATCCTTTCTTTGATGGCTCGAGATATTTTGTCAATTCCCGTAACTACCGTTGCTTCCGAGTCAACTTTTAGTACATCGGGTCGTGTGCTTGATGGCTTTCGAAGTTCTTTAACTCCCAAAGTAGTGGAAGCTTTGATTTGCACTCAAGATTGGTTGAGAGCCGTTTGTGTACTGGTTGATGTTGAGGAGTGCATCGAGAATGCAGAAAAATTTGAGTTGGGTAAGTGACATTGTTTATATCTTTATATATTGTAATTCTTTTTGTATATCTATAAGTGAATATTTTATTTAATCTCTTCTTCTTCTTTTTTATAGATATGGATGGTCTTAATGCGGAGATTATCGCCGGTAAATAGAGTTTATCATTGGGAGGATGCCTTGCATTGGCCGTTGCAGCGCGCAACCCTAACATTGGAAGGTTTGGATGCCAAGCAAAAGGCTCCTGTCTCTCTTCCTATGGAGTCATTTAAGAGCTATGCTCTCAAGGAACCAATTAAAGTTGTTTGCATTAATTACTCCACGGTAATGGTGCTTTATTTTGCTGACCAAATACGCCACCTAGAAATATCATAGTTTTTCTTTCTAACCATTAGATATCATGGATTGGATCAACATGTTATTATCAGCCTGTAGCAACTAAATGATGGGTTTTTGTGAGATTCTCGTCTACTCATGTTAGACTTCGCTGTTTTGGTAGCAACATGAGTTTTTGTGTCATTTGGGAGATGATGATTTTTAATTCTTGCTCTGATCATTCAATGACCTTCCTTGATGGAGTAAGAATGATAAAGTTCTTGTTATGACTTGATGAATCTAATGCAATGCAGGAACCACCCTCTTTTGATGGCCACTTGGAAAGTAGCTCCTGCTCTGGCTGTTGGTTGCACCGCGATACTAAAGCCTTCTGAGTTGGCATCTATGTATGTGTTAATCTTCACTTGCATCATTACCTCAATTCACTCATTTTCCTTATTATTTTTTTTAATGCACCTGAGCGTGTTCTTGAAACTTCAGGACATGCTTGGAGCTTGCTAAAGTGTGTAGGGAGGTGGGTCTTCCTCCTGGTGTCCTTAATATTCTAACTGGACTTGGCCACGAAGCTGGAAATCCTTTGGCATCTCATCCCCAAGTTGACAAGGTCTGTATTCTTCCATCATCTCTTCATTAACATTTTGTGAAGTTTCCTCTGACGCATTTTGCAAATTGATTTTATTTAATTTTATTTTTACATATATCACTATGTGTCTATCCCACCTCAGCTGGGTCTTGTCAACAGATTGCATTTACAGGAAGCTCAGCTATAGGGAGCAAGATTATGACCGCCGTTGCTCAACTTGTCAAGGTGCAGCTATTTTTCATGTCTTTGTTGAATTCAACAAAGGAAAGTCTTCATGTGAGAGTAACCTTTCTGGCATGTGTACGTTATGACCTCACAGCCTGTTTTGCTGGACTTGGTGGAAAAAGCCCCATTGTTGTGTTTGAGGATGTTGATCTTGATAAAGGTTGGTGCATTCTGAAGCATATACCCCTCAATAAGACTGATACAATTGCTCTTTTCCTTCAGAAATTAGTTGCAATGGTACATTCATTCTTGGGTGATATCTATGTGAATAAGCTTGATTATGTATGCAATGTTGCTGACAATAGGCCTTACTAGTATTTTAAATAGCTGCTGAATGGACAATGTTTGGATGCTTTTGGACGAATGGTCAAATTCGTAGTGCTACATCTAGACTTATCATGCATGTAAGTTCTAATTGTATGTTATCTTTATCTCAGCATTGCAAGGTCATTTTGTACGTGTTCTAGACCTACCTCTGGTACTTGTACTTGGTAAAACTTCTGGATTGATTTTACTTCATTCTACCTAATCATGCATATGGTTGCATTCCTGAATTAGCATGAGATATCATGCATTGACCTGGAGATACATACGTAATGTGAAAAAGAAAAGGAAAATGCAGCGAGAATCTTCTTTGTTGTTATTGAAGATTCAGGAGCTTTAAATCAATTTATTGAGAGAAGTTGTGAATTGAGTAGTCAGATCTTGTGAGCCATTCATAAGAACATGGAGGTGGAACTAATGTCGAGTCAACCCTCTGTACCAGCTTTATGGAAGGAGTCGAGAAAGCTCTTAGTTGAGAAAACTGTGTGCTTATAATTTGTGAAGAAGTAATTGAGAACTTTGGGCACAAAAAAATCATGCTTAAATGAAAGAAAATTTCAGATGTCAGATGACCATAATTGTTCGCTAGTTGCGCATAATATCTTATGAAGTGATTGCTCTCTTTCAAACCATTATATTATATGTTTTGCAAAACATTGAATGGGTATATCACAATATTTTCGGAAAAGCATTGCTGCTCAATTCATTGAGAAGCTTGTTCAATGGAGCAAAAGTATAAAAATATCTGATCCCTTAGAAGAGGGTTGCGGGCTTGGTCCAGTTGTGAGTGGGGGGCAGGTATATCTTTCATTACCTACAAGTTCGGTACTGTATAGTTCTGTCCTCATCATGAGAATTCCGATTCTAATCTTGTGTAAGTTCTGCTAAATTGTCCTTTGGGGAATTTAATTTTCTTCATTATGGTAAGGATTATGTTAACCTAGCAATTGTGAAATTTAAAGGCTGAAGTGCTTCCCCAACGAAATTAGCTCCAAGTGAAATGTATATAATCTGTGTAAATAGTTATTTTGCATATCAGGGTCGGCATATATTTCTTTTTGGTATATTGCCCGTTTCCAGAGTCGACCTTAATATTAAGTTCATCTAGTTGCTGGAAGAAGTGTTAGAACAAATTAAACTGGTGTCCATAACTATGACCATGCAAATTGTTTTATGGGACATATAAGTAATTGGCATGATGTGTCTACAAAAGAGGTTTTCCTGAAATTTGTCTCTGAGAGTCTCTCTTGTCTCCTCCAACGTGTGAAAATGCCATCTGTCCGAGAATATTGAGATCCTCTCAAATCCTCAAGTTTTGACTTCCCTCAAGGAGTTCCTCCTGCTTTGGAGATGATCCTCTTTGCTGTCTTCTTTCTTTTATTTCTTTTGCCACCTTTCTTCACATGGGTAGGTTAAGTTTTTCTTCTCCAATTCCTTTTATGTGCATTTGAAATATTTTATATTTTTTGTCCTGGTTTTTCTTAATTTTCTTTTTATCTTTGGTTGCATAAAATCAGTCTCTTAGTCAAATTTGACTACAGAAAATCAGAAGCACTTCGAAGTTTCTACATGCATCCTTATATCCAAAAGAGTTTCCTGTACTTGCAAAGCAGAGGACTTCTACGAAATGTTATGGATGAGAATGATGGTAAAGTCTTTTCTGTTATATGCTAGCATGTGTTTTTAAGGTCTTACAAATATTTGACTTTGCAGGTTTAAAGGGAGGAGAAAGCTCTCGTATTGGTTCCTCTTGTGGTGCCAGTGTTTGCTGCGATCACCAAAATGGGCAAATCATTTGCAGCACGGTAAAATGTAAAGCAGATGGAGAAGAATCAAAAAGTTTGGTCAATGCTGGTTATTGTTCTCAACTTATGCCACAAGCAAGGGAGACAGTTCTTTGTTGATTGGCAATAAGCAATATAAGATCCGCCATATGTTGATAATCAAGTTAGTATAATGCATCAGGAAAAGATCTTAGGCTGTGCTATATGATGAAATCTCTCCTTTTAGTCTTCAAAAACCTGAGAAGCCAACCAGTACCAAGGCTAGATGTGTGTGTGTGTGTGTGTGTGTGTGTGTGTGTTTGTGTGTGTCTGTAGTGAAAGTGATATATGTTGAATTTGTTAGATGCACATTCGTGTTGGCTGGTCTGCTTTGTCAATGTTGGATGTTCAACATTTAAACATCTTATTAAACCTACACTTTTCCCTTAAATGATCTGCATATGTAGACCCTTAAAACTAAGACTTTGAAATTATGTGTTGCCTTCTTGTTCAGAAACGGAGCAAGGGATATTTGAGCAGGTTTTAAAAGGAGAACTTGACTTTATATCTGAACCATGGCCCAACATATATGAGAGCGCCAAGGATCTGGTGCGGCGAATGCTCGTAAGGGACCCAAAAAAGAGGCTTACAGCCCATGAAGTTCTTTGTAAGTAACAATTCTTTTTACTTCTGATATTTTGGAAATTACACCTATGTATTCCGCCTCTCTTAGTTCTTTCAAAGCCACAATTTGTTGCACCCCTGCTATTGTCACCTGTTGCTGTTTATTGTAAAGAAGTATCACGATGCATGTCCATAGCATCAGTAAGAGTGTAAAAGCACAATGTGGCAGCATAGGAAATTCTCAGAAGGTGCAAAGCACTTGCCTCACCCTTCCTATTTGAAATTTTCTAAGTTACTTCTAGCTTGTTTACATTTGGGACTTCGTGGGACTACTTCCTATTTGCCAATTCTCTTGGTCCTTATTATTGGAAATACTAGAGCTTCACTGTCCTGCCTTCAGATTGACTCAAAGAGCCTTGCTGCATCCTTCCATGATTCTCACAACAGATACATAAACAAACATGCTTTTGCCCTGTGTAGGTCATCCTTGGGTTCAGGTTGATGGCGTTGCTCTTGACAAACCCCTCGATTATGCAGTTTTGACTCGTTTGAAACAATTCTTTGCCATGGACAAGCTCAAGAAGATAGCAATCAAAGTATTATTGCTGATCCTTGGGTTGGTTTCATATTTTTAATCTATTTTATCATGTAGAGAAACATCAGTTCAAAATCTACAGCCTCTATCATGAAACTGATCCTCTTTTGGTACTTGTTTATTATTGCTTCTAAAATGTTGTTTGTGTTATATTCTCTTTGATGAATGACAAGTTTGTTTATTATTGCTCCATTCATTTCCATTTTTTTAACTAAAAATGAAACAAAAAAAAAAATAAAGAACCTGTTGGAACTTGTTGGAACCTGGAACCGACCCTAGAACCTGTGACAGGATAGATTCCAGGTTCTTGGTTCTGACGGGTAGGTTCCAGGTTCCAAGCGGAACCTGTAAGGAACTGGGAACCGCTCACCCCTAGCCAACACCATCACATCAATTGATAATTCAAGATGCATTCACCTTTGAGACAAATTGAGCAAACTCGGAATAAAACAGCCCAAAAATCAGAATGCACAGTTTTAGCAAAAATTTTGAAATAAACCCTAAACGAACTCAGAAAATTCTAAAATTTTATTATGTTATAAACAAGATCTAAAGGAAGGAATTTCATGCGGAACCCTAAGCCAAATTTGTCATGTATAAATCGCAACAAATCGCACAACTCAACCCTAAACTTCTTCTTTTGACAAAATCTATATTTTGGCAGAAAAACACCTCACATTAAAAGGAATTTGTGTCTCTATATTGATTTCAAAAAATCTGACCAAAAACATATGTCTTAGTTTAAACAATTCCTCACAACTTTCATGAAGAAATTGGGACCCAAACTATCCTAGAACTGTCTCTAGAATATCCACAAATTTGCCGGGTTACGCACAATCTAATTTGGACAACACGGATTCAGCAGGATCCCGTACCTATACCACGGCTATTTCACTTCCAAAATTTCACCACAGATTGTTCTTTTGAATCATAGTTCGACAAAATCGGAATGCATATAAATATCCAAAGTATTTTCCTCAATCCTTTGGTTCCAATCTACAGCAATCACTCAACAAATTTATCATTCAACATCCAATTCAAACATTCTCAAGTCTACTTGCACTACCTCAGACCATAACAGTCTTGCATTACATAGGTTAGTAGACTTTTACTTGCCTCAATTCCTAAGTGCCAATGACAAGTGATGGAATTCTTGTCGGCGGAAGACGACTTACTTGATTCCAATGCGCAAACAGCAAATAGCCCCGGATCAAACGTTGAATTGCGAATCAATCACGAACAACACTTCCTCATGTTAGTCTGGATGCAATCACAAGGAAAACACCCGAGTTCCACAGCGTAAATGCCGATCGTTCGTGCTAAATTGAAGATGGAACGCCTTCTTACTTGATGATGGAAATTGAGAGAAAATTTGGTGCGAATGAATTGCCAACCCTTTCCAACGGTTGTGTTCGGGAGATTTTATACGTCTCCCTTCGTATCCCTCCATTGGTGACTTTCCATCATAACGCATCAAGACGAAACGGTGCGTTCCGTTCGCACCCCATCATGGACGTACCAGCTGAAAGAACTACATCTCCCACTCGAACATGATGGGCCTGATAGCGCTCTATCAAGAATATAAGGCAAGGCATTCAACATTCATCAACTTTACGAACAATTCATGCGGCAAGTAAGCCGTGCGACCGGTGAGTACACCACGCACTTGGGAGCTCAAATTATGCACTTGTTAGGGATGACATAATGGCTACAACCCCGAAAAGAAATAAACAAGATGTCTCACGGTGCCCCCCAGACATATTTTGTTACATCAATTCAAGTATACCTATCCCTTAAAGGCTATACTTGATTATCCTCAAAACACCATGTATTTACAATTATATCCGCAACCACATAAGGCGATATAATTGGTCGACCAGTAAATACATGTGACAGATGTAAAACAACAATAGTCTTCCTTCGCACTCATGTCTCTCTTAATTTCAGAACAATTGCTTTCCTAGACACGTCCCATAGGCCATATCTATTCATGACCGCCCGTAACATGCTAAAGTAGCAACATTGATCTTTCATTTCAAGAACATAGTCAGAAGTAACATAGGGCACAAATTGAGGTAAAATATAAATTACCTTAAGGGCTCACACGATGAGTAAATAGGGATAATTTTACTCACCTTCCCTTGTCGGTCGAACAATGTACATGTAGTATGAATTACATGCTATAGTGGATTTCTCTTTCTATAAGAGCGTATGTCTTTTCTTAAATATATCCACTATACGGATCTTAGCCTAAACATAGTCACGTGCTTCTTACGTACTCATGTTTAGCTCGAGTGCTATATTAGCTCGCTTTCTATAGCGCCCAATTAAGTACTCGCATCCGGCATCTTACAGGCATACATGATTGTGGGACTATCATGTTCAGTCTTATTATAAACAAATCATAGACCTCATCTTGACTCCAATCAAGGCGACATATTTTATGTACCAGACTTGCTCTTCAACATTTATTTGTACATAACGTCTCATCTCAATGTGCTAACTATAGCACTTGAGGCGATTGCTCGTGTGAGTGAGCCAATCATTACCTGCTGACATACTTTCAAATAATATATGTGTGCTTGTGCTAGTCTCAAAATGGATTTGTACTTCTTGATAAAACATCAAGTCATTAATAAACAAACAAGTACAATACATATATCCATAAATACATAAAACAATAATTCTCTACAACAACACATATCACATTCTACGCAAACCTAGTGACATCCTGTGGGTCAAGAATATGTCTCTAGGAATAGCCTTCGTAAATGGATCGGCAACCATTCTATTGGTTGAAATGTATTGTAGAATCACTTCTTTCTGCTCTATAATATCTCGATGAAGTTATTCTTCATGTCAATGTGCTTTGTCCTTCCATGATACTTGGGATCTTTCACATAGGCAATGGCAGCTTGACTATCGCAATAAACTTGTCACCAGTCTTGGAATCTCGGTGACAAAGGCTAAATTTTCAAAGAAACGTTTTAGCCATACTGCTTCTTACCTTTAACGGCGAGAACACGCAATAAATTCAGCCTCCATAGTAGACAAGGCTGTGCATGTCATTTCTTGCTATTCCAAGAAATTGCACCTCCATTGAGCAAGAATGCATATCCAGAAATCGATTTACGCTCATCTAGGTCTCCACCCCAATCAGCATCGAATAACCTAATAGGCGTAAATCATTCCCTTGGTAACAAAGTCGATAGTCCATGGTGCCCTTCAAGTATCTCGGGATCCTCTTCACTTTGCTTTCCAGTGTGCTTGACCGGGATTTGACTGAAATCGGCTCACCAATCCCACGGCATAACATATGTCGGGTCGAGTACACATCATAGCATACATCAAACTTCCAATCGCACTAGCGTAAGGAACAGTTTTCCATCACTTTGATTTCTTCTGGAGTCTTAGGACACATCTCAGTACTTAGGCCTTCAACTTGCATGATAGGGGTATCAATGGGATTACAATGCTGCATATTGAAACGCTCAAGAATCTTCATAATATAAGATTCTTGTGATAAAGTAAGGAGTTTCCTTGATCGATATCTTTCGATCTTAACTCCTAATATATAAACAGACTTCTCCCATGTCCTTCATTTCAAAATTGGAGGACAACCATTCTTTATGGTGATTACCATAACCTTGTCATTTCCAGCCAACGAGAATATCGTCCACATAAAGTGATAAAATCACAAATTTATCTTCGAGACCGCTTGACATATACACAAGATCTTCTTCGATCATCGTAAAACCAAAAGTTGTTATGGCTCGATGAAAACGAAGATACCACTTGTCTAGATGATTGCTTAAGGCCATATATTGAGCGATGAAGTTTGCAAACTTTATTCTCTTGACCTTTAGCTATGAAACCTATTGGTTGTTTCATATAAATTTCCTCATCTAGTTCTCCATTGAGAAATGCCGTCTTTACATCCATTTGATGTAAATCAAGGTCCAAATGTGCAACGATGGCTAGAATAAGGCGTATTGAGGCAAACCTTACAACTGGTGAAAAAATTTCCTCGCAGTCTATACCCTCTTGTTGAGTATAACATTTCGCCACAAGACGAGCCTTATACTTTTCAATGGATCCATCCGCCCTTTGCTTAATCTTAAAGACCCATTTGTTTCCAATGGCCTTACGATTGGGTGGTAGATCAACCAAGTCCCAGACATGATTTGTCTTCATTGACTCAATCTTGTCTTCAAAAGCTTTTCTCCATTCTTCCTTATCAGAGGATGAGAGAGCCTTTTGAACAGTCTTAGGCTCGGCATCATCTTTATGAGCAATCATAAATGCTTCCCCTTCAATCTCAAAACGACGACGAGGAATACTTTTACGATTACTTTTACGCAACTGAATTTCTCTTGAATTTAATTCGCCAGACGATGCTACACTCCCACTAGGTCTTTCATGTTGAGGTAAATCTTCATTTCCCTCCATAACATTAGTGGGTGTATTATTAGGATCTTCCATCTCATATAATTGGAAATCCTTATCAATCTCACCTCTATTAGGAAAATCGTTCTCCAAGAACGTGACATCTCGTGACTCCTTTTCGGTCACACTCCCATCAGCTTGTTCACCTATGAACACATACCCTTTGGAGTGTTCGAATATCTTATAAAGATACATTTCTTCCCTCTAGGGCCCAATTTGCCATATTTATGGGAAGATTCATGAACATAAGCTGCACATCCCCATGGACGTAGACTACTTAAGTCTGGTTTTCTACCAGTCCATAATTCATAAGGGTGGAAGTGACCGATTTTGAGGGCACTCGGTTAAGAACATAGGCGACGAGTCAATAATGCATCTCCCCAAAAAGAGATAGGTAAATTTGCTTGCGCCATCATCGACCTAACCATTTCCAATAGGGTTCTATTCATTCTCTCAGCTACCTCATTTTGTTGTGGAGTATTAGGAATAGTCAATTGTCGTACAATTCCATTTTCATCACATAGAGCCTTGAATTGCTCCGATAGATACTCACGTCCGCGATCGGTTCTCAATGCCTTTATTGTTTTGTTCAACTGATTCTCTACCATCGTTATATATCGTCTAAAGCATTCTAATGCTTCGGACTTATGGGAGATCGAAAGACATAACCGAAACGCGTGAAGTCATCTATGAAAGTAATGAAATATGAGGCTCCATGCCTCGCCCTCACATTCAAAGGACCACAAATGTCGAATGTATGAGTTGCAATGGAAATTCAGCTCTAGTCCCTTTACCGAATGGTTTTCTAGTTGCTTTTCCCGCTAGACAATGTTCACATACGGGTAGATCAACATTAGTGAGTGACCCTAAAAGGCCTTCTCTAGCTAATCTTTGCATTCTTTGCAACCCAATGTGACCTAATCTAGCATGCCAAGTATTTGCATCAATTTCAACATTACTAGAAGATGCAATTAAAGAAAAACAACCATTAACATTAACATTGTACTGATCATAGTCAATGTCTAACACCATAAAACCATTCAATACATGACCCGAACCATAATAAACCGTTCCATACAAAATATCAACACAATCACCATGGAAATTCAATACATAACCTAAGCTAAGAAGAACAACTACAGAGACCAAGTTTCGTCGAATATCTGGAGCATAAAGGACATCATGCAGGAATAGGTTTCGACCACCACGTAAGATTAATTTACATGTGCCGATACCCTTCACTTCAACTCTTGAGTTATTCCCAACATATATCCATCTTCTTCCAGGCGGTATCCGACGATACTCCACAAATGCTTCTCGGTCTCTAGCTACATGGTCTGTTTGCTCCCGAGTCTACATCCACATTGGATGAGATTCAACAAGCATTACAAGTACTAGAAACAAAAGCATTACTCAAAGTAATGGAGTAATAGGGTACCTTTTTCGGCTCGGTGCATTCACGAGCAAAATGACCCAACTTGCCACAATTGTGGCACTCCATCTTGGCCTTGTCCTTCTTCACACCACGCTTCTTGCGTCGGAAGGTCTTAGCCCTCTTGGGTCCCTGATTAGTCATCTTCCCTTTGTTGTTGAACTGAAGATTCCTCTTGCGCTTGAAGCCCGAAGCTTTGCGCGAACTCATTTCAGCAACATAAGCATGGGTAGAAGATCTCGCAGCCTCTAGGCGCTCATCCTCTAATTCCAAATGACGCGCAATATCATCAAAAGTGACGATGTTCTCACTATGCGTCATATTGATCTTCATATGTTCCCAATTATCAGGAAGAGACCTTATAACAGCCTGAACTTGCTGTTCATCAGTAAGGGAGTGACTTGCCGACTTCAGCTCACGGATCATGTTTGACATCTCCCGAAGATGTTGCCTCATTGTTACATTTGGGCGCTTTCGGAATGTGTCAAACTTGATGGTGAGTCTCCTCAGCTTAGTGGCAGATGTACCCCCAAACTTATCCTTCAAGGCAACCCACATAGCTTGAGCTTTATCATAACTTTCAAACTCACACATGAGATCATCTTGCATACAGGCTCAGCAACGTGATGCGAGCAATGCTATTCTTCTTTTTCCAAGCTTGATAAGCTTCTAGATCTCTCTGCGTTGAGCTGAAGTTCCATGCTCGAGGTTCATCCATGGTGTGGTTGAGCGTTTCCAAAACCTCTTGCTCCTCAAGGATGTACTGAACCTTTTGGTGCCAAATATCATAATTGTCACCGTTCGAACTCTCACCCTTATTGAGGTCAGCCACAATGGTCTTGGATGCCGATGCCATAATCAATTGCTATAACACATTGACATAATAGTCGCAGAATTAATACCAGCACATTTTTCAGAGTAACACACATATTTAATTTGCAGCAAAAACAAACTAAAATAATAATAATTCAACAAAAGACACAGAAACAAAAAGTTCACTATGTTCCCAATCAACTTCTATGTACGATTGTTCAATTATCATTAATTAGTTTAATTTGCACAAATTTTGAGTTCTAGGTGAGGACTCCTTCGAATTCTACCAACCTACGAACTCCCACTAGGAAAAATAATTACATGACCTCATGTAATTTCTACATCTTTCCTTAACACAAAACCATAGCATGATAATAACCAACGTATAAACAACAATCATGCTTCAACTATAATTAAAATTGCAATTCAACATGTAATGGATTTCCTACCATTGTTCTAATTTTCTAGCAACTAGAAAATTGCAAGTATATAGAAACCATATACATCATATCATTGAACCAAACTTTACACAGCATATATAACATCATTTGCACACAAGTTAGCCATTGTATTTCCTAAACCACAAGAAAATACAAGCTACAAATGAATAAACTATGCATTAAACCCCAAAAAATTACGCGTACATAGGGTTCCCTACACATTCTCATACATTTATAAAATCCAAAAATGAAAAATAATTGTACCACAGTGTAGGGGACATCCATACGAACCCAACGCCACCAACCACGCTCCAATAAGAGCTCCCACGCGCCGCCACGCGCCGCCTGAGTGCGCGGCGCGTGTGGCGCACGCGCCCGCCAGCCAAAGGCTCTGGCCGGTCGGACCGGTCCCGACCGTTGACCGGTCGACCGTTGACCGGTCCGACCGTTGACCGGTCAACGGGTTAGGTCGAGTCAGCGGGTCGGGTCGGTGGTCGGGTCGGGTCGGGTCGCCGGCCGGTGACGTCACAGTGACATCACCACGCGCCGGTTAGCCGACCGGCGCGTGATGCGCAGCCGCCGGTTCGTGACCGGCGCGTGCACCACACGCGCTGGCCAAGCCAGCGCTTCAGGCGCGTGGCGCCCACGCGCAGCGGCTTCTGGCCGCGCGTGTGGGCGCGTGCGGCGTCGTCGGCGGCGATGTTCGACCCACCGTTGGACTCGTCTCGACGATATCTTTCACCTGTATATTCAAAAATTAATTTTGACCAAAAATTATTTTGAAAAATGGCCAAAACCGTACGGGTGTACGCGACCCCGAGTCCGTTCTTCACTTCGGTTCGATTTCGAGTTTTTCAGATGGCAATTCCGACTATTAGATATCTAATCAGTGTAGATTTCATACTCTTGATCTCAATATCAAAAGGTAAACGAGAAAATTCATTGAAAAACAAGGTAGAAATCACGACCGGGCTCTGATACCAATGATGGAATTCTTGTCGGCGGAAGACGACTTACTTGATTCCAATGCGCAAACAGCAAATAGCCCAAGATCAAACGTTGAATTGCGAATCAATCACGAACAACACTTCCTCACGTTAGTCTGGATGCAATCACAAGGAAAACACCCGAGTTCCACAGGCGTAAATGCCGATCGTTTGTGCTAAATTGAAGATGGAACGCCTTCTTACTTGATGATGGAAATTGAGAGAAAATTTGGTGCGAATGAATTGCCAACCCTTTCCAACGGTTGTGTTCGGGAGATTTTATACGTCTCCCTTCGTACCCCTCCATTGGTGACTTTCCATCATAACGCATCAAGACGAAACGGTGCGTTCCGTTCGCACCCCATCATGGACGTACCAGCTGAAAGAACTACAACAAGCAAAAATAGGAAGCTCGAGTCACGGACACGGCTTGGTGACGGCGAACACGAGTGGTGTCGACGGCGGCAGCGCGCGCGCACGAACAGAGGGTGGTCTCCTTTCCCTCTTCCTTCGCTGCTCTCTCTCGCTCACTGCTCACTCACTCTCTCTCTGTTCAAGTTTTGCTCGGCTCCTTTCTCTCTCTTGCTCACATCTACAAGCACTTTGTTCTTTGATTAACTAATTAATCAATCTTTGCATGCAGGTTTTTCGGTGGCTACATGCGCAAGCGACAGCTGGAGGAGTCCGTGGCCTCCTGCATGCGAGTCCCTCCCCTTGCCGAGCCAACTCAATGCTTCATGCAAGACGTGTCTTCCGCAAAGCCACATCCTCCATTTTGTTGTCCATCGGAAGAAGAGCCACCTGGCCTTTAGTCAACAATCCTCTCCCATAATTGACTGGTCAAAAGAAAAGGAAAAGAAATATGGAGTTGTCCTTCGGTGATTGCAATTCCTCACGTCCGCATGCATGCTTTGGACGTCCTCTTAGGTTAATTGACTTCTTTAGTTAATGAATACAAATTTGTAGGGTAGCTTGGACGAAAAAACAACCCCTATGCATAATCCAATCTTCTTTTTGTTAGCTGCCTATAGAAAAAAAAATGTGCATGAAGTATTAGAGGTTTCCTATTTTTCATGCACATAAGAAAATGGGCAGCTCTCGGTGGCCGATCCTTGGACATTCTTCATTGGCACACTCGGGTTGGCAGGGTCGAGAATTATTTGGAATGAGCCTTGGTCTCGCTTGAACGTATGAAAGGTTTCCGACAAGACTATAGTTCATTCGACAATCGGACCATTACTAAATGTGACCCATCGGTCCGATGGTGATAACAAAACAATGTCCATTGTGATGTCAATAACACCATCCGATGATGCTTCCGTCACTTAGTCCCAAACTGTCACATATCCAAGGGTCGTCAAAATTTCTGGATGCCACAACGCACCTACAAGTGCTTCTTTTGCGACGGTCCCCATATGGCCCGAGATTGCTTGAAAAGAGGAAAGCTAGCAACCTTGTGCAAGGAAGATGAACTGTGAGAGGACGCACGATTGGGATCGTTATGGATCCTTGGGTCGATCAAGACCAAGAAAACCAAGGAACCCAAATGAATGATGTTCATGGATGTGAAGATCGGTGGTACCATGATGGGTGCACTCGTGGATACCGGGGCATCCGACCTCTTCATATCCAAAGAGGTCACGAAGAAGCTGAATCTTCTAGTCGAGACGGGAGACGCCGATTAGCTTAAAACGATGAACTCCAAGGAAGTCCTGACTAGCGGCGTGGCTAGGGACATAGAGCTTCACCTTGGTCCATGGACCAGCAAGGAAGATATCGAGGTAATCTCCCTTAACGATTACGATTTCATGCTTGGTTTAGGATTCCTCGATCGGATCAATACGGGTGTCATGCCCTTTGCGGACTGTATTTGCATCCTAAATAAACGGTGCCAATGCATGGTCTCGATCTACCACGAGTCAAGATGCGATAGGAAAATGCTATCGACCATGCAGCTGACGAAGGGATTAAAGAAGGGCGAGGTGACCTTCTTGGCAGTGTTAAAGGAGGAGGGCATGGAAGAAAGCAAGGTACTGGAGAAAGTGACCCGAGTCCTTGATGCCTTTCAAGATGTGATGCCGCCCAAGCTGCCCAAAAAGCTGCCCCCTCAAAGAGAAGTGGACCATTGGATCGAGCTCGTGCCCGATGCTCGACCGCCGGCTATGGCACCCTATCGCATGGCACCGCCCAAGTTGGAAGAACTGATGAAACAACTCAAAGAATTACTTGATGCGGGATACATTCGGCCGTCCAAGGTCACATTTGGTGCTTTGGTTTTGTTCCAAAAGAAACAAGATGGATTCCTTCACATGTGCATCGATTACTGGGCATTGAACAAGCTCACTATCAATAACAAGTATTTGATCCCTCTCATTGCAGACTTGTTCAATTAGCTCGGGGAAGCCCGATAGTTCTCCAAGCTTGATCTTCGATCGAGATACTACCAAGTTCAAATTGCCGAAACGGATGAGCCGAAAACCGCGTGCGTGACCCGCTACGGATCGTACGAGTTCCTCATCATACCTTTTGGCTTGACCAATGCGTAGGTTACATTCTGCACCCTCATGAACAAGGTACTCCATCAGTTCCTTGATCAGTTCGTTGTGGTTTCCCTTGACAACATTGTCATGTACAGCCGAACGCTTGAGGAACACGTTGAGCATTTGAGTCGAGTTTTCTAGGTCCTTTGAGAAAACAACTTGTACGTGAAGCATGAGAAATGTGCTTTTGTGCAAAAGGAAGTCCCTTTCCTTGGCCACATCGTTGGGGGCGGATGAGTGTGTATGGATGCGACCAAGATCCGTGCCATCGTTGAATGAGAGCCACCGACCAAGGTGACGAAATTGAGATCCTTCCTTAGTCTCACATATTACTATCGGCGCTTCATTAGGGGATATTCGAGTCTCACCGTGCCACTCACGAACATGTTGAAGAAAGAAAGGCCGTGGGAGTGGACGGATTGGTGTCAAGAGGTATTCAATCAGTTGAAGCTAGCCATGACCAAATAGCCAATGTTAGTGCTGCCCGACCACACCAAGCCATAAGAGGTAAAACTAATGCCTCTAATTTTGCTATCGGTGGTGTCTTGATGCAAGAAGGACACCCGATTGCATTTGAGTCTCGAAAATTGAACGACACTGAACGACGATATACGGTCCAAGAGAAGGAAATGACCGGGGTAGTGCACTGCCGTTGTACATGGAGGCACTATCTCTTGGATCCCGGTTCGTCGTGAGGATCGATAATGTGGCCACGAGCTACTTCCAAACTCAGAAGAAGCTCAACCCGAAGTAAGCTCGGTGGCAAAACTTCCTAGCCATTTGATTATGTGCTGGAGTACAAGCCCGGAAAATCCAATTCCGTGGCCGATGCCTTAAGTAGGAAGCTGGAATTGGCCAACATGATGAGTCGACCCGACTGTCCATGGATCGACCGTATCAAGGAGGGGTTGAAGCACGATCAAATGGCCCAAGCCCTCCTCTGGTGCGCGCAAAAGGGCAAGACGAGGTGATTCTGGTGCGAGGGTGACCTCTTTTATGCCAAAGGACAGCGACTCTACATGCCACTCCACAGGAAACTCAGAAAGGAAGTCCTGCACAAGTGCCACGATTATAAATGGGCGCGTCATCCGGGAGTCCACCGCACCATGGCACTCGTCGAGGATTAATACTATTGGCGACACATGCGGGACGACATTAAAGCTTACGTGCGAACGTGTCTTGTGTGCCAACAGGACAAGATAGAGCAACGATCATCGGCAGGGCTCCTTGAACCGTTGCCTATCCCGAAACGTCCATAGGAGAGCATCTCCATGGACTTCATCGTGAACTTGCCAAAGTCCAAAGGGTGTCAAACCCTCATGGTCGTGGTAGATCATTTCTCTAAGTACACAACGTTCGTGCTAGCCATGAAAGATTGCCCAGCCGAGGAAGTAACCAAGCTATTCCTCAAGCACGTTGTCAAGTATTGGGGCGTTCCACGCATGATCGTGAGTGATCGCGATCCTCGATTCACAGTGCGGTTCTAGACTAAACTCTTTAAGTTGCTGGGGACGAACCTCAATTTCTCCACGAGCTTGCATCCCCGAACCGACAGGCAAACAGAGAGGGTGAATGCTCTCTTGGAAATCTACCTCCGGCACTACGTGAGCAACACGCAAGTAAATTGGGCACGGCTAATCAACGTCGCACAATTCTCCTACAACTTGCAGCGGAGTGAATCCATGAATCAAAGCCCGTTCGAGATCGTGACTAGGCAATAGCCGCTTACACCAAGCGCGATTGCCTTGGGATATAGAGGGAGCAGTCCCTCTACGTACAAGTTCGCTAAGGAGTGGGATGAACATGCGGACTTGGCGCAAGCGTGCCTACATAGGACCGCCAAGCGCATGAAGAAGTGGGCCGACAAGAAGCAACCGCACGTGGAGTTTCAGATTGGAGACTTATTAGTGTTGGCTAAGTTGCACCTAGTCCTTCGATACCATGACGTGCACAAAGGGCTGATCCGTCGCTATGAAGGCCCTTTTCGAGTGTTGCAGCGGATCGAGAAGGTAGCATATAAGCTGGACTTGCCGGACAAGCTCAAGGTACACCCCGTGTTCCATGTGAGTATGCTGAAACCTTTCCATGTGGATGAGGAGGATCCGGACCGAGGTGAATTGCAATGGGCGCCCCTTGGAGCGAAAACCTCCTATGATCGGGACGTCGAATGCATCATGGCGGACCACGTCATACGGAAGAGATATTGTGCCCCAAAGAAGGAATACCTCGTCCGATGGAAGGGCTTTTCCGAGAGTGAAGCGAGTTGGGAACCGTTTGAGACTCTATGGCAGTTCAAGAAACACATTGATGCCTTCCATGCCACGGATGCGACGAGGGCGTCACCTGATTAAGTGGGGGAGATTGGCATGACCCACAAACAAAGCATGATCCAAGACCGTCCGTGATGCGGGCGTGTCACGCACAAGGGTTTGTCCACGAGCAACCTACGACCGATCCATGAATGATCCATGATCCTCGCACAATCAGCCCATGCGCAATACGGACAAAGACCAGTGCACGACTCGTGATCAGTGTTCGGTCGACCCATATGTAACCCGCGATCATTCACCTACTCCATGTCAGGCGGCCTTGCTAACCTGCCCTTGCTTCTGACACACGCCCATGGGCGTCCCAAGGCCTTGCCATTGAGTGGCCTAGTGTATAGACTTGTAATGATAATACACATTCAAACACAACTGTTGGATCGGAGGGACAATCAACGGATGAGATGAGACCCGAACTTGTATAAATAGGGGTCCTCCCCTCATTGTGTTCATCTCATTCATAAGAGAATACACTCGCTCCTTGCTCATATGACCCTTGTGTTCGTGCATGTGTGTGTGTGAGGCTGACTTGGGATCGAAAATCCTAAGGCCGCATGGGTGATTGATCGATCGGAAACAACCGACCCGTGACACATGAATGCAAGATCAAATTCTGAATGTAGACATTTGAAATTAATGGAGCACCTTTTGAATATGAGATAGCATTGTAGGCAATCATGGGAGATAATCATTTGTGTCTCTCGATTCATAGACAAAAATAGTTTTAAGTGACTATTAGTATTTTCTCAACATGATTCAATACTAGTATCTTAATTTTCGATATCATTTCTCATACTAATAAATGTTGGACTGACGACATGAAATATGCGTTTTGATGTTTTATGTAATAGGCCATAATAAGCTTCCTTAATTGGATTCATACTTTCTTGATTATTATCATTAGTGGTTGCCATCAATCATCATTTTCATCTCCTCTATGCTGTACAATTTGATTCATCAACTCATGAGATCGGAGAGAGTGAGGTCTTGAAGATAATGATGATAACACATGATGACAACACATGATGACTCTTCGCTAGATGGTGCTTATGCTTAACATGAATACTCCCAAATCCTTTCTATCGTAACATCATTTTTTTTTTTTCATTTAGTTCTTTGTTATATATTAAACTTAGGGATTACCATTAATTTAGGATTGATTATGATCCAAGTAAGGTGCAAAAGCCCACCTTATTTTTGCGAGCCAAAGATTCGTTGGTCCAGGGGTTGATGACACGGAATACATTTATTTGATGCCCGATCTGATACTTTCTTTTTTCCTTTTATATGTAAACATTTCATGGAATCTTTTCGTCACGGTTCGTCCTTAAGACATGCATCCAAGTGTCCATGTATCGTTATTCACTCAAATAAGAAATTAATTCAAATAATCATAACGCAAATAAAGCGCGGGTAAAAAAAAAAGAATTCGAGCCTTATTGAGCAAAATCAAGCCAGCCCTTGTTATTACGCCCCGAACAAGACTCTTGCGAGGGATAAATAGAACATCCAGTAATTTTAAATACGCATAGTCATTTGATGACCGTAAAAAATGCATAAAGTAATTTTACCTAGCATATTTATTTCAAATTAATTTTATTTAAAAATATTTTAAATTACACTTGTGAACATGAAGGGTTAATACCAACTCAATATATTTATAACAAATTTACTCCAAATTAAATACAAAACCAATACATATATGACAAACTTTCTCTCATTTAGTTTTCGTTGAATTTTGCTTTGTCAAAATCATAAATTGCGTTATACGTAACAGTCGACGGGGAGTGCTAATTTGGGTTTTACCCTCTACTTATCATATGAGTATTAGGCTTGTGGTTTTTCATGATATTCATTCAATTTAACGGAAATTAAACGGTTGATAAACTTATCGTAGGTAAATTAATTTAGACTTTCTTATAATTAAAAAAATTAGTTTGGAACTTTTTGTGATCAACATTTATGTTTTCGGCGAGAAAATCAAAATCCGAATTTCCTCTTTTCTTTCCCTTCACTCCTTTTTTTTTTTTTTTTTTTTTTTGGGAGTCCCACTTCTCGTCAAGTGGCATCGTTATCACCACCACGCCGTGAAGTCCCCTCCAGTCCCGAACGTGTGAGCTCGCGCCGCGCCAAGTGTTCCCTCCTCCGACCTCCCATGGCCGCTCCTCCTCCTCCTCCTCCTCCTTCGCTCCTCCCCTTCCTCAACGCCGCGCTGCATCGATGACGAAGCAGCAGCAGATATCTCCGTGACCCAGAAGCGCCGAACTCGCCAAGTTCCCAAATTGACCTCTCCCCCGCCTCTCTCGCCCCGGGCTCCTCCTCCTTCGCCTTCTGGGTCCGTTTCGATCCGTTTCGAGCTCCGTCCGGAATGCGGGGCCCGCCGGAATGCCCCGCCGCCGCCGTGACTCGGCCGTCGAGCGGGGGAGGCGCCGGCTGCTGTTGATTCGGGTCGGTTTTCTTTTGGCCTCGCCGCGCTGCTTGTCGCCGCTCCGCGTTGATTTGGAGGGCGGCGGCTCGTGCGGAACGCTCGGCACGGTGCTCGGCTGTTTCGGCTGGGATGGTTAGGAGCGGCAACGTGGCTGCGAGGATTTTCGAGCGGCAGATTCGGACTCCTGCTCCCGGCACCAGCGTACTCCTCTCCTCCTCTGTGCTTTTTTTTTTTTGCCCCGTAGCAATTCGATCTTCGTTGTTGCTGCTGCTGCTGCTTATGCTTGTTCGTCTGCGTTGGGGACCTTCCGGTTTGGATCGAATTCCGAGTTTTATTTACTTGGTCTTACTTGCTGAACTGAAATTCGGGGCTACTTCTTCGAATAATGTGGTGCAAAGTTCTGTCTTTACTTAAATGAAGAAATGAAGGAGGAATTGCTTCGTTTGAATCTCGGAACTTGGAAACATTCGATCACTGTTGGTTCAATGGAAGTGAGCTGGATACACGCTGAACTGTCGTACCGGACTATATCCCGACAGTCTTTCGCTTCGACTTTGGAATAGTAAAAAATTGTATGACTTCTCACTCTTGTCACTGCGCAGTCGGTTTGCACGGTCAACACTTATAGAGCAGAAAATGTCGGGAGAAGTGTACTTTATCCAACATTATTTCCACATGGTGCATGGGGGTTTGGTTCTTCCACAAATTCTATTGTGTGCGGCTTGATTTAGTAAAGTAATGCTTCAATTTAGTCGACTAACAAACTTGTTGGAGTTGGATGTTGTGGTAATGGAAGTTCATGTGCATTCTTTTGGAGCGGAAGAAAATAAAAAATCAAATAACTTTGGTGTACTGGATGTGAGTGATTCTGCATGATAGTGGGAGAATGGGGAGAAAGAAAGTAAGATGTTAAAATGTTACTTTAGTGACTGTTATATGAGTTTCATTGGCCTATGTGCTATTTTGGATATACAAGATCATAATAATATGTGAGAGCATTAGCGGAATGGAAATAACCGAACTTCCTCAGATTAGAAGCTTTCCTTCCATGGCATAGTAATTACACAATATATGACGATCAGGGTGCTTGTAGCATGCATGCTCTTTTTGGTTGTCCATGTAGCATATCATAAGATGTATTCTAGTCTTTGGAGCAAGCAGTAGACAGATAAACAATTTATATAAGATATTTGGCGTGATGTAATGAATATGTTGGATAGTCACAGCAACAATCACTCTGGACATGGCAAATTTTACTAATTGTGCCAGTAAGATGAATGTTTTGTCCTTTCTGGAGCCATAATTGGGCCATTGACATGAAATGCATGTGGTTGCGTCAACATGTGACTGATCAGATCTGCACCTTGCAGGTTCACCGTGCTAGACTATTTTATGAGAATATGGTCCCAAGCCACACTATATATGATGTTGAATGTCCAGATCATTCATTCCGAAAATTCACTGAAGATGGTCGTTATCTCATAAGTTTCAGCCGGAATAATCAAGATTTGATAGTATATAGACCACGATGGTTGTCATTCGGTTGCAAAGAAGAGAACTGCATGCATGATCTCCCCCAGAAAGCAAAAAAATTTGAGAGTTTTTTCACTGAACTGTACACCGTCTCACTTGCTTCTGGCAACGAGCAAATATGCAAAGACTGCTTTCTTTACTTGGAGAGCAATCAGTTCGGGGTCTTTGTTACTTCTACTGCTCTACTTCATGATGCACCTTCATCTGGGGAAGCTGTCCCTGGGATCCCCTCAATAGATAAGATAACTTTTCACCTCTTAAGGTGGGTTCTTTAAAATATGAAGTCTCTGGTATCAAACCTTGCAAAGCTTTGCTAAATGAAGTCCTTTAATTTTCTTTCTTTGGTGGATTTTTTTGGTCCCGATAGACTTGAAGATGGAGATGTACTGGATAAGAAGGTCTTTCACAATGATTTTATTAACTTCAACCATAACGTGGGAGTCTTCTTGTATGATGATCTACTGGCTATCGTTTCTCTTCGCTTTCAAACAATCCACATACTACAAATTCGAGAATCTGGGAACCTAGTTGATGTACGAGCTGTTGGAACATTCTGTCGTGAAGATGATGAACTTTTCCTCAATTCCAATGCCCAGGCAAGTGGAATTCTCGATTTTTTTGTTTATGGTCTGCATGGGTTGCATCTCTTTATTTTATTAACCTTAAGCCAGTCTGCTTCAAGGAGAGATAGATGGTTACCAGCGTAGTAGAACAGTTACTTCTTGCCATAACAGATGTGACTGTCACTAACAAGCTTGTGACCTCAATATATTCAGTAGGATGGACTGCATCTTAAAACTATATTCTTTGTCGGAATATTGTGAGCATATCATTTTACAAAATCAAATTTGTGTGAGATTACCAATGTGGTTATGCCCTTGTGGAGTAGTGATCCTCTTACTAAACTAGCTCGTTTGCTTTTGTGGGCCTACGAGATGTTTTTAATGTTCTTTGTTGTTCTAATGAATGTGATATGACCCTGTCAATTGTGTCAAGCCATGGTGGCAAGGAAGTGGGGAAGTCAACAAAGTAGGCAGTACATCTTTATTTGTTAGCAATTCTACTCTTTAATGTTCTTTCTGATAGATAAAACTTTATTGAAACTCAAAGGTAAGAGGGAACTGCTAGTTAATTGTACAAAACTGTCCTGTGTTTCTAATGGAGTTCTCCTTTTTCACGCTATGGCTAAGTGGCTAAAGGAATGTGATCCATATGGATGTATGGTCTTTTTAGTCATCTCTTCATGTATATCTTTATGCTAGTGAGTCCACTGGACATGGTCTCTTTGGTCTGTGGTCTTTTTGGAGACTATCGAGAAAACTTGTCATTAGATTACTTTATCCTGATGAGGTCCCGTTACAATTGCGTAAAAGATGATATGGTTTGCTGTTTTGAAATTATGAGTATCTGAATTCTGAACTTACTCAATCTTGGTTGCTTTTCAATTCCAAGGCTGTTCCCTATTTGGTTTGTTTTGTTCCATTTTTTGGTCTTGTTTGTCATCTAAGGTTGTAGTCTCAACTAATGATATTACTGTTGATGGCAGTATATGCCAGTTTCTGACCAAAGTCAACTTCACTCAGAGAATCATGTGGAGACTTGTGCGCATCAAAATCAGCTTGATCAAAACAGTTATTTTTTAAGTGGCATCAAGCAACGCTTGCTGTCATTTATTTTCCGAGCAATATGGAATGAAGAATCTGATGATGCCCAGGTTAGTTCCTGGATTTGTTTTCTGATCATTAGTTAGCTTACCATGCTGCTTTTGGGATATGGCAGTTGTTCATTCATTTGGCAGGTGGCATATCCATAGCAATTGCATTAAAAAGCTTTTTAGATCTTGTCTATGCTGATCACTTGCCATTTAGGCGCTAGCCCATTAATCCATCATGGCACTGCCCAGTTGCAGTCAAAAGCTGCGAGAGCTGCACTAAACATACCTGCTGCAGCCTTGTTATGCTTGTCAAAGTGGTCCAGAAACCATTTAGATTGCTAGCACATGGAGCACAAGTCGATATGAATCGAACTTTCTTTAATGATTACGTGTGTCGATGTTTACTAGGTGGTGGTATCTATCCAAGACAAGCAATATAATGCAATTTGTAAGCACTTTTAAGTTCTAAAATGGTTTTATTTGGAGTATCCCGATCCTTGCCGGCGGCAATATTCTTGTATCTATTGTATCTTGTGTCTCTTGCAATCCAAGGACATCTAATTGTCACAATGGGGAGCGGTTCTTTGTTTAGGTTGTATCAATAGGAGACAAAGCTAGCTCCTTTGCCAGATATTAAGATAAAAACTAGAAAATGAAGGCAAGGGCTCTGATTGGTTTTTTTCCTCCAATCCTATATGAGAGCCCAAAATATCCATCCATACCATATATCTCTGTATAGCCCCACTCTCTGTCACAAGCTATAGTCACATGCCACTTTCCTCCTAAACACTTACTGACTCTGCATAGGGTGAGAGGCAATAATTTGTCGATCATTTGGCATCCATAGTGGAAAGCATAGCAAACTGTCTTGCAAGACTATATTAAACCGAGAATCAAAGATATCCATATGAAATATTATTATTGAGCTACCTTGGGATTAGATGTAAAAATGCTGAATTAAAAAGATGTTGGAATTTTTGGAAAGGAAACACACCATATCTAGTCCATTCAGCTGATGAATTCTGTATAGTTCTGAATTCAAGAGCTTGAAGGAAGCTCTTTTCATTTATCACTAGCATGTTGAGGGAGTCATAGGAAAATCCAAAATTTAATAGCGGAAGCTTTATAATCAAAACTTAATTCAAGCATATGTTGTCAGTAGTGAACTCAGTTTGCTATCTTTCTCAATTTCCTGACGTCTTTCTAATAGAAGCAATCTTTCTCAAATTCCTGACATCTTTCTAATAGAAGTACTTGCTTAAATACTACTAGAAGGGGCTCATCATAGTTCTTTAATATGAAGATACTATGATAAATTCCTTGTTTTAATGAACTTTTTTTCTTGGTTCAGAGAGTTCAATCCCTGAAGAAGAAATTTTATTTCCATTTCCAAGATTATGTTGACTTGATAATCTTGAAGGTAAGATATGAAGTTTTCACAGGATGATTTTACTACATCCCTTTGCCCTTGGTCCAGATGGACATTGCTTTTGTGTCTGTCTTAATTCTAACTCTTAAATATTCTTTCAGCAGGTACAGTTTTTGGACAGGCACCATTTGCTAATAAAGTTTGGGAGTGTGGATGGAGTGGTAGGTGTCACTTTTTTTAAACCTACTCTGCCACCTCTTATAGTAAAGTTTGTTGCGTAATAAATCCAAGACTACGATCATGGTAGAGATACTAATCACAGTGCCTGGTACCTAATGACCTTCAAGCTGAAAATAAGGTAAAGATAGGGTTACGTGTCAAGCTGGAAACAAGGGGAAAATTAAAGTGTTACATGGATACCACCTTGTGATGCATTTGGATTAAAGAATCCATATGGAGCCCAAAAACTGTTCTTGCTTAAGGTTCCTTTGTGCTAGTTCAGAAACAAATTAGATGAGACACCGATTATGCTCAATGAGTGCAGCTCCTATTAATCCATGTCAGATGGTGCAATTGGCTTCACTGATCCTGGCTTATTGTATTGTAAACTTTGAAGTTTTTTCATTTTAAGATTCTAATCTTTCCTTCTCTTAATTGGAGAAAGTACTTTGTAATACAAAAGATATAGGACTAGACCTCCTGACTTCTTTTCATTTTAAGCTTTCGGTGTCAAGGAACGCTGATCAACAACCCGCATTCTTTGCTGTCTATAACATGGAGACAACTGAAATTGTTGCCTTTTATCAGGTACTATTTGTCTCAAAGCTTGCCACACTTTCCATTGTACTATTGGGACTTATTTGCTGATGGATTCGATTTTCCATTTGTAGAATTCAGCAGAGGAGCTTTATCTCTTCTTTGAGATGTTTTGTGATCATTTTCACCCTCACTCAAAAAATTCACCACACATGAATTTCATTTCTTCTCATTCGAACAACATCTACGCTTTTGAGCAATTAAGAAGCATTAAAAAGAAACCAAACTTTCAGGTTAGTCATCTGAGCTGGTGCATTTTTAATGATAATATTTTATATTTCCTGTGGGTCATCTTAAGTTTTATTTTCTTGTAAAGCCTTGAATGGAAATGATTCTAGATTGGATACATTTACAATATGTTCATCCTCATAGTGCTTCTCTTGACCAATAAAGTAAGAAGAAAGATTCAGTAAACCTGGAACCCTCATCAATGCTTCAGCTAGGAGCTAATTTTTTGGAATTTCTAATGTTTTATCGAGTAACTCCAATAAATTTGAAATCCATTTTTCCAAGAAAGAATTTATTAGTGTTGATTTTCATCAACAAAGAAAAAATACACTGAAATCTAATAAAAGTGCGACATTCATCTTGCAGTTTTTGAAGAAGATGCTGGGTTCTCTACCTTTCAGCTGTCAGTCACAAAATCCTTCTCCCTATTTTGACCAATCACTCTTCCGGTATGACGAAAAGGTTTGTCTTGGATGCTTTCTTAATTTATAGCCCTACTACATGCATGTCTTGTTCCATGTGTGCAAAGCAATTCAATCTTGCACTTTGAGGCTGGCTTTTGACAAATTTGCAAACCATCAAAATTTTGAGGTCTGGCTTCACCAGTGAGCATGGAAGCTCTAGATGTTCGAATTTGCATTTCAAAAATGCACAAGCTCAACCCACTTTCAGTGCTGAGAATTCGTATTGGGTGACTTTGGGCAGAGGATCTCTTGGACTGTAGAGTTGCTTGTTCAATGTTGGCCTGTGGAGTTGCTTGATTTTAAGGTTTTGCACTTTGTTCTTTTATTGGGTTCTGAGGGACCAATTGTTGTATTGTGCTTGATGCTGAAGTCTGTGGGTCTTCAAGTTTTCTTGCCAACAAACACACATTAAAATAAGAAGACTGAGTACACTGCATTCCTAGTGTATGAAGCTAACAATTTCCAAACATTTATCCAACAGATATGACAGTCGACTTAAACATGACAGTATATGGCTTCTCTCCCTCAACAGTCGACACTGTTTCTGTCCTACCACTAAATTATTTAATTTTTCAGAGATGGTAATCAGTTTAGTTGCTCTCTACCAATTTCTTTACTGCAGCATGTCTTTCACCGGTAGAGGTCCATCGTTTTAGCAGTCTTGCGGAGTGACATATATGGGCCACAGCACCTTGTAATGGATGATTACCGACATGTCTAACCTCGGTTTTACACATGCGGAAGCAAATCATCGATGATGGATCCTTTTAACTTTGAGTAATTGCCAGGAGTTATCCATTAGATAGCTTTCAGGGAACATAGAAAAAAGCTGCACCTGTCATTTACTAAGCATGTGTCTGAGGAAGTCAGCAATGGGAAAATGTTGCAAGATTTCTGCCTACAATAGTTGGTTACACAGAAAATTCTATGCAACTTTGATACCATCTTTCCATTTATCTGTACACTTCGCCGTAGTCTTGGGTACTTTTAACTCTATCCACCTCTAGCTTTGATCATTACCAAGAAATTTTAAGCCATAGAAAATCGAAGGAAATCTGAGAACCAGTGACGGGAAGACCTGGCTACAAGTTAGAATAAATGTAAGAATGTCAAGGTTATTCCTAGATGTGGATCGTGGAATTGTGTCACATCCTTTTCAATGCCTGGTTTTGTTTCCTCTTTTGAAAAGCAAGATCATATCAGAGTTTGTCAATTTTTGCTCACAGTTTCCATCTAAGATACGGAACTGTTACAGATACATTAAAAGAAAAGAAAATTATCCTTGTCCACGATTAAAATGTTTCCTTCAGTTAAAAGACATAATGTTACCGGTGTTGATCAATTTTTGAAATGCAGCAATCCCAAATGCCTAATAAAAACTGCACACTAAAGCTTGAGCACCCAAGATAATTGATGTCAGAAATGAAGAAAGAAACATAAATAGGTTAGTGTTGATGAGTATAAAAAGACTTTTAAGCAATTCAAAGTTCACGTCCAACTTTTAACTGATTGAGTAGTTACTTTGTTTTGGAGTATGTTTTATACCGTATATAGAGACTTTCACATACTCTCGGTTCACTGTTAACTTGCTTGAGCTTTCTCGAGTTTCCAGTAGTGAGTCCTTAACACTTATAAGCTCAGTTTGGCATGATTGCATCCAAGTGATGAGAAACAATAAATAAAAGTACTTTGGCACAAAAGTGAAGGCACTTGAATCAAATAAGTTTCACAATTCATCCTCCACGGTTGGTTTTGATGTTGAAGGGTTCCACATGGATATATCCTTTAGTACTTAAGCTTCCTAATTTTTATATTTTTTTAATTCTGTTATTGCATCAATTGGTGGCATCGGTTCAGCTATTTCAACTTAATTCATCCTGTTTATTACACATACTGAAGCTGTAGCAAGGATCTCAAGTCATCTATATTCTAAGTTTTTTTTTCTACTCTTTTCTTTCTGGCGAGGAGTTGATGCATTCACATATTTGTTTATTAATCCATTCGAAAGTGGTTTTTCACTTCAAGGACGGTCCACTCTCCATTCTTGGTTTTCTTACAATTGATGTCATATGTTATAAGATTAGACTGGAAGGTTGTCTACTGGTCTGATTCTCCTTTTCTTGCAGTTGATCTCTGCAACTGATCGGCCCAGGCCGTCAACTGACCATCCTATCAAGTTTCATACAAGAAGGAAAGACACACTCAAGTTCAAGATTAAATCAGGTGAACCCTTTTGACTACGTTAGACATTTAAGTTGGTCATAATCAAGGTAGCGAGGGTTTCACCATCCGCACGTTTCATCGTTTGGCAAGGTTTAATGATGGCTGTAGTTCCAACTCCTTTTCTTGATTGTGATATTTCATTTTTCTCACACTTAAAGATTAGAGAAGCAAGTGATTGAAATCGACATCGCTTCTGACTAGGTCCGGAGGCCGGGAGCACGGATGGTCGGACTAAAAAGATATCGTCTTTCCTCTTCCATCCATTTTTGCCCCTCGCTCTCTCCATACAGCATACGCCGATCTCACAGCCATCGCAGCCATCCATTAACATTCACTTCCGTAAATGAGGTTTCGTGATATCACTTTGCGGCATTTTTCGCTAGTAATAGTCTTGTAGATGCATTACAAAGACAGGTAAAGTTTTACATGGGTTATAATTGTACATTTGGTGCAAGGGGCCCTTGGTGAAATCGTAAATTTAGGGTAGATCTTTCGTAGTCATACGTCTCCCATAAATTGCAATTATATTTCCCAAGAACAATGCTAGGTTATACTAAGACTCGTCTCATGTGCATCCAGATGACGATCGAGCGACCTGATTGAAAAAAAAATCGAAAGGATACAAATGCTTTATAGTCTTTTTGGTTAATTTTCATTGTAAATTATTGATATGGTGGTGTGTCATATAGGACTGCTAGTGATAATTGGATAGTCATGTTAGCTTTTTTTCAGAGAAAAATTATCGGAAGGATTATATTGGAATTTACACGCAAAGGTTTATGTTTAGATTGGCAAAATTAAAAAGTTTATTATTGAATTTACATACGTACAATAAATTTAGGATTAATTGGAAAATTTGTCTGCGGAAATAGAGTTCAATGAGCAGGTTTGCAAGAGTGAGATAATATGATGGAGGGTGAATAACATGTTAACACGACCTACTCTTAATCTTAAGCGTAGGTAGATTTAGTAATCAATGAACTTAAAGGAATTCATACAATGATGAGGCAAAACCTTGTATTTAACCACAATGAATAGTTTGTCCGCGGCACTTGGAAAAAAGCATGGATGACGAGCGTCAATGATCACAAATCACACAAGAAAACAACCTCTGGAAAAAACTTCTGGATGCCGGCGGAGTCGATTCGTCGGCTTGGCCGACCACGCCGGCATCGTTCGAGCTGTTCTCGGGGGCTCCTTCGCGTTCGCGACAGAACATTTCGAAAGCTGATTCGACGTACTTCACGGCGTCGACCACCGTCATGTTCTCCACCAGCTTGTGCGGATAGACGTCCTTCTTATGGTCCCCGTTCATGGTCGCGGCCAGTTGAACCAGCTGTTCCTGAAAGTCGTTGAGCTGCGCTGCCTCTTTTGGCCCTGATTCTCTCAGCTTCACCGGATCTGGTAAAGTCACTGCAATTTTCACGAAAGATGGTATGAGTCTAGATGGAGTTTTACAAGGTCGGCCATCGCCTTTCGCTCGACATGCTTTTGGAGTCGAGATTAATCTTTAGTTATTACGTTACGCGTGAAATTAGTGTAGCTAACATCTTTACTAGGGACGATACGCGCGATGCTTGAGTGGTGCGTGTTCACCTGGGCAATCGGTTCTCGGACCGGTCCGATTCAGGTTCAGGACGACGTCGAACGTGCCCGCCCACTCGTCGCGCTTCGTTAGGAAACTCGGTAGATTGAAGATCTTCTTGACCGTCGCTGGGATTGAGGAATGCTCGAACTGGGACGTGGGATATGGCCCTGAAGGCTCATGCAACACTGCAAGACAGAGAACGCAACATTGTCAAGGAATGTGACCAAGTAAAATTGACTATGCATACGAAGTTCATGTGCAAACCTGTCCCGGGCTCGATCCAAGGAGAAACCAGTATCGCCGGCACTCGGACCCCGAGACGGTCGAAATTGAAGTTGTAAGGAGCAGGCCCGACGATGCCATCCGGGCTCGGGACGCCCTCCGCCGGCGTCGGGACATGGTCGTAGAAGCCGCCGTGCTCGTCGTAGACAATCACGAACAGGATCTCGTTCCATTGAGGGCTCGATCGCAACGCCTCGTACACCTCCTTCACGAACTTCTGGCCCTCGGAGATGTCGTGAGACGGGTGGTCGTCGTTGCCGGGGATGTGAGGCAGCTCGAAGTACCTTTGCTCGATCACGGTGTAGCTCGGCAGCTTCCCCTCCTTCGCATGTCTCTTGAAATGCAGGTCGAACTGATGGAAATGTTTCAAGTACTTCGGTTTTCTAAGGTTCCTGGAGAAGGAGAAAAACAGTTTTGAATTCGCCCTGGAGGTCCAAATATAAGCTACTAATCATCTTAATCAAATAGAAGATTAGCAATAAGCTACTAATCATCTTAAGTATTCAACTGTAAATTTAGTTATATGAGAAATATAATGTATGCATGAATGCATGGTGGGTCCACTATAATGACGGTTTAGAATAAGTTTATCGTGTGAATTTCAATTAAGATAATCAAACTCCACTAATTCTTATGTTTGAACAAAGGAAAAAAAAAACCCTTTTTTTAATCATTCCATGCTCATATTATATTTTTGAATAGCTAGATAGATTCGAACCTCTCGGCATTATAAAATGACTCGAAACGTGTCATTAAGCCGACGTTTTGACCTTAATAAATCAATAATTAGTGTCAAAGGACTCTATTATATGTCAAGGGAAAAGGACATAGTGAGGACCACCAGCATATTTGATAGGGTTTTAACGACCAAATCCACTCAAATTAAAGAGACATAAGCGATGATGAAAAGCAAAATGCCAAAGGATAGGGGGGTATGATCCGTGGCTAATTATGCCATGTCAAAGCATCATGATCAGACTTGCACCTAATCCTTGCTTACCAAAATTAAAAAAAAAAACAAAGCACGTCGCCGCCACTCTGTCAGAAGGAACATGGCCCCAAATCTAACTGGATCTAATTAAAAAAAGAAGGTAATTTCTAATTTTAAAAAAAAATGTGGAAGTTGAGATGAACTCTCATTGATTAATCGAAAGATAATGGTCTGGAGATCATGTTACTTGATTCTTTCTTTTTCCTAGGATTGCGGGGCAATGCACCTGCCTGGAGATAAATGATATGTCACCCCTCTTTCTTCTTTTTTCTTTTGAGCTGAAAATAGCTGGAATACCATTTTCAATTTCAGAGCTCTTACTGAATACCCTCCTTGCATTTCTTTTTTAGTCGGTCCTACTCTATTCCTATTTTAACGCTCACTCTCAGACTTTTGCCTTGCCTCCTTACAGGGCGTGGAATCGAAACTAACTCCTAAAACTACATCGTCCCCACCCCAACCCCTCCTGAAAATGTGGGAATTCGAACCCCCCACCTCTCCCTTCCAAGTTGGAAGGATGGCTACTAGAGCAAATCTCGGTGGTTACCTTCCTTGCATTTCAGAAAACCTGTATTTTGCATCTCTCCCTACCTAAAAGACCTCTATGATTTTGGGTGGATCTACATTCAAACTCCTCTCTCTCTCTCTCTCTCTCTCTCTTTGCGTGTTGACTGAGCCACATCCATCCAATGAGTCAACGCCACCCGGGCCCGAACTCCCTTGCCGCCGCTCGCCGACCTTCTCCCCGCGCCTCCATCTCCGTCTATGGCGAGCTCGCTCACCCCTCATGAACGTGCGAGCTTGACCGGAGCTCGCGACCACGGCAGCCTCTACAACATATCATGCTGAGTTTCTGCAGCTCAGCTTGGCCACCACAACATACTGTGGCAACGCCGATCGCCCCGTCGAGCGAGGTGGCCGTAGGGTCACCCCGAGCAAGACGGGTTCGAACGGGCCCTATAGTATAGGGAAATTGGCTCTCTTTTGATTGTCCCTACACATGTGACAATTGACTATGCAATTCCATTTTTGCCCATTCAAAAGGCCCATCTAATTAATACATGACTCCCTTCAGCTGAAGCATGTGACCCACGAGGACAAGATCAACTTTGGATCCGACATTGACAACTCCCTAAAGCAACGACACAGCAAAATCCACAATTTCCATGCTCAATCCCCCAAAAAAAAAAAAAAAAAAAAACGCCTTAGTTTTCCTAACTTGAAACGTCACAGCACGTTCTAGATGTGTCAAACCAAGAAAAGCTGGTCAACGAAATCGCGTCAACTTGAATGGATTTGATCGAGAGATATTAGGTGTAAAATCTAAGCAAATAAGAACCTCAACGAGCCAACATAGTATATAATATTATCTGTTAGAGAAATATCATGTGTAGGGCACTTAAAGTTAGGTCAGATCCGATTCTATTTTTTATAAACCAAACCCAGATAAAAAGATAAATAATAAAAAAAGCATGTTCTTCTTGGAATCATTCCCCTTCCGGAGATTGCGCCCATGAACACGAATCGAATATTTAGGAAAAGTTTCCCACCAAAACCAATAAAGCAACAATGCAATTTGTCTAACTTTTTAGAGGAATTTAAGGGAAATTCATTTTGATTTTCGTAGAACCGACCCACTTTAGATTAACAGTAGGTCAAAAGAAAAAGTGAAAATTGCCAAACTTTTCTTCATAATATTATTGCATTTCATTCTATCGAAAATGGTTTTGTTTTGCTTTTTTTTTTTTTTTTCCCTTGTTTTCCCGGTTTCATCGTACCTGTAAAAGAGGGTAGATGGAGGGTAAGCGTAGTAGATCCCGAAGCTGTGGCCGGCCTCGTGCATGGACTCGAAGACGGTCCTCTGCGGGTACCCCTCGACCAGCTTCTGCGTGTCGTTCCCCGTCGCGCCGCACGAGGTCGCCGCGTGCACGTACAGCCTGTTGGGCTGCGTCGACGCCGGGATTGACGCGAACCACCGGTCGCACACGGCGAACTCGGAGGCCAGCTCCTTGTAGACCGGCACGGCCTCCGGCCTGAACCCGTTCATGACGAACTCGGACAGCCCCGGCTGCTTCCGCTCCGCGTTCTGCGCGAACCCTTCCATGGCCGGGAGCAGGTTCTTGGACGGCGAGGTGGCGTCGTCCCACGGCTCGCCGAAGACCTGCTCGTAGATGGCCTGGAAGGAGTGGTCCGGGTCGGGGTCGACGTAGACGGCCGAGTTGCCGAAGGTGACGCGGAGCGAGTTGGAGTCGGCGACGGACAAAGGGTTGGACTGGGTGCCGTCGACGCCGTCGATGTCGGGGTTGAGGGACTTCATCCAGCCGAGCATGTGGTCGAAGGAGCGGTTCTCCTGGACCAGAACGACCACCGTCTTGATGGGACATGCCTGAGCGGCGGCGGCGCTGCTCTCGGAGACCATGTTCCGGTCGGGTCTGATCGGAGAGGGACGGTGAAATCCGGTGAGAACAGAAGAGTCTATAGATTGAGAAGAAAGAGGAGGGAGAAGGTGAGGGCCTTATGCAGATGGTTCAGGTTGTCGTTCTTGGGGTTGAGGAAGGTGCTACGAAAGTTAGGTCCATGTGCAAATATTTCACATGTGAAATAATTATAAAATGCTTCGATTGAACTTATGGATAGAGGGGACCCAAAATTTCAAATAATTAAATTAAATTAAATTGTCAAGATGAATTGTAGATGGCACTACCTAATTAATATAACTGCACGAGTTGACGATTTTCCTTGTTGAAAGAGGAGTTGTTCGAAAAATTACTAAAAAATCACTAGACCTGTTGCAATTTTGCCATTTCAATCCCAAACCTTTTAATTGTGCAGATTAAGTCTTAAATCTTTTCACATTTTAGTAATTGAGTCCATAAGAGAAATTGCTTATGTGGACCCCGAGCGTCCTATGTAGCTTAGCCAGCGAGGGCCAAGCCCTCAATAGCCATAGTGAGGGCATTGAGTGAGGTCCGCTGGCGAGGGTCGGCCATTGCATAGAACAAGAAAAAGGTAGAGAAAAATTGGAAAAAACCAAAAAAATATTATTAAAAATATCTACGTCAGCATCGGTTGTGCTAAGTAGGATTGTCAACATTCATATTAGCAATTTACAGCCAAAATTAGTTGGATGGACTGAATTGGCAAATTGTAAAAAGGTTTAAGACTCAATTGACACAATGAAAATGTTTTTAACTTAATTGGCAAAATTATGATAAGTGTATGACTTTTTTTGATAATTTTCCCATAATTCTTCCTGCTTGCAAGAGTACACAATGAAAGCTCCTCGCCTTATTGAAAAGTAAAGATCGGTAAATATACCAACTCTCAGGTTTTGAGATAACTATCATTGTTGTTTATGGGAAAGAATACCATTTGGCTTCCATCACTATTTCATTTTTTGCACCAAATACACTTATGTGATAGTGACACGTGAAGAGACAAGTTAATTGTAGATAAGAGGATTTCAAAAGAGATATCGTTTCTTTGAACTAGATTTTAATTGGATAGTTTTTTTAAAAAATTACACAATTAAATAAATGTTATTATCACAAACGTCCAACACCCAAATAAATCTCTCTCTCTCTCTCTCTCTCTCTCTCGTTGAACATTAACTTTCATTGTTTTATGTTGCTGAACATGTGTCAAATCTGTACTCGTGCAATCTTATTACTCTGAACAATGATGGTGTTGGGATGCCAAACTCAAGTGCACACTCCCAAAAGGCAAAGCCATACTTATAGATGAAGATCTCAGTATATGCTTATTATTACGGACAAATTCGGTGATCAGCCTCTATTTTTGGTTTGAAGAAGTCAGACATCTACTATTTGAATGCGTGAATCCTAATCTTATTTTAATGATTCATCTTATTATCTGAAGTTTATTTTATTTTAAAGCTGTATATGATTTGGTTTGGTTTGCAGTTGGATTGCATTATTTCCCTTTTGTATATTTGTGAAAATGAATGAAATGTTACTTTGACGAAGAACACTCATTTCTCAGTCTGCATGATTAAGTACTTTTAACATATTCATCACTCAATCTCGCATGGACACTTTATAGGTATACTTACTTTGGGATTTAATTCAATTTTCAAAACACCGATGGTGCATAACCCGAGGACAATTAATGCTCAGGAAACTACAAAGTTTCCTCAACTGGCTGCTTTCCAAGGTTTCTTAGAGCGCTTGTTAATAGATCCACGCGACAGAAATTCATTTCAAGGAAGATAAGTAGCTTTTCCCTTGTTGAAAAATTCTTGTGGGCTTTTTGTCCCTTTTACTATTTTAGCGAGTCAAAAGTAAGAACTAAAGAGTAAAACTATACTTTTAAGGGCGCGTTTGATAATCATTATGCTCCAGAGAACAATTTTCGATCAGAAATTATTATTTTTTTATTCTATTCCCGGGAGCAATTTCTGAGGAAAAAAACACGCTTGGTAACTATCCAAAATTTCTATTCCCGGATAGAAATGCGTTTGGTAAAATTCTTAAATTTTTTGTTTCTTTTAATTTTTTAATATTTTTATTATCTTTTTCTTTTTCTTTTTCTTTTCTTTTTCTCTTCTTTCTCCTTCTTTTTTGAGCCAGTTGTCAGCCACAGCGGTGGCCAGTTGTCGGCCACAGCGTTGGCCGGCGACCTGCTAGGTAAGGTCCAGTGAGCTCGCCGGAGCCTCGCCAGGGCAGGGTGAGGTCCGGCGAGCTTGTCGGAGGCTTGCCTGGCCAAGGCAAGGCTCGACCTCGCCTAGGCAACGTAAGGTCAGCCTCGCCGTGGCTGTGCGGGGTTGGCCTTGCCCAGCCAAGGTGAGGCTGACCTCGCCCAGCCACGGCAAGGCTCAGGCCAACGAGCCTCAACGAGCATCGCCGTGGCTAAGTGTCGCCGACCCTCGTTTGGCTGGTCGCCGGCCATAGCTGAGGCTGGCAACCGACCAAAGGGAAGAAGAAGAAAGGGGAAGAGAATAAGAGAAAAAGAAAAGAAAATAGAAAAAAAGAAAAAAATAAGAACTGATTCTAGGAATTGTTCTCGGGAATAAGAAGCTACTTTTTTCTACTTCTTGATTCTATTCCAAATCTATTCACGGGAATAAAAATTCAACCAAACGGATTTCTGTTCTTTTTTTTGTTCCAGGGAACAAAAGAACAGAATCAGACATTATTTGGAGTAAAAACAAACGAGCCCTAAGTGGCCCTGCAATTTTTTCTTTAGTTTTCAAAGGGTTGGACTGGGTGTTGTCGATGCCACCGATGTCGGGGTTGAGGGACTTCCTTTAGCCTAGCATGTGGTCGAAGGAGCGGTTCTCCTGGACCCGAACGACCCCCGTCTTGATCTGCCATGCCTGAGCGGCGGTGCGATGACGACGGTGGCACTTTCGGAGACCATGCTCCGGTCGGGTTTGATTGGTGAGGACAGTGAAATCCAGTGAGAAGAGAATAGTCTGTAGATGGAGAACAGAGAGGAGGGAGAAGGTGAGGGCCTTACGCTGATAGCTTAGGTCGTCCTTCTTGGGGTTGAGGAAGATGCCACGAAAGGTAGGTCCATGTGCAAATAATTTACACGTGAAATAATTGTAAAATGCTCGATTGACCTCATGGGATAGATAGGACCCAAAAAGTTAAATAAAATTAATATCATCAAGATAAATTGTGGATCGTACGATCAAATTAAAATAATTACCACGACTTGACGATTTCCTTGTTCAAAAAGGAGTTCTTTGAAAATTTATTAAAATATTACTAGACTTATTGCACTTTTGTCATTTCGTTTCCAAACTTTTTAATTGTGCTACTTGAATTCTAAACTTTTTCACATTTTGCTAATTGAGTCAATTTTTATTAATTTTGATCGAATTTTACTGACATTGACCTAGGGCGTCGTGGCCCTCATCTAGGCCCTCAATGGCCATAGCCCAAAGCTGGCGAGGTTTGGCCACTACATAGAATAAGAAAAAAAAAGTAAAGAAAAAGAAAAAATCAAAAAAAAAATATTATTAAAAAAATCTACGTCAATATTAGTTATGTCACGTAGGACAGTTAGCTACATATCAACAATTTCTAATCAAAATTAGCTAGATGGACTTAATTGGCAAATTGTGAAAATTTTTAAGACTTAATTGATATAATTAAAAGGTTTAGAACTTAATTAGCAAAAATTTAACAAATTTATGATTTTTTTTGGTAATTTTCTCGAAATTCTTCCCGCACGCAAGAGTACGCATTGAAAGCTACTTGCCTTATTTGAGAGTAAATATTGGTAAATCTAGCGACTCTCATGTTTTGAGAGAATTGTCATTGTTGATTACGAGAGAGAATACCATTCGGCTTCTATCAGTATTTCATTTTTCGCACCAAATACACTTATGTGATAGTGACACGTGAAGAAATAAGTCAATTATAGATGAGAGGATTTCGAATGGGATATGATTTCTTCAAATCGGGATTTTAATTGGACAGCTATTTTTGGAAAAAAAAATGCACAATTAAGTAAATATAACATCTTGTCTATGTTGGTGAACACTAACTTTCATTATTTCATGTTGTTGAATATTCTCGTATTCATACAACTATCTTTTTCAACCTTTATGAAGTGGAGGGTTTGAGCTAAATCTCACTCCCTTTTTATTTTCCTTAGCTAATTCGGTTTTCTATTTTTATTTTTATTTTTTTCCTACCATCCGTTTTGAAAAGCTTTTTCTCTTCTGATCTAATTTAGATCTAAAAGTTGTCCATGCCCTTTTGGGGAGGTTTTTACCCCAATCTATTCTAGATTTGGGTCTTTTCGCATGTATGATTTGGGGATTTTGCTTTCCTTAGGTTTCATTAGTGTACAAGTCCAGTGGAGATTAGATAAGTTTGTGAATGTTTAGCTCTCACAGGTGTCAAATCTATACTTGTGCAACCTTATTACTCTAAACGACGATGGTGTTGGGGATGCTAAACCTAGGCTCATGCCACCAAAAGGTAAAGTCATAACAACAGGTGGAGATCTTGGTGCGTTCTCCTTATTAATGACAGATTCATTGATCAGCTTTTGATTTTGATTATAGATTTGTTCTTCGAGCATGTGATCCCTAACTTTATTTTGATGACTCATCTAGTTATATGGAGCTTGTTTTATCTTAAAGTTGTATAGAAGTTGTCTTGGTTTGCAGTTGGATTGCATTATTTGCTTTTTGTGTTTTTGTGAAAACGATGAACCGCTACTTTGACGAAGAACACTCATTTCTCAGTCTACATGATTAAGTACTTTAACATATTCATCAATCAATCTCGCATGGACACTTTATAAGTATACTTACTTTGGGATTTAATTCAATTTTCAAAACACAGATGGTGCATAACCCGAGGACAATTAATGCTCAGGAAACTACAAAGTTTCCTCAGTTGGCTGCTTTCCAAGTTTTCTTAGAGCGATAGTTAGTAAATCCACGCTACAGAAATTCGTTACAAGGAAGATAAGTAGCTTTTCCCTCGTCGAAAAATTCTTATGGGCTTCTTAATCCTTTTCTATTTTAGTGAGTCAAAAGTAAGAACTAAAGAGTAAAGCCATGTTTCAAGTGGCCCTGCTTTATTTTTCTAGTTTTCAAAGGGTTGGACTGAGTGCTGTCGACGCCGTCGATGTCGGGATTGAGGTACTTCATCCAGCTGGGCATGTGGTCAAAACAGCGGTTTTCTTGGACTAGAACGACCACCGTCTTGATGGGGCATGCTTGAGGGGCGACGGTAGCGGCAGTAGGGTTGCTCTCCGAGACCATGTTTTGGTCAGGTTTGATTGGTGGAATACTGAAAGCCCAAAGCTAGTCCCTACAAGTTTTGGGCTTTCAGTATTTTGAAGGCAAGTTGAAAGCTGAAAGTCAGTTTTAAAGTTGAACTAAACGGTCTAGCATTTTCCCAAGGGGCCTTCAAAGCTGAAAGCCCCTTGAAAATGCTGAACCAAACACACCCTGAGTGCTGTCGACGCCGTCGATGTCGGGATTGAGGTACTTCATCCAGCTAGGCATGTGGTCAAAAGAGCGGTTCTCCTGGACTAGAACGACCACCGTCTTGATGGGGCATGCTTGAGGGGCGACGGCAGCGGCGGTAGGGTTGCTCTCCGAGACCATGTTTCGGTCGGATTTGATTGGTGAGGACAGTGAAATCCAGTGAGAAGAGAAGAGCCTATAGATTGAGAAGAAAGAGGAGGAAGAAGGTGAGGGCTTTACGCAGACGGTTTAGGTTGTCCTTCTTGGGGTTGAGGAAGGAGCTATGAAAGTTAGGTCCATATGCAAATAATTCACACATGAAATAATTGTAAAATGATCGATTGACTTTATGAATAGATGAGACCCAAAATTCATAGAATTAAATAAAATTAATATTATCAAGAGGAATAATAGATTGCACGATCCAATTAAAATAATTGCAACAAAGGCGTGATGATTTTCCACATTGAAAGGGGAGTTCTTTCCACTCGTGAGAGTCCGCATTGAAAGTTACATGTCCTATTTGAAGGTAAAGACTGACAAATCTACCGGCTCTCATGTTGCGAAGTAACTATCATCATCGATTGTTAAGGAGAGAACACCATTCGGCTCCTGTTGATATTCATTTCTCCATCGAATGCACTTATGTAATGATGACATGTGAAGAAAGAAGTCAATTATGGATGAGAAACACTGAGTTTACAAACTAAAAAGCAGTCGAAAAGTCCTCCTTTTTTTTTTCTTCTTCTCTTCTCCTCTCCATCATCTTCTTCAACCTCAGTCATGGGGGAGGGTTTCACCTAGTCTCACCTTTCCTTCTATCTTTTGTTGATTTTATATGAGCTTTCTTGTTCTTTTCTTCTTCTTTTTCTTTTCTCTCAATCTAAATCTAGGAGCTCTCTTCTCTTGATTTAGTTCTAGATATGAGAGTTTAAACTCTCCTAATTTAATTTTAGACTTTGGAGCTCTTCTCTCCTTATTTAGATGTGGGAGTTTATCAATAATTTCAAGTATTTGATACCTCCATGCTTTATCGACATGTTTTAATGATAATCATAGAAGCTTTGGCATCTCGCTGCAGTACGAAGATTTACTCTTCCAAATGTTAGATTTGTTTTTATTCAACTTATTTTGATTGCCTCCATACGGCAATAGTGTAGAGGAAGTCGAACCTCGGTGCGCACCATCAACTAGTAACGTCTTGGAGAAGAAATTTCCAATATATGCTAATCACTAATGATACTATAACATTCAACGATTGTCTGCCAATTATTTTACTTGACAAATCCATTCTTATGGAACAAATGTGTGCAGGACAATTAATACTCGAGAAATTGCAAAGTTCCCTTAATTAACTACATTTATAAGTGTTCTAAGGGTGCTCATTATCAGAGTCCACATGACAGAAATTCATTCCAAGGAAGATAAATAGCTTTTCCCTTTTTGGAAAATTCTTGTGCCTATTTAACCCCTTACTAATTAGTGAGTCAAAAGTAAGAACTAAAGAGTAAAGCTACGTTTCAAGATGCCCTACAATTATTTATTTAGTTGCTGAGTAATTATATTCGTTGATCAGACAAAGGAGAGAACCGCTTCCCATAACAGGCCCATAGACAACAGCAAGAAACAGTCCCTACCCCAAGAGCCAACAGGCCTTAGTCCAATTTCCACAAAGCCCAAGACTCAGCAGACCCTTAACCCATACCCAGGTGGCCAAACCAGTAAAACCAAATGACTCATCCAAAAGCAATGGTTTTTTTTTTTTTTTTAAACAAAAAAAAAAAAAAAAAACCCGACCCGGTTCAAGAACCTATAGGCCTGGGGGTTCACTAGCCTGCCAATTCAACCAGTTCAATGACATTGGAATGATTTTTTTTTGTCTCGAATTACATATTCTACCAACTTTTTTTTTCTTAATCCTACTCTATCATACTCTAACTTTCACTTTCAGATTTTTGCCATACCTCTTTGCAGGGCATGGGCGTCGAAATTCACACTTGAAACTAAATCATCTCCATCCCAATCCCCCCAAGAAGGTGGAGATTTGAATCCCCCACATCCTCCTTCCATGTTGAAAGGGTAGCTATTGAGTAAACCCCAATGATTATTCTACCAAATTAAATTACCATAAAAACAGTCATCCACCATAAAGCACGACTAGTTGAGGCGCTTCTTGCTCATTTGGGGGTCTAGACCTTTGCTTGTGCGAGTTATAAGGCCAAAAAATGGTCAAACCGTTGTCCGGTTCTTGACTTTTCCGATTCTTTCACAAGAAAAGGGATCGGTTCCTGCTCTAGTTCTTAGTTCAGCCGATTGAACTAGCCAATGCTGTCCGGGTTCTAATACTCGGTCTCCAGAGTCGCTTCAAAAACCAAATGGACCTCAGATCACAAGAGGACTCACCTTCACTTGGACATATATGGCTGCACTTGCAAGTGAAATGTTTCAGACCCTGCAAATGACCCCTTCCCTAAGGGTCCGTTCGTTTCGTGAAAAATAATTTCCGGGAAAACATTTTCCGGATTTTCCGGCGTTCGTTTCACGGAAAATGAATTCCTTAAGGAAAATGTTTTCCATCAAAGGAAAAAAAGTCTTAAAAGTAGAGGAAAATGTTTTCCACTTTTGAAAAGTGGAAAACATTTTCCTCACTTGATTTCTCTTATCTCACACCTCTACAAATCCCGACTTCCTCCTCCCATTTCTTTTTCTTCTTTTCTTTTTTTTCATTCGAATTATTTTTTAATTTTCTTTTTCTTTTTTTTAATTCGAATTGTTTTTAATTTCCTTTTTCTTTCCTTTTTATTTTTCTTTTTTCTTCTTTTTATTTTTTTTTATTTTTTTTTTTTTGTTTCTCATCTTCTTCTTTCTTGGCTAGTCGTCGACCAAGTGAACCTCAAGTTCGTCGATCTCAAAATCGCGCTCACCAATCTGGTGAGCGAAAATATATTCCTTACCGAATACCGGAAAATATTTTCCGAAACATTTTCAGGTTTTAGCCAAACACCATAAAATATTGTCATTTTCCTGGAAAATGACTTATAAGAAAATATTTTTTGGAAATGACTCATTTTCCGCGAAACGAACGGACCCTAAGTCAGCATTCAAATACATTCAAAAATCTAATCTTCCATCTCCTACGTGGCTCTTGAAATTCATTGGGAAGGACTCCTTTTCAATGATAATTATAGATTGGTGGACCGGAATTATCATCCCGAGTGGAGCGGTGCCCTAAAGACCAAGCCAAAGGAAAGAAGGAAAAAAAGTCAAAGCAACTACATTTTCTTCAAACCCTAAATCCTCAAACGATGAGAAATCCATTTTGTTCACTAGGGCACAAAAAAATAAAGAAAAAAAAAACAAGAGACTCACCTCGAATCAAAACGATGTCTTCTTTCCTTTTCTATGCTACCCATCTTCCTTCTCTTATGAAATTTCTTGTTCAATCAGTGGCGCCACAACCTACATCTCATGAAGGGTGCAATCACATCGCTACGGAAGTTAGCTCTCTTCGGGAGGAAGAAATGGCATAAGGGTGATTTGGAAGGTCAGCATTCTTCTTTTTGGGCGAGATTGCTTTCTTTGTTACACTCGATCGATCTAAGACCTAAGCCTATCGCGACTTTGTATGTATCCTCATCATGTCTAAATTCAAGACCACACATGCTATGCGAAAGGCCGACTCGTCTTAATTTTTCTGCCTTTTTTTTTCTTTTTCAAGTCTTTTGAAAAGACTTTTCAAGAAAAATTAATGGACGAGGTAACGTTGTTTTCTAGTTATGCTTATCCCATCCCATTTATACACCCACGTGTCGAGAAATAAGTAATTAGCATTACGTGTGATCCTCTGCCTTTTCCAAGAAGATATATCTCTCTCCCCCTTTCTTCCCCTTTAAAAAAAATTATCAAAAAAAAAAAAAAAAATATATATATATATATAGCAAACTCAATTTATCTTCATTTTCCAATTTTCCATTGTCAAGAAATCCTCGAATTTAGACCTACAGCGGCTTCGAGCTCCGACGAAACTCCCATAACCAGAGAGAGAGATAGAGAGATGGGGGTGGTGATCATCGACGGCTCGACGGTGCGCGCCTTCGTCGGCGAGGAGGAGCGGTTCAAGAAGAGCGTGGACGAGCGGTTCACAAACATCCAACACCTGAATAAATCTCTCTCTTTCTCTCTCTTGTTGAACATTAACTTTCATTGTTTTATGTTGTTGAACACAATGTCAAATCTATACTCGTGCAATCTTATTACTCTTAACAACGATGGTGTTGGGGATGCCAAACCCAACTGCACAGCCCCAAAAGGCAAAGCCATATCAATAGATGAAGATCTCAGTGTATGCTCATTATTAAAGACATATTCGGTGATCGGCCTTTATTTTTGGTTTGAAAAAGTCACACATCTTCTCTTTGAACATGTGACTCCTAATCTTATTTTGATTATTCATCTTGTTATCCTGAGCTTATTTTATTTTAAAGTTGTATATGATTTGTTTTGATTTGCAATTGGATTGCATTATTTCTCTTTTGTATTTTTGTGAATACAAATGAAATGTTACTTTGACAAGAAGCATTCATTTCTCAGTCTGCATGATTAAGTATTTAACACACTGATCAATCAATCTCGCATAGACACTTTATAAGTATACTTTGGGATTTAATTCAATTTGCAAAACACCCATCGTTCATAACCCGAGGACAATTAATGCTCGGGAAACTGCAAAGTTTCCTCATCTGGCTACTTTCTAAGTTTTCTTAGAGCGCTTGTTAATAAATCGACGCGACAGAAATTCATTTCGAGGAAGATAAGTAGCTTTTCCCTCGTTGAAAAATTCTTGTGGGCTTTTTGTCCCTTTTACTATTTTTGCGAGTCAAAAGTAAGAACTAAAGAGTAAGGGCGTGTTTGTTTGTGTTTTTATTTCGTTTATGAACAGTTTTTCTGTTTTTTTGTTCCTGGGAACAAAAAAAAAAAAGAGCAATGCGTTTGTTTGCATTTTGTTCCAAATCTGCTTTTTGTTCCCGAGAACAAAAAAGAACGAAAAACAAGAAAAAAAAAAATTGTTTCTTGCTTCTGGAACAAAAATAAAGAACAATTTTTCTCTCTCTTCTCTTTTCTTTTCTTTTCTTTTTTTTCTTCTTTTCTTCTTCTTCTTCTTCTTCTTTTCTTCTTCTTCTTGCTTTGGCCGGTCGCCAGCCATGGCCGAGGCCGGCGATCGGCCAAAGCAAGAAAAAAAAATGAAAAAAATGAAAAAAAAAACATTAAAAAATTAAAAGAAACAAAAAAAGAACATAAATTTACCAAACATGTTTTTTTTTTTTTTTTTTTATTTCGGGAACAAATTTACCAAACGCGCTTTTTTTGTTCAAAATCGTTCCTGGATGAAATAGTTTTTTTTATTTACGTTTCCCTAACAAAAAAAAACACAAACAAACGCACCCTAAAACTATTTCTTCTAAGTGGCCCTGCAATTTTCTATTTAGTTTTCAAAAGAATGGACTGAGTGTTGTCGACACTGTCGATGTCGGGATTGAGGGACTTCATTTAGCCGAGCATGTGGTCGAAGGAGCGGTTCTCCTAGACCAGAACGACCACCGTCTTGATGGGGCATGCCCGAGCGGCGGTGCGATGACGGCGACAGTGGCACTTTCGGAGACCATGCTCCGGTCGGGTTTGATTGGTGAGGACAGTGAAATCCAGTGAGAAGAGAAGAGAAAGGAGGGAGAGGGTGAGGGCCTTACGCTGATAGCTTCGGTCGTCCTTCTTGGGGTTGAGGAAGATGCTACGGAAGGTAGGTCCATGTGCTAATAATTTACACGTGAAATAATTGTAAAATGCTCGATTGACCTCATGGGATAGATAGGACCCAAAAAATTAAATAAAATTAATATCATCAAGATAAATTGTAGATTGCACGATCAAATTAAAATAATTACCACGACTTGACGAATTCCCTGTTCAAAAAGGAGTTCTTTGAAAAATTATTAAAATATTACCAAACCTATTGCAATTTTGTCATTTCGGTTCCAAACTTTTAATTGTGCTACTTGAATCTTAAGACTTTTTCACATTTTGTTAATTAAGTCAATTTTTATTAATTTTGATCGAAAATTACTGACATGGATCTAGGGTGTCGTGGCCCTCATCTAGGCCCTCAATGGCCATAGTGAGGGCTGCTACGCCCTCGCCCAAAGCTGGTGAGGTTTGGCCACTGCATAGAATAAGAAAAAAAAAGTAAAGAAAAAAGAAAAAACCAAAAAAAATATTATTAAAAAATATCTACATCAATGTTAGTTATGTCACGTAGGACAGTTAGCTACATATCAACAATTTCTAATCAAAATTAGTTGGATGGACTTAATTGGCAAGTTATGAAAATGTTTAAGACTTAATTAATATAATTAAAAGGTTTAGAACTTAATTAGCAAAAATTTAACAAGTTTATGACTTTTTTTGGTAATTTTCTCGAAATTCTTCCCGCATGCAAGAGTACGCATTGAAAGCTACTTGCCTTATTTGAAAGTAAAGATTGGTAAATCTAGTGACTCTCATGTTTTGAGATAACTGTCATTGTTGATTATGAGGGAGAATACCATTCGGCTTCTATCGGTTTTTCATTTTTCGCACCAAATACACTTACTTGATAGTGACATGTGAAGAAAATAAGTCAATTATAGATGAGAGGATTTCAAATGGGATATGATTTCTTCAAATCAGGATTTTAATTGGACAGCTATTTTTGGAAAAAAAAAATTGCACAATTAAGTAAAAATAACACCTTGTCCATGTTGGTGAACATTAACTTTCATTATTTCATGTTGTTGAATATTCTCATATTCATACAACTATTTTTTTCAACTTTAAGGAAGGGGAGGGTTTGAGCTAAATCTCTCCCTCGACTCCCTTTTTATTTTCCTTAGCTAATTCGGTTTTCTATTTTTATTGTTATTTGTTTCTTGCCATCCGTTTTGAAAAGCTTTTTCTCTTCTGATCTAATTTAGATCTAGAAGTTGTCCATGCCCTTTTTGGGGAGGTTTTTACCCCAATCTAATCTAGATTTGGGTCTTTTTGCATGTATGATTTGGAGATTTTGCTTTCCTTAGGTTTCATTAGTGTACATGTCCAGTGGAGATTGGATAAGTTTTGTGAATGTTTAGCTCTCACAAGTGTCAAGTCTATACTTGTGCAACCTTATTACTTAAACGACGATGGTGTCGGGGATGCTAAACCTAGGCTCATACCACCGAAAGGTAAAGTCATAGCAACCGTTGGAGATCTTGGTGCGTTCTCCTTATTAAAGACAAATTCATTGATCAGCTTTTGATTTTGATTATAGAATTGTTCTTTGAGCATATGATCCCTAACCTTATTCTGATTACTCATCTAGTTATATGGAGCTTGTTTTATCTTAAAGTTATATAGAAGTTGTCTTGGTTTGCAGTTGGATTGCATTATTTGCTTTTTGTGTTTTTGTGAAAATGATGAACTGCTACTCTGACGAAGAACACTCATTTCTCAGTCTACATGATTAAGTACTTTAACATATTCATCAATCAATCTCGCATGCACACTTTATAAGTATACTTACTTTGGGATTTAATTCAATTTTCAAAACACCGATGGTGCATAACCCGAGGACAATTAATGCTCAGGAAACTACAAAGTTTCCTCAACTGGCTGCTTTCCAAGTTTTCTTAGAGCTCTAGTTAGTAGATCCACGCTACAGAAATTCATTACAAGGAAGATAAGTAGCTTTTCCCTCTTCGAAAAATTCTTATGGATTTTTTAATCCTTTTATATTTTAGTGAGTCAAAAGTAAGAATTAAAGAGTAAAGCCATGTTTCAAGTGGCCCTGCTTTATTTTTCTAGTTTTCAAAGGGTTGGACTGAGTGCTGTCGACGCCGTCGATGCCGGGATTGAGGTACTTCATCCAGCTGGGCATGTGGTCAAAAGAGTGGTTTTCTTGGACTAGAACGACCACCGTCTTGATGGGGGCATGCTTGAGGGGCGACGGCAACGGCGGTAGGGTTGCTCTTCGAGACCATGTTTTGGTCAAGTTTGATTGGTGGAATGTTGAAAGCCCAAAGCTAGTCCCTACTAGCTTTGGGCTTTCAGCATTTTGAAGGCAAGTTAAAAGCTGAAAGCCAGTTTTAAAGTTGAACCAAACGGTCTAGCATTTTCCGAAGAGGCTTCTAGGGCTAAAAGCCCCTTGAAAATGCTGAACCAAACGCACCCTGAGTGCTGTCGACACTGTCGATGTCGGGATTGAGGTACTTCATCCAGCTGGGCATGTGGTCAAAAGAGCGGTTTTCCTAGACTAGAACGACCACCGTCTTGATGGGGCATGCTTGAGGGGGCGACGGCAGCGGTGGTAGGGTTGCTCTCTAGGACCATGTTTTGGTCGGGTTTGATTAGTGAGGACGGTGAAATCCAGTGAGAAGAGAAGAGCCTATAGATTGAGAAGAAAGAGGAGGAAGAAGGTGAGGGCTTTACGCAGACGGTTTAGGTTGTCCTTCTTGGGGTTGAGGAAGGAGCTATGGAAGTTAGGTCCATATGCAAATAATTCACACATGAAATAATTGTCAAATGATCGATTGACTTTATGAATAGATGAGACCCAAAATTCAAAGAATTAAATAAAATTAATATTATCAAGAGGAATAATAGATTGCACGATCCAATTAAAATAATTGCAACAACGGCATGACGATTTTCCACGTTGAAAGGGGAGTTCTTCCCACTCGCGAGAGTACGCATTGAAAGTTACATGTCCTATTTGGAGGTAAAGACTGACAAATCTACCGGCTCTCATGTTGCGAGGTAACTATCATCAACGATTGTTAAGGAGAGAACACCATCCGGCTCTATCGATATTCATTTCTCCATCGAATGCACTTATGTAATGGTGACATGTGAAGAAAGAAGTCAATTATAGATGAGAAACATTGAGTTTACAAACTAAAAAGCAGTTGCCAAGTCCTTTTTTTCTTTCTTCTCTCCTCTATTCATCATCTTCTTCAACCTTAGCCATGGGGGAGGGTTTGAGCTAGTCTCACCTTTCCTTCTATCTTTTGTTGATTTTACATGAGCTTTCTTGTTCTTTTCTCTCAATCTATATCGGGGCACTCTCTTCTCTTGATTTAGTTCTAGATATGAGAGTTTAAACTCTCCTAATTTAATTTTAGACTTTGGAGCTCTTCTCTCCCAATTTAGATGTGGGAGTTTATCAGTACTTTCAAGTATTTGATACCTCCATGCTCTATCGACGTACAAGTCATCCACCTCCAGTTTCAATGATAATCATAGAAGCTTTGGTGTCTTGCCGAAGTACAAAGATTTATTCTTCCGAATGTTAGATTTGTTTTTATTCAACTTATTTTGATTGCCTCCATACGGCAATGGTGTAGAGGAAGTCGAACGTAGGTGTGCACCATCAACTAGTAACGTCATAGTTATTGGAGAAAAAATTTCTGATATGTGCTAATCACTAATGATACTATAACATCAAGCGATTGTTTGCCAATTATTTTACTTGACAAATCCATTTTTATTGTGCTTAACCTTATCAATACTCTATTGATCTTCCCTATTTTATGCATTTGGTTTTGTTTTTGTAGTATTATGGCATTTGCTTTGTTTGGATTTACTTTGCCTTGAAAGTATATACGCTTCTTATATATCCTTTTGAGCAGTAAATATAATATTCTTTCGACAAAAACAAAAAAATACGGATGAGAAGACTTCAAAAAAGATATAATTTCTCCAAATCAGAATTTCAATTGAACAATTTTTAAAAAAATTGCAGTCATGTGAATGTTATTCTCACAGACATCCAACACCTGAATAAACTCTCTCTCTCTCTCTCTCTCTCTCTCTCTCTCTCTCTCATGTTGAACATTCATTTCTCTATAACTTTCATCGTTTCGTGTTGATGAACACTCATTTCTTAGTCTGCATGATCATGTACTTACATATTCATCAATCAATCTCACATAGACGCTTTATAAGTATACTTACTTTGGGATTTAATTCAATATTCAAAACATTGACTATGCATAACGCGAGACAATTAATACTCGAGAAATTGCAAAGTTCCCCTAATTAACTACATTTATAAGTGTTCTAAGGGTGCTCATTATCAGAGTCCGCACAATAGAAACTCATTCCAAGGAAGATAAGTAGCTTTTCCCTTTTTGGAAAATTCTTGTGTCTATTTAACCCTTTACTATTTAGTGAGTCAAAAGTAAGAACTAAAGAGTAAAGCTATGTTTCAAGTGGCCCTACAATTATTTATTTAGCTGCTGAGTAATTATATTCATTGATCAGACAAAGGAGAGAACCGCTTCCCATCACAGGCCCATAGACAACAGCAAGAAACAGTCCCTAACCCAAGAGCCAACAGGCCTTAGTCCAATTTTCACAAACCCCAAGACCCAGCAGACCCTTAACCCATACCCAGGTGGCCAAACCAGTAAAACCAAATGACTCATCCAAAAGCAATGGTTAAAAAAAAAAAAAAAAAAAACCGGACCCAGTTCAAGAACCTATAGGCCCGGGGGTTCACTAGCCGGCCAATTCAACCAGTTCAACGACGTTGGAATGATTTTTTTTTTTGTCTCGAATTACATATTCTACCAACTTTTTTTTTTCCTCAATCCTACTTTATTCATACTCTAACTTTCACTCTCAGGCTTTTGTCATGTCTCCTTGCATGGCGTGGGCGTCGAAATCCACACTTGAAACTAAATCGTTTAGACCTTTGCTTGTGCGAGTTATAAGGCCAAAAAATGGTCAAACCGTTGTCCGGTTCCTGACTTTTCCGATTCTTTCACAAGAAAAGGGATCGGTTCCTGCTCTAGTTCTTAGTTCAGCCGATCGAACTAGCCAATCTGGTCCGGGTTCTAATACTCTATCCCCAAAGTCGCTTCAAAAACCAAAGGGATCTCGGACTACAAGAGGACTCACCTTCACCTGGACATATATGGCTGCACTTGCAAGTGAAATGTTTCAGACCCTGCAAACGACCCCTTCCCTAAGTCAGCATTCAAATACATTCAAAAATCTAATCTTCCATCTCCCTACATGGCTCTTGAAATTCGTTGGGAATGACTCATTTTCAATGATAAATATAGAGTCGTGGACCGGAATTATCATCCCGAGTGGAGCGGTGCCCTAAAGACCAAGCCAATCCCCACAAAGGAAAGAACGAAAAAAAGTCAAAGCAACTACATTTTCTTCAAACCCTAAATCCTCAAACGATGAGAAATCCATTTTGTTCACTAGGGCAAAAAAATAAAGAAAAAAAACAAGAGACTCGCCTCGAATCAAAACGATGTCTTCTTTCCTTTTCTATGCTACCCATCTTCCTTCTCTTATGAAATTTCTTGTTCAATCAGTGGCGCCGCAACCTACATCTCATGAAGGGCGTAATCACATCGCTACGGAGATTAGCTCTCTTCGGGAGGAAGAAATGGCATAAGGGTGATTTGGAAGGTCGGCATTCTTCTTTTTGGGCGAGATTGCTTTCTTTGCTACACTCGATCGATCTAAGACCTAAGCCTATCGCGACTTTGTGTGTATCCTCATCGTGTCTAAATTCAAGACTCCATGTGCTACGCGGAAGGCCGATTTGTCGTAATTTTTCCGCCTTTATTTTTTTCTTTTTCAAGTCTTTTCAAAAGACTTTTCAAGAAAAATTAATGGACGAGGTAAGGTTGTTTTCTAGTTATGCTTATCCCATCCCATTTATACACCCACGTGTCGAGAAATAAGTAATTAGCATTACGTGTGATCCTCTGCCTTTTCCAAGAAGATATATCTCTCTCCCCCTTTCTTCCCCTTTAAAAAAAAATTTTATATATATATAGCAAACTCAATTTATCTTCATTTTCCAATTTTCCATTTTCAAGAAATCCTCGAATTTAGACCTACAGAGGCTTCGAGCTCCGACGAAACTCCCATAACCAGAGAGAGAGATAGAGAGATGGGGGTGGTGATCATCGACGGCTCGACGGTGCGCGCCTTCGTCGGCGAGGAGGAGCGGTTCAAGAAGAGCGTGGACGAGCGGTTCGCCGCCCTGGACCTGAACCACGACGGCGTCCTCTCCCGGTCGGAGCTCCGCAAGGCCTTCGAGTCGATGCGCCTCATCGAGACCCACTTCGGGGTGGACGTGGCCACCCCGCCGCAGGAGCTGACCCGCCTCTACGACTCCATCTTCGAGCGCTTCGACTGCGACGGCAGCGGCACCGTCGACCTCGAGGAGTTCCGGTCGGAGATGCGGAAGATCATGCTCGCCATCGCGGACGGCCTTGGGTCGTGTCCCATCCAGATGGCGCTCGAGGACGATAACTCCAACCTCCTCAAGCAAGCCGCGGACCTCGAGGCCGCAAAGCTCGGCGGCGGCGGCGGCGGCGGCGAGGCCAAGTCGTGAGGCTCCGATCAGGCCGGTGGATCGGTGATCGGTGAGTAATGAATAAGATCCGAGATTTGTAATTGCGAACCCGAGAGCTTACTTTCTTTACAGTTTGAACGAACCGGTAACGATATGAGTCGAGTTGGGTATGTTGCCAGTTGATTAGACTGATCTCCAGGCCTTGCAAGTTGAGGATCCGAATCTCAAGTCTTACTATGATAAGCCTTTGTGACCGCATATTCTTGTGAAGCATAAATCTTTGCGAATTAGATTTTACATGACACGAGAAAAAATTAAACGTTCACCAATAAAACATGGTAGCTCGGAGTATGGAGGCATTGATGGCTATGTTTTGTCAGTTTGATTCGCTAAATTATCTGAATTTTCGAGGAGAAAGTTGCTCGATTATTTTATTGTTGTGTTAATTTGTGATACTCAAGGTTTGCCAATCGAATTATGGTGCTACTTTGTTTATCTAAAGAGTGGGGAAGGTCACCAATATCATAAGGTAGATGAATGGCATTGCACAAGTAGGATCGATGCGATAATAAGAAGGGTTGTCGATGGTTCGGGTCAAACATCCTTTATGGAAGAATGGTGTTTCCTGCGACTCGAGAAGAACCCTAACTGAACACCTGATTCGGGTTGCTTTTTGGTTTTAATTTTTTTTTTCTTGTGGGCCATAGATGCTGAATCAATCTCCATTTATCCGAACTCTCACTTTTCCAGCGCAAATTTTGCAACAAATTGGTAAGCAAGAAATTTGAGAGGGGTGATTGCTCCTGTTGATACGATTCCTTAAATGGTTGAGTATGGTTCCCATTGATAGAAAAAGTTACTGGGTACATGTAATCTATTTCTTTTATAATTGATGAACACTCATTCCTCAGCCTGCATGATCAAGTACCTGCATATTCATCAATCAATCTCACAGAGACACTTTATAGCATGCATACTTTGGAATTTAATTCAATTTTTAGGATGATGGCGCATGACACAATGACAATTAATGCTCAGGAAACTACAAAGTTTCCTTGATTGACTAATTTGTGTTCTTAGGGTACTCACTAACATAGTCCCTATAACAAAATTCGTTCCAAGGAAGATAAGTAGGATTTCCCTTGTTAGAAAATTTTTGCGGCTCTTCAACCATTTACTATTGTTTTTTTTAAGTCTGTTCCACTTTAACTCTTAATTTACTCTCAAATTTTTTTAGTCTATCCAGTCGAGCAACACACGCAAGGCCAAGCCAATCTCTACATAAAAGAATAAAAAGTCAAAGTAACTACATTTCCCACCGGACCCTAACGTGAATAATTTGCTTCTAACAGTGTCATAATCTTCAACAACGCGAAAGCCTTTTTTTCTTTCTTTCGCTAGGGCAAACCGGGGGAAAAAAACAGAACCACCTCGACTCAAAACAATGTCTCCTCTCCCTAGCTCCGCTACCATCTTTCTTCTCTTGTGAAATTTCCACTTCGACCGACACCGCACCACGACCTCTCCTATCAAGGGCCTGCTGCAGCCACGTCGCTTCTGGGGCTTAGCTATCCGGTCGTCGAAAGAATGAAAACAAGGGCAGCCTGGGAAGCTCGACTTTTCTTCATTTTGGCGTGACAGCTTTCTTTGCCATATGGGATCGATCTAAGACCTCCTAAATTTATTGCACCTTTGCAGCGCATCCGTTGTCATGTGCCAAACAGAAGACCTCCCCCGGCGTACCATGCGACAGGCTGATTCGTCCTAGTTTTCCACCAAACTACATAAATAAAAATTAGATAAAAAAATGCGAAATTAGGCATTACATGTGATCCTCGGCCTTTTCCACGAAGATAATATCTCTTAAATAAAGATTATTTTAAAACTCAATTTTCCATTTTCCATTTTCCATCTTCAGTGGCTCCTCGATTTAGACAGCTTCGAGCTTCGACGAAACTTGCATAACTGGAGAGAGAGAGAGAGAGATGGGCATAGTGATAATCGATGGCTCGACGGTGCGTGCTTTCGTGGGCGACGAGAAGCAGTTCAAAGAGAGTGTGGACAAGCGGTTCACCTCCCTGGACCTGAACCGCGATGGTGTCCTCTCCCGGTCCGAGCTCCGCAAGGCCTTCGAGTCCATGCGCCTCATGGAGACTCACTTCAGTGTCAACGTCGCCACCCCGCCGCAGGAGCTCACCCACCTCTACGACTCCATCTTCGAGCGCTTTGACTGTGATGGCAGCGGCCCCGTCGACCTGGAGGGAGGAGTTCTGGTCGGAGATGCGGGAGATCATGCTCGCCAACGCGGACGGCCTTGGATCATGCCCCATCCAAATGGTGCTCGAGGATGACAACTCCAGCCTCCTCAAGCACGCTGCGGACCTCGAGGCCTCAAAGCTCGGCGACGGCGAGGCCAAGTCGTGAGGCTTCAGTTGTGCCGGCAGGTCGGTGATCAGTGAGTAACGAATAAGATTCGGGACTTGTAATTGCATCCTCGATAACCTGTTTTCTCTGCAGTTTGAATGGACCGGCCACGGTTTAGTTTAGTTTGCATCGGGTCGGGTCGGGTTGGGTCTTTAGCTCGGTCGGGTATGTGCCAGTCGGTTAGAATGATTACTAGGCCTTACAAGTTGAATCCCCTGAGGATCCGAATCTTAGGTCTTATTATAATAAAGCCTTCGTAACCGCATATTCAACCTCGATTTCAGAGAAAAATTAAAAATATTTACCAATAAAAATTTGTAGCTCCGAAAATGGAGGCATCAATAGTTATGTTTTGTCAGTTGAATTCGCTAAATTATCTAATTTTTCAAGGAGCAGAGTTACTCAATTATTTTATCGTCATGCTAATTCGGGATATTCGAGCTTTGTCATTCGAATCATAGTACTTCATTTAACCAACAGGTGGGGAAGGTCACCGAATGTCATGAGGCAAATGGATGGCATCAAAAAAGTAGAATTGATGTGATCATAAGCACGGCTGTCGATGGCTCCGGACGGGTATTCTTTTTGGAAGAATGGTGTTTTTCTATGACTGGAGAAGAACCTGAACTAAACACCCGTGTCTGGTTGGCTATTGGTTTTATTTTCCTGTTGGTCATAGACGTTGAATCAATCTCTATTTATCAGGACTTACACTTTTCCAGCACAAATTTTGCAACAAATTGCTGGGAAGCAAGAAACTTGAGAGGAGCGATTGCTTCTATTGATACGGCTTCTCAAAATGTTAGATGTGGTTCATGTCCCCATTGACAAAAATAGTTTCTAAGTATATATAATCTCTTTCTCTTGTTATTGAATGATGTAAAAAAGAGGCGCGAGATGATAATTATAGTGGAATTCTCTACTGGACGTAACCCAAATTTAAGGATGAATCAAGATAAAAATCTTGTGTCTCGATTATTTTTCTTGCTTTCATTCTTTATTTCTTTATGGTTGTAAGTCGAATCCTAATACAAAACACTTCCATCCCTACCAGCACCCTTCAAGATTTTCAATCACAATGAGCACCAATGTGAGACTGAACTGACACTCTAAAGCAAGATTTGCTCCAAAATCCCGTCTTATTTTCATCATCAAGATTTGCTCTTGTTCTTGGTCAGGTTTAATCGGTGAGAACAGTGAAATCCAGTGAGAAGAGGAGAGTCTAATACAGCTGGAGAAGAAAGAGGAGGGAGAAGGTGGGGCTTTATGCAATGGTTTAGGTTTTGTCCTTCTTGCGGGGGAGGAAGGAGCTGCAGAGGTTAGGTCCATCTACAATTGAACAAGGGAGTTCTTCCCACTGTCGAGAATACACATTGAAAGCTACTTGCCCAATTATTTGAAGGTAAAGATTGGTAAATTTATTGGCTCTCATGTTTCGAGATAACTATCATCATCAATCATTAGGAGATAACATCATTTAGCTCATGTCGGTATTTTATTTTTCATATTGAATGCACTTATATAATAATGACAAGTGAAGAAACAAGTCAATTGTGAGAATTTCAAAAGAGCCATGATTCCTTTCGAACATGATTTTAAGTAGACGGTTTTTTGAAAATTGTTAAACCAAAGTAAATGTAATTCTCACAAAAAACCTAACCCCTCAAATAGAACAAAACCCTAAGCCAACCCGGCACTGACCACCTCTATTCCCTAGTCTCCCCACACTACAAGATATAGCTAGATAGTGACATTTTCGAGCCTAATGGGAACATCCAATAAACGTCCTGACTGAATCGGGAAATTTCTATGAACAACTCAATGCCATTAGGGATATACAACATTTGAGACACACCTCGACAAGCGTCCCAAATATTTTGTCCCCTCTAGACTAACTTATTCCATATGATCAATATCATTGATCTCTTTAACATTTCTCTAACTTAACGTTAGCGTACAAAATGAGGATACACGTATCAAATTAGCTCTCCAATATCATAGCATCTATACATGATAATGATCCTGTTAACTCTGTGCCCCCGAGATGCTTTTTTAGTATACTTAATTCGAAATAATGCATTTTCCTAAAAAAACTAATCGCGTACAAGAAGCTTTTACCATTAAGAAAAACTTAGTGGCTTTTTAACCCTTTTCTATTTAAGTGAGTCAAAAGTAAGAACCAAAGAGTAAGTAATGTTTCTAGTGGCCCTACATTCATCTGTATATTTATTTATTTATGCAACAATCTTTATTGATCGAATGCCAAAGACAGATGGGACAACCACTTCCCATTGCTCACAAACCCAAGAGCCAACGGGCCTCAATCCTATTTTCACAAAGCCCAAGACCCAGCAGGCCCCTAAACCCATACCCAAGTAGCTAAACCAGCAGACGAAAATCACACCCAGAAAATCAGATGAAAAATGTCCAAAAGCAGGGTTTTCATTTTATGTTCTAAATCCAATCTATCGTCTACTTGTAATCCTCGCTTTATGAATGAATAACATATTTCAGATCAAAAAAAAAAAAACCAGACCCAATTCGAGAACAGATAGGCCCGGCGGTTCGCAGGACCCACCAATTCAACCGGTTCCATTGCCGGTCGAACCGTTAGAACAATTTTCGTCTCAAGTTACACGTTTTATCAGTCCAAGTTAGATCAAGACATACAAAAAAAAAAAAAAAAATCTGAGTTCCCACTAAAACAGTTATCCATGATCCCTCGCTTCTACAAGGCTAAAATATTGTTTTTTATAGGGCCAAAATATCCGTCATACAGTTTGGCAATTCACTGACTTGACTAATTCTTGACCACTCCGATTATATTGGACCACGATTCTGTTTTTGATTGAACTAGTTGAACCAGGCTATTCGGTCCGGTTTCAGACCCTACAAAATGCTCCCATTCTCGGCTCAAACTGATTAAGACAGCATTTGTTTTGTGAAAAATGATTGATTTGGAAAATATTTTTAAAAAATAATCACTTGTGTCACCTATAAAAATGAATAAACAAAAATATTTTCATCATTTACAAAAGTGTTTAGGCATAAATTATTGTTGATAATGACAATATTTTTCGTTGGCTAATTATTTTAAAAAATAAAAGTGATTACTTTTAGAATTTTTTTTCCAAATCATTCATTTTTCTCGAAATAAATTAAACCTAAATGTTAACTTTGTCCCAAAGTCTCTAGAAAAATCAATACGTCGTGGGATTGCATGAGAATTCACCTTCATCTGGACAAATATAGCTGCCCTTGCAAACGAAATGTTTCAGACCCTGCAAAAATTCAAAATTTTAGCACTCTCAACATCTAAATTTCCATCTTCTGTGTTAGAAATATATTATTTAATTTGGAGTATCTCTCGTATCATAAACTCATTATTCTAATTGATTGTATTTTATACTATGATGTTATGTTACTGTAGATAGGCTTATGTATGGTTCAGTGAAACACATAGAAAATTCCACGATTTTATTTTTCACTTTACACTTATCATGATATCATAGCCACTATAGATTCAGAAATGCCCATTGAGTCTGTCACAAGGTGGTGGCCGCAACAACATTAATCAGTCGCTCGATGTCCGTATTTGGCTAAATCCACCGTTGTTGAGTGCTATACCGCCACTTTCTGTTGCTTCTTTCGTAAAATTGATGCCACCATTAGATTCACCACCTCCAAAAGAACTAGACCATGAAATTTCATCGCCGTTAGCCGCCAGACAAGCTCTCACGCTCCGCCACGTGCCGCTACCTCTTGGACCCATGGACCCCGATAAGTTTCAGTGCTGTTTTGACATTTTTAATACCATTATTCGGCAAATCAACGCCACCATCCACCTCTACATCGATCCGGGGTTAGAATATGGGAAGATTGTCGTCGCACGGCATGTCACGCACTGTCGAAAGCTTCTGCAAGCGGCCCCTCACAAGGTCCATCGCACTTGCTGACAAGTGATGTCATTAGACATGTCATCAGCACGTCACCTACCATAGGTAACATATCTCCTTACGAGCACTTGCATAGTAATGTTTCGAATTACAAACATTTTCAAGTCTTTGATAATGTTTGTTTCGTGCATGTACTCCCTAATGAAGGCATGAAGTTAGAGCCTTGTGCTCGCTTATGTTGTTTCCTTGAGTATGACATTGAGCATAAATGGTATATATGTTGGGATCTCATCTCTAAATGTCTACGTGTCTCACCATGGTACTTTTTAGGAACTCTCATCTCTCTATCCTTTTGAGTCATCTCTAACCGTTCGCTTCTTCACCAACCTTTCAGTGGAATATTTCGTAATGATGACACGATTGCATTGTTCTCTTCGGAGTTGTCCTCTTCTAATCTTAATGCAAGTACATCTGGCAATCCCATTTCAGGAGCCCTGACATGTCCATGTCATCTGCAAATTCTCCGCCCTTAGAAATACCTTCTTCTCATGTTCGTCATTACACCCATGTAAGTTAACCATCTGTTCAACTTCATGATTTTCATTATTACTCTACTATTTGCTTATTTCCACAAGCCTCATACATTTAGAGAAGCTTGCACTAATCCTCTTTGGTAACAAGCAATGGTGGATGAGTTGCAAGCATTAGATAAATCCTATACTTAGGATTTGGTTGATTTGCTACATAAAAAGTTTGCTATAGGTTGTAAATGGGTGTATAAGACCAAAACAAAGGCAGATGGTATAGCGGAATGCTATAAAACTTGACTACTAGCAAAGGTTTTACTCAAGAGTATGGGATTGATTATGATGAAATGTTTGATCTAGATGCATGTCTTACGTCCGTTCAAAGCCTTCTTGTTGTGGCCTTTGCTCCAAATGGATGTTAAAAATTCAGTTCTTAATGGTGATCTTACTAAGGAAGTATATATGGAACCTCCTCCGAGATATACTACTTCTAATAAAGTGTGTCAATTACGTTAAACATTATATGGATTGAAGCAGGCTCTTTGTACTTGGTACTCCAAGCTTAGCTCTACCGTGGAACACCTTGGATTTAAATCTAGTATCTATGACAATGCTTTATTTGTTCAACGAAAGTCTTGTGGGTATTTTCTACTACTTTTATATGTGGACAACATGGCTATAATTAGCAATGATTAAACCAACACTACAAAATTCTAGCTATATCTCAGTCAATAGTTTGAAATGAAAGATCTTGGTCAACTCAGTTATTTTCTAAGTTTAGAGGTTACTTTAGATTTCTCTGGCTATTATCTTTCTCAAGCTAAATATGTCACTAATGTCCTTTTTTGAGCAAGGACTCAGTAATAACAAGACTACTGCAACTCCCATTGAGGCTAATGCCAAATTTAATGACAAAGATGAGACTCTTCTTTCAAATCCTACTCTCTATTGACAGCTAGTTGGTAGTCTTATATACCTCATTGTGACTCCTCTTAACATAGCCTACGACGTTCACATTGTTAGTCAATTCATTACTACACTACGAACCACTCATTTTGCTATCGTTCTTCGCTATTTTAAGGGCACCTTATTAGATTGGTCTTCACTTTGCTAAATCTACCTTAGAGTCGAAAGCTTGCTTTGATGTTGACTAGGCTAGCAACCCTCTTAATCATCGCTCCACCACTGGCTACTGCTTCTTTCTAGGTAACTCACTAATCTCCTAGCGTAGCAAGAAACTGACTATTGTCGCTCGATCTAGTACGAAAGAAAAATATTGTGCTCTTGCTGATACAACAATAGAATTATTATGATTATGATGGTTATTAGAGGACATGGGTGTCCATCATACCATTCCACAATACTTTATTGTGACAATTAGAGTACTATTAAATAGCACATGATGATGTTTTCCATAGACACACCAAGTATATCGAGATAGATTGTCATTTTATATGTTCTCATTGATTTCAAGGCGCCATTCATTTTGTCTCCACTTCATCAATTAATCAAATTGCTGATATATTCACTAAGGCACATTCACCGGGCATTTTCAAGATCTCTTCTTTAAACTTTAGTGAACTTCTTCCATGTCACGTTGAGTTTGAAGGGATTTTAAAAATATCTATGTAATTATGAGTATCCCTCAAATCATAATATGATTGTAAGTATTTCTATGGTATCATAATCTCGTTATTCAAATTGATTGTAATGTCATTTTGTAAAGCCTATAAATAAACTCATGATAATTCAATGAAATACATAGAAAATTTGACAACTTTATTTTCTACTTTACATTTATCATTCAGCATGACTCTTGCACATCATCAAGAAGCGCATTCTTTTTGTCTCCAATTAAAGAATCAAAGGTGATTCTTAGTGAAAACATATTTTAACAACCCGACATAATAAATTGCAATATTTCAAATCGCCGTTTAAGATAATTGACATTCACATTAATGATTGTCGATCAAAATTGATAAATTATTAAAAAATTTAAAAATGCAATCAGACTGATTAAAAGTTTTGCAAATTGTACTACCAAAGGGGGTACAAATAAAGTTGTGGACTGCAATTAGTGTCCTCGAACTTCGAGCACTAAGTATGCTTTTCCCATCAGACAGAAAAAAAAGGTATGCTTTCCCCCCAAAAAGAAATATTTAAAAGAAATCAATTTGTGGACATCGAATTGTGAAGTGTCCACGTGACCCCCTGGATTAGTTAAAATAGAAATAAAATATCTCTCTCACTTTATTCCCCTTAAAAAAGTAAACAGAAAAATATCAAATTCAAATATTTTTTCTTTTTGCTCTCCATTTTCGTTTTTAATATATGCTCACTTCAGACAAGCTACCAGTTTCGAGCTTCGACAAAACTCACGTAACCATAAGAGGAGAGAGAGAGAGAGAGAGAGAGTAGGTGAGAGATGGGGGTGGTGATAATCGACGGCTCGACGGTGCGCGCCTTCGTCGGCGACGAGGAGCAGTTCAAGAAGAGCATGGACGAGCGTTTCGCCGCCCTGGACCTGAACCGCGACGGCGTCCTCTCCCGGTCGGAGCTCCGCAAGGTCTTCGAGTCCATGCGCCTCATCGAGTCCGACTTCGGGGTGGACGTCGCCACCCCGCCGCAGGAGCTCACCCGCCTCTACGACTCCATCTTCGAGCGCTTCGACGGCGACGGCAGCGGCGCCGTCGACCTGGAGGAGTTCCGGTCGGAGATGCGGAAGATCATGCTCGCCATCGCCGACGGCCTCGGCTCGTGCCCCATCCAGATGGCGCTCGAGGAGGACGACCCCAGCTTCCTCAAGCGCGCCGTGGACCTCGAGGCCTCGAAGCTCGGCGAGGCCAAGCCGTGAGGCTTCGATCCGGCCGGCTTCGCCGGCCGGTCGATCGGTGAGTGATGAATAAGCTCCGGGATTTGTAGCAATGAACCCGAGAATCTGTTTTCTCCGTAGTGCCCGTTTGCTACGGTTCGGGTCGGGTCTTGTGTTCGGTCATGTATGTGCCAATATTTGTGAAGCATATATCTTTAGAGTATCGATTTTATATAATATGATAAAGATTAAATCGATGGGCAAGTGACCAATTGATTCGCGTTGTCGTGTTAACGGGTAAGCCTATTGTTTCTTGGTGGAAGTCCTTTTTTATCTACAACAACCAGCCTCCACCCCACCACTGATGGCAGATCCCTGCCACGGACCACCTCAACCGCCACCGGCAATGTGGCTGGTGGTTGCCACTAGGGCCACCAATTGGGACATCATCAATGGTGTTTGGTGGTTCACATACTGTTGTAGATACCATATAGATCCGTCCTTTTTCTCTTTTTGATTTTGGCTTTTACATCTTAGTTTAGATTTACCTTGCTAAAGTGCTTTTGGTCATCATTTCTTCATTTCAGTGATCAGCATCATATTTAAAATATGAGTTATTTTGGCGGGTTTGGATTAGGTCTGAATTGAGTTAGGTGCGGGTTACATAAATTACTTCATATGAAAATGGGTTTATGTGGGTCAATATAGTCCACAGGAATATGTGGTCCACTCAAACCTACTTACCCGTTCGCCACTTCTACTCTCAATTATACTGTTGACCACACTCATGTTGGATGCAAATGTTGAAAATTTATGTAAGAAATGACTCTCAAATTAAGAATTGAAGATCCCATGAAAAGTCATGACTGGTTGATTTTTAGTTCTCGCGATCTTCCTTTTGCTTAAAATTTGAGGTGCAGCTTTGAGTTCTAATCTTTATTTGGTGCAATTTAGTGTTTATCATTTTGATGAGCTCAGGTTTGTGTAGTCCCATTTATTTAGTGGGGAGAGAATCCACAAAATGAGGAGCACTGCTCATAAGGATTTATAGATAGAAAGTGACCAATTTTCAGTGGGGTCAATTGGTGCTCCATCCCTGGCTTTCTGCCTACTCCTTTTCAAGGTCCATAATATATAAATTCTTGGTATTGACATCTTTTCATTCTAAGCGAAAATCTTCTGACTAATTCATCATTCTCTTCCTTTGTCTCTTCTTACGATAAGCAGTATCTAAGTCTCTGTTTTGACCAACTCAATCCATGCAAATTGGATCCGTCAAAATGGTTGAGGGACCCATTTCTTAATACGTATTTAATGGGCTGAACCATTAAATGGGTTGTGTTATATTTAATAAATTAGTCATAAATAGGTTTAGACCCAATTCTATAGTCATAAATGAGTTTAATATGTATATTAAATGGATTTACAATTTATTTAGACCCTATCCACTTTTATAACTTTCTCTTTTACTTGATCTTGCGTTTACCTTAATTTCTGTATAAGTTTTCCTAAATTTGGTTAAACATAGAAGTGTTTTAATAATACATATTGGGTCATATATATATATGATATAAACCACTAAATTTGTATCGTATTGAAATGAGTTGAAATGACTTAGATTGGTCAATTTATGTTGAACTATTTTTGGCTCAGTTCGTCTATAGATGAGCCTAATGGAACTTGTCCCTTCACTACTTCATTTCTATTTCTCTACTATAGTGATCGAGTCCCTCTCTCCATCTTTCTTTTCACCTTGCCATATCCAACTATTGTGCTCTTCTCCCCTATTTGTCAATGTTCACTCACTCTAACTCCCATACTTTTGCTGAACTCTTTATTAAATTACATGTTGGACCTAAGTCTGTCCTTAAATTACCTCAACATCTTTGGACGTAAAACAACGAGAGAGTAGAGCGAAAATATATTTTACCAAATTTGAAAAATTGATATGTGTGAATACCGAAACGGCTCAAGAAAGACAGGCAAAGCGGCCATATTGATCTTGAAAAATACCAACTTTGGGCGAAAAATTTTGGGGGAAAAAAGAACAGTGACGTGACGGTGCACTTCATGATTATTGTCCTTTTCTCCTCGTCGAATTGGCGGGACATTGTCAGCAAAGATGCGGCACTCGATTTGTCGGACGTGCCACCCCTACACAAACGAAGACAAGGAGGAACTCGGGTACTTGATTTAAAAAAATGGGTGCAAGTTTAAGCGCTTGCGACCCATGGGATAATTTTCTTAAAAGTCTTTTTTGTATTATGAAGCCATCGATTTAATTTTTCATTTTTCAATTCGATTGATATAATCATAAATCTATTGAAAATTTATCAATTTAATTATAAATTTTTTAATGATTTGTTAATATAATCATTCTAACTAAATTTAATTATAAACTAATGAAAAATTATAAAATTTTTTTTTAAAAAAAAAAAAAAAAAAAATTATTCCAACATCAACATTGGTGATGTTACGTAGCACGATTGATGATGTGTACTTCAACAATTTTTAAGGCAAAATTACTCAAATGAACTCAATTAACAAATTCTCAAAAGATTTAAGATTAAATTAGTCAAATAAAAATATTATGATTGAATTGATACATTTGAAATAAGATTCAAGACGATTTTAGTGATTTTCTCAGAAGGAGACTCGCCCCACAACTTTAGAGTGGGGTCGAGCCATTTTTGTTGGATATTTTTGGCACCCCTTTATCGGTGCACGATGCTTTCTGTATTGAAGCGGGCAAACAATTCCGTCACAAAGGTAACCGAAAGGACCGATAGAAAGATAAGGCGCATAATCTAGGAAAAGAGCCATGATCGAGACAAGAAGAATCCCAATTAAGCTCGATCTCGTGCAAGAATTGTGGTCCACATTCGGTCGGTCGGAACAAGTGCTGTGCAGATGTCAGAAGTACCTCTCGACTTTTCTTTTAATTCGATTAAGTACTTGAACCGAACAATAGGCTAACTTCTATTAAGATAATTTAATTTAGTTGTGATACTTGACGTGGCTAACTTCACCGTTAAGACACCTTTAGTTGGACATGTTGCTTGCCGATGTGTCGTTTGGCAATGATGCCAAGTCGGAAAATGAACCATCGGACGGTTGAGATGCATCCACGTCGCTCTCGGTACACAAATCTTAATTATGACTCCATTTATTTCGCTAGGTAAATGAATGATTGAATAAGAAATTGATCTAAAATCGATCGTTTGCACCACTTCAAATAATTAGACAATGAAAAATATTTTTATCATCGACAAGAATTTTAGGCTTACTTTATTTCCACTCTTTTATTGGCTTCTAACATCCTTATAACATTAAATTGGCTACATTAATTCTCACAGGTTTCATTATTGATTTAAGATTATTTCTTACCTTTTTCACCCCTTACTATTGGTTCCTGACACTTTGTATCACATTAAATTAATTAATTATCTCTTACGATTCCTACTCTTAATTTAATATTATATTTTACCTTTATTTCTTCTTCTTCTTCTTCTTCTTTTCAATTTTACTAAAAGAAAAAAAAATTTTTTTTTTTTTGTCGGTCTACTTTCTTTCCTATTTTAATTCTCACACTCAAACTTTTGCCCTGCTTCCATGCAAGGTGTGGGGATCGAAACCCACTCCTGAGATTAATTCGTCCCTACCTCAACCCGCCTGAGAAGGTGGGGATTCGAACCTCCCACCTCCCCCTTCCAAATTGGAAGGGTGGCCACTGGAGTAAACCCCAATGGTTTACTAAAAGAAAAACTTACCCACGTCACTTTCAAACAACTTTTCTTTTTCTTTTCACACTAGCCAATTCATCCACACTCGTTACATTTCAACGTTTCCTTCATGTTTGTCTTCTTCAAAACTTATTCTCAACTATTATAACCTAAGCAAGTACTAATCATATATTGGAGTAAAGAAATATTAATTTTATGTATAAATTGTTTACTTTATTTTTGTAGATTATCCTCATGAATGTGAATTTTTTTTACTTTGAATTTTGGTATAAATTACTCAAAAATCGAATATTGTGGCTATGTATGCATTATATATAATTTACTCAAAAATTATCATCTTACTTGTGCTTAAATTACTTTTCCAATACTTTTTTTCTTAATATAAAAAAATAAATATAAAAATCATTAATAAAATAACTATTTTTTGCTAGAAAAATAATAATTAGGTAGCAATCTATCAAATAAATATTTTTTTAAAAAAAGTGGGGGACCAATTTTGTTCCAAACTGAGAAAGTAAAGGAAAAAAACCAAAAAAGAAGTAATAAAGGCAAGCGTGGGTCTTAAACCAAGAATGGGCCCTATATTTAATATTAATAAATATGAATTGAGAGAGGCATGTGTGGTTTGTCTCTAGTAAAATTGAAACAAATAAAAAAGAAAAAAATATAAGAGATAATGTTAAATCTGGAGCCCACAACAGTTAATGTAGTTAATTCAATATAAAATAGCATTTCAAGAGCTAAGGGTTGGAAATAGTGCGAGCCTAATTTTATATTTAAACATTTTTATGGATGATGAATATATTTTCATTATAACATTTTAATAAATAAAACAAGGGATTATTTTTAGGAAAATTATTTTCAGGTTATTCATTTCTCTCAAAATAAACAAAACATTAATCTCTATTTTTTTTTTTTTTTTTTTTTTTTGGAGCCACCAGTGTCCGCCCATGAAGGAGAGTAGACAAACGCCACACGCGACCACTAGGACTTAGAACCGCCACAAGCCTCGCGCCACCATAGCCAACTCACGCCACCAAGACTAACGACCATCATTTAAATCGTACCAACACTAGTTTGCATCACCACCACGAACGACCATCTCGACCCGCGCAATAAGGGGTTTTGCATCACCCATGTTTAATATTAACAAATATTATTTGAGAGGGGCATGTAGTTTGTCTCTAGTAAAATTGAAACAAATAAAAAAGAAAAAGAAATAAAATAGATAATTTTAAATCTAGAGTGGAGCCCACAAAAGTTAATGTAGTTAATTCAATGTAAAATGGAGTTTCAAGAGCTAATAAACATTAGAAATGGCTCGAGCCTAATTTTATATCTAAACATTTATGTAGATGATGAATACATTTTCATTTTAACATTTTAATAAACAATATAAGAGATCATTTTTTAAGAAAATTATTTTCAGATTATTCATTTCTCTCAAAATAAAAAAAGCATTAACCTCTATTTTTTTTTCTTACTTTTTGTTTCTCTACTTTTTTTTCCGGTCCCCCCTCCCCCCAGGGCACTTGCACATGCCACCATAGCCCACCTTCATTTTATGTTCAAGTTAACAAGACAAGTCGGCAAAAACTTTAGACTCAACATACGGTTTAACGGAACTATTTTTTATTTTTTTTATTTTGGTTGGTTAACGAAAGTATTAACTCGAGCTACATTTCGAAAATCAAGACACTGCATTGAATAAGAAAGAAAAATTCAAAGACGCAATTGAAAATCCGGCAGAATTTTTTTAGGTATTTACGGATTCCTATCCCTGTCTCCTCATAGAAGAATTTTTCATATGTGATTTAAGGTTGGTGGGCCGACTAGTCTTGTCTTAGACACCACCTCCAGCTTCTACAAGTTTTCACGCCTCCTTTCTCAAGTGGTCGAATTCCCCAGATCGAGTTCTTCTTTGACTGCTAACCCATTCCATGACAAAATAAAAAAGGAGGAAGAAGAAGATAAATGTCGCCATCCGTTCTCGAGATCGTTCGGCCAAACGTCGCCCTCGGCTCGTTTAAGTTTGAGAGCAGAGGAGTAGGTGCACTGTCTTGTCCTATCATCTTCTTCTTTTTCTTAACTGTGAATTTCGCTGGCCGAAAGTTGCTGGCCGGAAGGTGTCCCTGGGGACCTCTTTGTTTTCATTTCTTTTTTTGTTTTTGAACAACTTTTTCGTTTTTTGTTCCTGGAGCAAAAAAGAAAGCAAACGCGTTTGGGTGCGTTTTTGTTCCAAAATTATTTTTGTTCCTGTAAACACATCTCAAACAAAGCAAAGCAAAAAAAAAAAATGTTTCTTGTTTGAAAAATCGAAACACTTCTCTTTTTTCTTCTCTTTTCTTCTTGCTTTTCTTCTTCTTTTTTTTCTTTCTTTTCTTTGGCCGGTCGCCGGCCTCGGCCATGGCCGGCGACCGGCCGTCGAGGGTCGGCGACGCCGTCGAGGGCCGGCGACCTCGCCGGAGCGTCGCCGGCCCCCGGCGAGGCTGAGCGTCGCCGGCCCCGGCGAGGCCGAGCGTCGCCGGCCCCTGGCGAGGCTCGGCCTCGCCTTGGCTGGGCGAGCTCGAGCTCGCCCAGATCCGGCGAGGCCGAGCTCGCCCAGCCACCGGCGAGGCTCGGCCTCGCCGGGCCACCTCCAGGCCGGCGTCGCCTGGCGGTGGCCCGGCGAGGCCGAGCCTCGCCGGTGGCTGGGCGAGCTCGGGCTCGCCGGATCTGGGCGAGCTCGAGCTCGCCCAGCTCGAGGCAGGCTGGGCGAGCTCGAGCTCGCCCAGATCCGGCGAGCCGGAGCTCGCCCAGCCACAGGCGATGCTCGGCCTCGCCGGGCCACCTCCAGGCCGGCGTCGCCTGGCGGTGGCCCGGCGAGGCCGAGCCTTGCCCAACCACGGCGAGGCTCGGCCTCGCCGGGGCCGGCGAGCCTCGCCGTGGCTGGGCGAGGCCGTCGGCCCTCGTCGGCCGGTCGCCGGCCATGGCCGAGGCCGGCGACCGGCCAAAAGAAGAAAAAGAAAAAAAAAAAGAAAAAAGAAAGAAAATAAAAATATTAAAAAATTAAAAGAAATAAAAAAAAAATACAAATTTATCAAACTTTGTTTTTTTCATTTTTTATTCCGAACAGTTTCTGCAAACCCATTTTTGTTGAAAAATTGTTAGAACGAAAACACTTTTTTCTATTTCTCGTTCGCGGACATTTTTAAACGTCGACACTTGAAAAGAATGAATAATTATTGACCGGAGAGGCATGGATAATTATTATTTTGGGAGGGCGAGGAGGATGATTCATCGTGAAGTCAGGGAAAGGAATAACAAGTCACTTCCATGTGGGAACCCCTGGATATTGAATATCAATATTTGAAATCGTAATAAATTTCTGGTGCTGAAATCGATAATAATTGTACTTGTTGACAACAGAGCGACCCTGTTGGAATCTAGTGGTTCCTTCCTTCTCTCTTCTTTTGCTTTGCTTTTCTCTCTCTCTCTGGTAAAGTCAATGGAGGTGGCACTTGCTGATTCCCCAACTTGTCCGTGGTGCATCTAGGGAAGGCGGTAAAAACCTTAACCAAGAAGTGCAAACCAGGAGAGAGAGAGAGAGAAAAAAAAAGAAAGGGTTTTTCTGCAGAGGAACGCCAGGTGCAAATCCCATGTTCTTAATGTTCCGGATGAAGAATGTACATCGAGATCTTCTGTCTTTTGTTTGGTATGTCGTGTCGTATGCACAAGAGATTGTGTTGCTGTTGTGTACAACGAAAGGGTCAGAATTCAGGTGTGTTTTGGACGAGATTCCTCCCTCTTCCGTACCTTCCGAACGTGAACCTCCCTGTGGAAACTGATCTCTTCATCTCCTGCGGGCTCCTTTCGATCTGGGGCGTCGCTCTTGCTCCGTGGCCGGAGTTGGAATCTTCTCCTCCGCCGACGGGTGGCTTCGAGGGTCCGATGCCCGTCGCGACTTGCACGTCCTCGACTAGTATGCGATCGAGACGACGATGATGATCGTCGTCGTCGTTATCTTCGCAATCCCGCAGAATGTCCACGACCGAGACCCGTCCCTGCGATAGGCCGGAGTTCAAGGACACGGATCTCCTCATTCTTTGAGCATCATCTTGGCCAAGTTCGATTTCCCTGTCTTGGGTTGTCCTCGGACTGCGAAATGGAGACTTCGAAGTGGCAAGGCCATGGCTAGCGGCGGCCTCGTCGCGGTCTTCGATCCTCAAATCATCGCGGATCTCCAGGACGGTCTCATCTCTGTGCCGGGATCCTAGCGCTTCGAAATCATGGCTAGGCCGAGGAGCTTCCTGGGCAGGCACCGTGTCTTGGGGAAGAGCCATCGGCGGCGGGTCGTGATTAGCCGCCGCGATGTTCGATCGGCAGAGCGGGCAGCTCGAGTGCGACTTGAGCCAGGTATCGATACACGGCAGGTGGAAAGCGTGGTTGCACTTGGGCAACAGCCTCAGGCTCTCGTCCTCCCGGAACTCGCTGAGGCAGACCGAGCAGTCCGTGCCCTCGACGAGGCCGTCGCCTCTCTTGTACTTGCAGACGGCAATCGACTTGATCGCCACCTCGTCGAGCCCGGCCGGCGCGGCGTTCTGCCACGACCCGCTGTTCATCTGATGGTCCCCGGCGGAATCCGCCAGGTCCGGAGAGTAGTTGCTCCCCCTCCTCCGCCGGCAGTACTTGGTGATGATGGTGTAGTAGCTCACCAGGAGGAAGGCGCTGGCCAGTATGCCGATGACCGCAATGACCAGGGGAGAGAAGTAGGTGCCTCCGGAGCCGTCGTCCCCAGAGTAGTCATCGGGTGGGGGCGGAGGGAAGATGACGTAGCACCACTGCGGGCAGTAGATGGAGCAGATTCCTAGGGAGCAGTCTTTGTAGGTGTCGTATGGTGCCCAGGGGTTAGGGCCTGAAGATCCCATTTTTGTCTGCTCTGATTTGGGGGCACTAAGTGCCGGGACAGAGTGCCAGGATGTCTGGTTTCCCACACAATCTGAGCTTAACTTGCATATCAGGAAGAGGAGAGAGAGAGAGAGAGAGAGAGAGATGATGGCAAGTTGTCAAAGGAAAAAGGAGTGCAAAAGGCGGGTCGTGGATGAAAAGGGAAGCAAAGTTGAGGGGGGAAGAGAGAGAAGGAGAGATGGAAAGGTGACATGCCACCTTATCATCTGCTTTTCAATTTCTTTTGGTGGGGGTCTTTGATGAAGGGTGAAGTTTCTACATAGGACGTGATGGTTTGTTGACTGACTCGAGGTCGGTAGGTTGTGTTTTCCCCATCGAAGCGATTAATCAAATTGAAGTTCTCTCGAGCAGGAGCCAGGTGATATGATCGAAAATAGGAGGAGCGACTGTGCGACGAGGCGGGCGAGTTTAGGTGAGAGGAATCTGGCGCATAGCTTTGCGTTTTAAGCGTGAAAACGAGAGCGCCACCCACTTTCTGACTCGATCGACCAATGAAAACACCGCACGTCGGAGCACATGATGCCCAAAAAAAGAAAAAAAAAAAAGAAGACAGAGGATGTCTACCTAGTCTCTGTACTTGGCGGTGCCGGCGTGAGCTTAAATATTCCAACATTCGGTAACGAATATGAGATTCTCACAGTAACAAATATGGCAAGCTATTGCGCCCATCGTTCAAATCGAATAAGAGATTATACCTCACAAATCTGGATTTGTGGTTCAGCCATCTAACGAGTCGTTTTCTCAGTCATGAGCGGTTTGTTGAGCGTTGGTCAAAGAGACTCTAGATATGTATCGTAGCATCTGAGGTCAATGGTACATAATCTTTGTTTTTCCTGCCGAGATGGCGCTTTAAGACACGATTAGCAAAGCGTCGGCATCGCTCGGTGGGTGGGAGTTGAAAGGACAAAAGTTTCGGATCCCAATCGACAGAAAAGGGTAATTTGAGAGAGTGAGAAAGAGAGGTTATCCGACGAGACATGCCAAATGAAAAAACAGACCATGTTCGCGACCGGGCTTGCTTACGCTCTGTGCAAAGCATCAGATCTTGGAATGAGTTTCATGCAATGAGTAAAATCACAACTTCATTTCCCACTTCTAGCAACTAGTCTTTATTCAATATCACGTCCTCCAATCAAGTTGCATTTCAGCTGTCAAACAAAAACATATATCGACCTCAAGTTTCTCGAGGCCTGTTCTTGAAGTTCAGTGACAAGTGAACTGGCCAAGTTCCACTCCACTAAATTTTTATCCTGCAAGAGGAGAGTCGCTTGATGCAGCGTACAAAAACAAGGCATTGCAATTTCAGGCAGCCCTGACCACGTGGAGTGGAGCTCTCGTCGGAAGTTCTAGCCGCGGAAAGGAATGAGGACATTGCTCACTGTCGTCGATTAACGCAGGCCGTGTAGTGATGCCTACGGTAAAAAAACATTACAGCCCGTAGAAGACAAACAATTACAGCATGAATGATCAAAATCAAATTACAAGCCTCGACGTCAAATCGTTGTTTCTGAATTTCTATGGTGGGGGGAATTTTACTATTGACCCTACGACCGACTCCCTAAGTCTATGCTCTTGCTTTTCTCTTGTCATCCAGAGCCTGCACATGGAAGACGTTGGAAAATCAGAGCAAATATGCTGGATTAAAAATAGAAAAACCAAAAGAACCAAAAAAAAAAAAAAAAAAAAAAAAAAAGGCAACATGCACAGTTAGTATCTTTTGCCTTTGTTGAACAGCTGCGTTTCTAAAAAACTTAATGAGTCATTGGGAACGTTCACATTGTCTATCAAGCAAATGTCTAAGCAGCTTCTTTTCGACTCTGATAAGTATTTCCTAGTTACATGGTACAACAGATCGGAACTCTTCTCTTGAATATCATCCTTTTAACTTTGGTAGCCAATATTTGGGTGCAATAACTGCCGCATGGTTTTCGCATGTACATGCTTTCATCACACGAAGAATGGAATTGGGTCTATGACTCTCATTGACGAGGATCTAATGTACAGGTTGTGCAGTGGACTCGCACAGTATCCAGAATGGAGAGGAACCCAGAGCCAATGAAATTAAAGTTTCCATGTACCAATAAGCTTAAATCCATATCAAGCTTTACTGTAAAGCAAGTTGTCAAAATCACAAGCAGATCCAGGAAGCGGAAAAGAAGGCTTTTAGAGCCAAAGTTTACTAAAAAGAGCAGGAAGGGAAGCTCCTTTTTTTTTCCCCTTCTAACAGTTGTCTGATGAGGAAAAGTACCTTGCTTTGGAACATTCTCATGGTCACCACAAGAGCGTCGCGCCTTCTACAAAAGTTACAGAAGAACATCATTTCAAGAATTGGCGGTACAATCTAGCTCCATCCAATGCATGAAAGAGAACACAGGATAAATATGAAGTGGCAATGCTTCTGTTAAAAACATATAAACAGGTGAGATAACAAAAATCACAGGCCAATGAGTATCAAAACTTTGGAGGGATGAATTCACTTCTATAGGGAGAGGAATAAAACATGGTGGAACTTTATCCAGAGAAACTCAATTCGTCAAGACCTCATCACGCAGTATCCTGTTTGGGAATAATTATCGTTAACTATCCAGGATGGACACCTGAAAACATCGTTATTTTAAGTGGCTTGTGGCTCAAGGTCCAAAGCTTATCAATAGAAAAAGAAGCCATCACAATAGCTCAGTTGGCATGGGCATTTGGCAGGAAAATTGCAGCAGGTAAATTATAAGTTTCTGCATTTGATGTAGAAGATTAACAAACATTACTATCATCAGGCGATAAATTAAGCATAGTGTAGGTGCAAGCCACACTGGGGGTTTTGTTAGTCCAAAAGCTGAATTAGTGTCCTGGTTGTATTAGCAATGCAGTATCCTTGGCATAGAATTTTATAGGCATAAATTACTTGCATCCCCTAAAATATTCTCACTTTACACAGGCTAATGGGGCCAAGAGTTCAATTTCTTGTATTTACCTTTGAGACCCTCACCAATAGAAGAAATAACAATTTAAAATGATAAATATTTCAGGGTAAGAAGAAACTTAACTACCAAAATATGGTGTAGCAAATGAACACTAATGGTGACAATTAATATACACATCAAAATATGTATTACCGGACATTGTATGTGTTTATAGGATAGGATGATCCATCTGAACAAGTCAAAACAAACTGCGTCGAGAGCCCAGAAGGAACTTTTATCTGCAATAGTAGTGTCATATAAGTTCCTCCATTTGCAGTATAACCCAAAAATGGTGTCTTTCGTTGACTTCTATGCTAATGTGAAGTAATGCAGTGGAAAAATCTCTCATGAAAGCAAATCAAATCAACTTGGGCATATCTTCACCATATTAAGAAGTGGCACTTTCAAAAGGCAACTCATTTATCTTGTTAAGAAAGACTACTAAAAACTGCCTGCGGTAACCAAATTAGTGCAACATCATCAATGTTATAGAAGTATGAGTTCAATTATTATAACTTGTGCATGACCTAGTGTTCATCTAATGCATGTGCTGTCCAATATATGTTGAATTTACAAGCATTTCACTTACAGACAACTGATTTGAGAACTGCTCAGCAATTAATATAGCCCCCGTTTCAGTGATTTTGATCTCGTAGGCAGACCGTACCAAAACTAGGGTAGCTGGTTTCCAATTCTCAGAAGAATCAACCTGCATATAGTTCAGATCATGGACTGTCAAGAGTAGAACTTGCCACTAAAAAAAAAAAACAGCCCAAATAAACTAGGGCAGCTGGTTCCCTATTCTCAGAAGAATCAATTTGCTCATGTGATTCTCAAGTCTGATTATTGAGACAGCCTAGGTGTACTTTAGGCATAATCCCTCAAAAACTTCAGCAGAAGGTTAATTACAAGCATGTCCCTTTCAGAATTCATTCTAATTGAGGCTCACTATAATGTGACTCATTCTCCAAAACGCTTGGTATCAAAGCAACAGTACCATTGCTATAGAACTTCCCAATATGTTGGAAAATGCCAATTTGGATACAAAGTTCGATACCAGTTCAGCATATGAGAGTACACCAATTCGTAAAAAGCAAGTCAGAGGCTTAAGTCAGCCGATTCTATCCAAGACTACAAGCTCAGACAAGCAAGTTGTGTCTAGCAGATCTAAGAATTCTATATCTTTGACAAAACTTGCATTTTCATGCAAAATAACATTAACTAGGGAAAGGAAAACCAAGCTAGTAGCATCTTGGTTTTCCCCCATTTTTCTGAAGAGAGAAGTTCAACAATATGCATAAGATCAGTCTCCCTCCCAAGGAATCATCTTAGCAAAGGAGAGAGTGCCTGGTTTAAAGTTCCTCTAACATTACTTTAAAAGAGTATTTCAACCTCTATTTTTCACCATCGGCTTCAGTGTATCCTTCCAATAGTCACTCAGTCTAGGGGCAGGGCTAAGGATGCGAGATCAAGGGTTCAAAATCCCATGACCTCAACCACATAAGTAAGCATCACAGCAGGCAATAGTAAACATACTAGAATAAGAAACAGAAATCAGTGCATCAGTACAACAAAACGAGTAACACTTACAGCAAAGCCAACCACAACTTACCAGCATTACTACAATATTAAACATGGCCTGACCACTAGAAAGATATGTATCAATCTCCATTTGCATGTCTGGATCTGCAATGAAGCTAATCCATAAGCCATGACAAAGCATGCACTTCAAGAAAAAATTTGTTAAGCAAGCTAGAACATGCTAACAGCATTAATTAATCTGGTACTCCATAGACTCTGTACTACTGAGGCATTAGTCATCTAAACCAAATAAAGATGCAATAATTACACAAGAAACAATCATGCATATAAGAAAGATTAGAAAACCTTGGTGATCTGAAACAAAGATACACACAAGAAAAGTCATAGAATAAGCATTACAAGCCATGCCTAAACATTCAAAGAAGAATCAGGGAACATGTGCGCAGTCGATGATATTAGGTCCAATATACTTCTTTGACAAAGAAATATTTGCATAGCGATGAATAAAGTTCTTACAAGGTCCACATCGGGACAATCAGTCCATTTTCCATGAGACCAAATTGAAAATTGTGCCCAACGTAACTTGTGTCCTATTCTTGAAAAAATATAGAAGACTACATGTTGTCTAATCATTAGTTGGAAAAAGGAAAAGCTGAGGCATACCAGAAAGCATTCCAGAAGAATAAGCATGAAAGGTTCTTTCTATTTAGAGAATTTTAGAACAAAAAGTAACCACAGAGCTTCTGAAGATTGGAACTCGTCTAATCAATTCTTAAAAGATCTATGATTCCCTTTTATTCTGGATGGTTTTACAGTTTTCCTTTTTCACATCCAAGGGCTTGAAACACCCCACATACAAGATCATTTTCAAGGTCCCACTCATATCAATGAACATAATGCTCGCTTAGTACTGAAAGACTATTGTGAGAGCCACTTTATCGACGTGTCAATAGAAGTACTGAATCTTTGCAAATCCACCGTTTGTTTAAGTACTTACCACATTTTATTTTATTCTGGTCGTTAGCAAAAAGCCTCACGATGTCCCCCTGCGTACAGGTTAAGCACAATAATTAGTACAATGCTTAATCGAACATACCATAGACTGACTAAGCAACACTTCTAATGAATCATTCCTCCAGATGTAGAAAAACTCTGCAATACAAGGTAAAAAAGGCTTTCGAACAAAAGCAGTATATGGAGAAGAGGCAGTTGTGCAACCAAGTCGTGGTAGGTTATGTGCCATTGTAGCACAAACCCAAATATTTATCTATATTATGGTGGATGCAAACTTAAAGAGAGACACTACCTAAGGCTGCTTCCAGAATTGACTCCTTAGACATCGTGTATGAAAATCGATAAGTTATTCTGTGATAACACAATGAATCTAAGATGAGCATGTAAAAACTGCAGATGGACAAGAATGGAAGGTTGTTTGCAAAAACAACAGCAGACAAAGCAGATGTGACTTTGGCTCTCCCTATTTTACAACGATGAGAAAGCCCACCTAAGGTAGTTGAACCCAGAAGACTACAAAGGTAGATGAACCCCGAAGACTAGAAGAATTTCTCTGATCCACAACTTTTTCAGGGTACTAGTGAGCTCAACCCCGAATATCATCTCTCATTGAGGGTAAGTGGTTAACAATTAGCCATACTAGGTGTGGAATTGAGTTGGAAGAGATAGAGTTATCAAATCCAACCAGATTTCAAAATGAAGAAAGGGGCCTGAAAGAGAAATCTTTCCTGTCTAAAAGATATTTAAGCAGATCTCAAGGAGATATCTGCAAGTAATATGATGGTAACTTAGGTGACCATATCAAAACCGACCATCCCATAGATCCAGAATTGTCTCTTCAAGTAAGGAAGCAAGACATGACATTGCTCTATTGCAACAATATAGGCAACCACTGCAGTACCCACTTATGATGGTCTCACAGCTAATAATTCTTCTTAATTAGACATGCCGAGGTTTGGGTTATGCGTACAAAGTTTATTACATGATCCTTGAGCTGATAAAAATTGATGCTCAAATTAGCAACCTACAGAGTGCTAGTCTTGATCTAGACAAGTACGCTACATGTACTTGTAAAATATAAGACCAATTCCTTGAAAGTGTGAATCACGAAATGGAAGTCCCTTGACATGATTAGCAACTTTCTGCTGCTGGCCGAGTCGAAACATACTGGTCCATGAAATCACAAAGAATACTACAAAGAAAAAGTATTTCGCAACTAAAACTATCTTTCTATCATCTTTGCAGATACTTGAACCTATGGGCTTCATATTGACTCCTGCTAGTCTAAATTGTAGCACATGATAGAACCTGTAAGTGTAAATATACATTCAGAGGAGGGAGAATACCTGGCGGCCTTGGTCATCCATCGGTATGCATTCAACAACAATAAGCTTGTCAACGTCATCAGCAGTAACGACATATTCTGGATTTGTCGCACCTGAGTCAGTAAGCCCAAAGAAAGTTAACACAAAAGCTCCATAGAGAATTAACAAGGATTTTTGTTCATTGGCCAAGAAATTTCCCACAAATGAAGACTTCATCACAACACTTACCTTCAATGTACTTCGTAGTACCATCAGGAAGATGACGGACCCACTGATTTCAACAACAATGACAAGACCAACTTTAGCTTTCCAAACATGTACAGCAGCTGAAAGAAAGTACATAAACAAGAGTATCACCTGAAACATACAAAGTGAAGTTCCACGAACAGGATATCCGCACCCAAGAAGTTGGTTGCCTGGTGTAGCTTCACCAACAATCTGAAAACCATCTATACCCGGTCCCCCTGAATTGAACCAAGGCACATGAGAATAAATCAGAAATACTTTACTAGTTGTATACATGAGAATGTACACACCTTGAGAAGCACTGGAAGCAACACTGTCATCATTGTTAGGAGTTCGAGATACTGCCTCCATCAGTGTTCTATCTGAAGACCTACAGGGAATTGGTCCAACAACTGGGATGTTACATTGAAGGATAAGTCTGTAACGAGAGAAATCTTGCTCAGAGAAAAGTCTTGCTCTAATTAAAGACATCAGGCCAAACTTCTTTCTGTAATAACATATATGTTCCATAGAACTTAATCTCAACTCAAGCACCAATTTCAATGATACGCATCACACTAACTCACTGCATGTTTAGGTAACAGATTTATGGAACTTATAGGATCATGCACCAAGTCTCAAACAGTCCATGCTGATCTAATTTTACTGCCACGAACCTTTTTGTTTTTTAGTCTGTTACTGCCACAAACTTAAACAGGTGAAGTTTGGCAGGAGCTGTAGAAGAAAATTCTTTTGAGACAATTAAAGGGATAAGATGTAGGAAAAGTAAAAGCATAATAATACACAATGCAATCTGTTACATATACTAACACCCTGGCTACAATAGTCGAGAGTGCTTTTACAGCCAATAAAGAGATGAAAAGAACAAATTTGAACATCAAGGTCCTATATAACAATAATAGAAAGAAGAAAATAATCAACCAATAAAGATCATGAATTGGTTTTCTTAGGAACACTCAATAAATGGTCAAAGTGAAACTTTAAGCTCCTCAAAATGCCACAGTTCCCCTATGGTCCATAAACCTTGTAGAACAAAACTATTATCTTCCTATTATAGGCCTAGCGGAATGTCCAACATTAATATCTTTAATTCAATAAAAAAATGACATCTCTACACCAACTTCTTAAAATGCCAACACGAAATAAAATGTGAAGAATGCCAACCTGTGCGTATCAAATGCAAATTCTGCTGCATTATCAGTACCCAGTTGCTGGCTCATTGCACGATCATATGTTAAGTTCTGCAAAGAGGTAGGTTGATTGTAATGCATGTATTTTGACAAGTTGTTTGTTAGCTCCAAAGCATTCCCATCTTTATATGTGTCTTGACTGGAAACACCCTGATGATTGTGCACAGAAGAGTGGGAATATAACTAGCAGACATAAGATTGCAGTTTGTACTTCAAAAGGCATTATAATGGGACATGGTACAAGTAGAATACATACTGAAGTTACCATTGATGTTTGGGGAACTTGTCTTGTTGGCATGCCAGACCAATAATTGTCTTTGACATCCGAAGCATTCCCAATATTGATTCCCCCTGCATTTTCTGCTTCTCTAATTTTATCCTGTTTGGGAGATTCAAATCAGTGCAAAGGTAGCTAAGTACATGTCTTCAGGAATTTTCTCAGGTCCAATAGCACGTAGGCAAAGTATCAACAAGACAAACCATGAAATCCAATACATTTTTCAAAACTCTAGCACAGATCTACTACTATATGTGAAAAAAAAAAAAAAAAGGCAACTCTATATTACTTGTGAACACTGCTAGCGGCATTAAAGGGAAAAGTGGTCTTCAGGGCTTTAGGGCTTATTTTATTGGTGATTACTTAATGTCTATATAGACTTTTATTGAATAATGCAATACAATTTTCCTTTACAAACACAAATGCCAATAACTCATATTTACGTGGAGGAAGTACTACGAATTGAAAGAAGTTACCAGATACTTATGAAATCACAGAACATGTCCATAAGCAATTTTTAAACCTAGTACTATCTGAAGTAGTAAAATGCTCGTTCGATGCCAAGGAATGAAATGTCGCTACAGTTTGATGGTAAAATTCATTGTATGCACTGATAGTGAATTCCCCAAGTCGAATAAAGAGGCCCTTAAATCCCTCCTATTAGTTTCATTGAATACATAAGTACATTGCCAGCGACCGTATATCTGCAATGGTAATCTAGAGAAAAGTAGTTCAATTTTCAGTTTAAGAGATGGCTCGTTCATTCACATCAGTTTCATTCCATGTATTTATTGATTAGCTTTTATCTAACATGGGAGGGATCTACAATACAACCAGATATAAAATACCGATCTCATGATCATGCACTTCTGCTTGCTAAGGCTTCAAGTGAGGACCAATTTAAAGTATTACGCAATTCTATAGTAATTGTTAGAAGTATTAATTTGCAATTTTATTTTCTTCTCCCACTTGACCATAATATAAATCATGTGAGTCGATGATCATGTACTCATGCCCATTAAACCTTCACAAGATAGAACCCCTTTAAAGCATGACACGATTCTAAAACTTCAATGGTTGTTTAAATTTGATTTGCTTTTACCATTTGACCACAATACATATTATTTATGCTCATGATCATATGCTTATTATGCTCACAAGCAATGCAAGAAAAAGCCGCCTTTAAACTACTACATTATTAGGAAATTTTAAAAATCTTTTAGAAGCTCTAATTTTAATTTGAAGTTTGATTTAAATTTAATTGTAACCTTTTGCAAGAGGAAGAGACCCTCCATCTTAGGAAGCAACACATTTCACTTAAAGAGGAGAATGATACTTCATTAGGATTTTGTAGATATAGATATCAAAACTCAAGCAAGGTGGAATCACTAAGTAATTTGAAGTTTAATTTAAATTTAATTGTAACCTTTTGCAAGAGGAAGAGACCCTCCATCTTAGGAAGCAACACATTTCACTTAAAGAGGAGAATGATACTTCATTAGGATTTTGTAGATATAGATATCAAAGCTCAAGCAAGGTGGAATCACTAAGTAAATCAATCTTCTTTGCACAAGAATGAAGCCACGCTAACTAAGCAAAGAGTGCTCAACAAGTCTGTATGTGACATACAACCCAAATGCATCATGGAACTCCAAAAAGTTTGATAAACAAGATTAATTGTTATTTATTGTGATATGTCTACATCATAACAATTGCCAGTAACCATTGTTAGCACAGTTAACATTGAAAGAAAAAGTACACAAACAGAGTAAAGAAGCACACAGATACAACTAGAATCCTACGTCAGAAGAGAGAGGAACGGAAGGATGGTAACGCGACAAACTAATGCAATGTTTGCAGGATTACCTCTGAAGTCCTAAGCTTCCACTTCAATTGATCATGCAAACGCTGCGGACAATTAGAAATGAAGGAAATGAAGAAATGCAGTAAGAAGAGATACAAAAAATAGGTTATTTAACCAATAGATGAGAAACTTTTACTCAAATAATCCAATATTGATTCCTGCAGTCCTAAAAGAAATTATCAAATGGAGCCACGTAAAACTTTACAGTGTCAACATTCTCTAACCAGATTACAGTCCATGGTTGACACAGCCTTCCATTGCAAAATTAATACCATACGTGAATTAATGCAACATTTGCCAAGTAATTTCAAAATTTTGTATTTTAATTGTACTAGATGGCAATTTTAAATGCTTACAAGAATATCAAGAAGAAATATGCTTCTACCTTAATGTATGTGGATATGACAGTGGCATTCAAGACTGGTGGCAATATGTCATATGAAGACAACAAACCAAGCATGGAAGACACAAACATGTATCTTTCATCCTCTGTTTCCTGGAGGAAAATCAAACTTGTAACTTACACAGCAAAAGCATTCTATTAGACACATATGCTAAAGAAACTGAACAAAAGAAGATTAAAAGCAACAAATCAGTGAAAAATATGAACGCTAAACAAAAAATGGTAGAAAATGCAAGCAAATTGAATAAATGATATTCCAGTAATATGAACGCTAAACAGACGTATCTGGTGGACAAATAAGATATAAATAAAGAAGGATTACAAAGCCAAGTACACAGGAAGTGTTGAAGCTAAGAGAACAAAAAGCCGAACTACCAGATTTGACTGATATCCTTTGCACTCAACCGACATGATAATATTTTTCATCATACACAACTATCTTTAAAATTGTTCTCTTAATTACATCGTCACCAAGCTTTTTGTAATGCAGGCATCCAGAGTCAGATGGAACATTTGTCAAGTATCAAGCTTAGTGCATTTACCCATCCCCTACACAAAGACCAGGAAACCACTATCCAACCACAGGGCTAGCCAACCAGTAATTACTATAGGTAGAGTTTGGAATCTCAGACTTTCTGCTTCTTAAGCAACCAGATAAATGTCAACTGCGCTATGAAGGCTAAAACAATACAAGAAAGATGTGAATATAGAATGCAACACCAGCTTGACAACCAATCTAAAGCAAGATTCTCTCAGTTTGCCCTGCTTGGCTCGTATGAACAAGTTGGCAGTTCTCAGATTAAAATATTAACTAGACCAAAGATTTCATTCTATTTTGGTCCTCTCTTCTACTAGAAAAAATCAAACATTCATCCCCACAACCAACAATGTAACAATGGAGCATCCTCACTCATATATACTAGGCTCAGCAGTGTTCTTAATGGCTATCACAAGGATGAGGGACTGAATTATTTAAGGACAATTAGTCTGACCTCTAATAGGTAGGAAAGTCTATGACACCTACCTCAAAAACAACCTTTTAGCGGAACTTCATGAAGCTTTCGCTCATTGAGCTTGCTGATTAAAGAGCTAGCCTTCGTATGTAGACTGTCCTAAGAATGTAAAATGGCAACATTGCTTGCAGAAGAGTGAAGACGGTTTCAGTTTAGAGATCCTAAGGAGCCTATGAACGTCTAGAAAGTGATAAGGACACCTCATTCAAATCTTCCCACCTCAGCAGAAGTATTGTTAGGTCGACAAGGTTACTAGGCTTATTTTTGACAAACTGACAAAGACGATGGTCATTGCAGAACACCACAAGCCATGATAGCACTATTCTTCTGTATCAATGTATAACCAAGCTAATACCAGCTGTGGCTCCACCAAAATTATTGAAACTCACAGCACGTAATTTGACTAAACTTCCATCCCAATTTTCTAATTGCGCTATTTAGCTAGCAATGTCATACACAATTAAATTCAACTCCGCTTGTGATTCGGAACTTTAAAGATATCAATTAAGGACCCAAACCCCCACAAGAACCTTGACGGACTCGTATACAAACAAGTTCTGACCGCATTTTAGAGGAAAATGAAAAGCAACAATAATAATCAGGGCAATTAGGAGCTTTCTGAGGATAAGGAACTGCAGTTTACCTTCAGTTCATGAGCTAATTTTAGATTTTGCTCCAGATCACCTTTCCTACGGGCCAGTTCATTTGAGGCATAGGCAGTGGCTTCATTTTGCTTTTCATCAATTGCCTATAAAACCAAACGGAATCATGTCAGCACTCAGAAAGAACTTTATGATTTTATTTTCTGAGCTCTATTCTGATGTATATCATGCAACAGGAGAAAGACCGACCAGTCTTATGTCTGCAAATTTCTTCTCTAAGGCATATTTTTCACTCAAGAGCTTCATTTCCTGATACCAAAATGATCACATTGTGGCAAGTTAGAGATACTAGAGAACACTGCTAGATTAATGATCCATAGATAGGCTTCTGACAGAAATAAGCAGTATACATTCACGTAAGCTGCGGCAATTTGTTCGCGAAGAGTCTGGATCTCCCTTTCTTGTGCCCTAGCTCGGGCATAAAGTTCCTACTTTGAAAACAAAGATTAAAAGGGCGAGGTTAACTGAAACAACAATGCTAGATGCAAAAGTTCAGGAAAAGAAATGGACACAAAAGAGTGGTACCATAGTCTCTGGGTCTGGGTCGTGCGAATGATCAATCTTGCCATCTCCATTGGGAATCCTTTCGTGGGAATGTTTTTCGAGGCCACCTCTGTGAAAAAGTTTAAAAAAAATAAAAATTGCATAATTCAATTTAGTAGATAGTTAATTATGTATCTCATGGCATCGCTGACCGAAGCTACAGCAGAACAGAAAAGAAAGCTATATGTGATTTGATGCATCTGAAAAAAGATAAATAAATAAATAAATCTTTAAGCATTAAAGTTGCAGAAACACTACTTCTGACAAAGAATTATAACCTGCCTAAAGCACCAGATGGTTGGCTGCCAAGACCATCGCCACTAAGCCCATTTCCTGAGCTTCTACTGGCAGACATCACACTGCCGATTCTTTATCCTCTTCAGCATAAATTATGCCAGCATTACAGCTAAAAACTTCCATTGTTAACAATCCTAATTTGCATCTTAGTGCATTTCAAGCTTCACCCCCTATGTTGCTTCCAAGGATTTGATCAACTTTCCTTTGATAGCTGTGAGCTCCAGAATGCTGGAAGAAGCTATCTACGAGAACAAAGAAGGCCTGCAATTAGCATCAAAGTCAAAAAAGAAATCTTAATGTACAAAATAGAAATGATAACCAGAGATAGTGCGTATTGCTTTTCAGTTGTTGAACAAATTAAAAGATAAGCAATCTTCTTATGCAGTCCACTTTTCACACAAACCACACAGGCATAATATCAAGAATCAGTCATTTTCATACCCAAGTGTTCACCTTCGACAGCCATAGAAGGACCTATAATCGGACTTGTAACACCAATAATCATTACTCACGGAACAAAAGGCAAGAACAAAAGGTATAGGCAGCTAAAAAAAGTAAGCACGTGACTAAGCAAGTTTGCTACACCAAACGAAGGCTTTTCCCACTAATTGGGGGTGGCAACATGAAGAACAAGTAGGATAACGGAAAAGAATCCAACTTTGAGAAACGAAGGACATCGACTGCAGTCTAATTATTCGAATTCCAGTCATCAACCCGCAAAAGTAACAACATACAAGTTTTCGCTGTTAATAACAAGGCCGACAACGTAATTCAGCCTTTGCCGAAAACCCGAGACTATGTAGACCAGCAGTCTTAACAGCAAATATGCAAACCAACACATTATGTCAAGCCACGGATTACACAAAAATAGAACTTTTCAATTCGAGACGAATCGCGCAATAACCGCACGTATCGCCAAAGTTCCACCGGCGCAAAATTAATCAAAGAACCCCGCAAACTCAAGCAGAGGAAGGAAAGCGTCCTGTCGGGGCAAGGGAAGCCGCGCCTCTTGAACGCGTAGATGACGGACTAACGAACGCGACGACGGCGACGACGGCGACGACGGCGACGACTTCAGGAGCTCACGCGCGCATCAAGCAATACAAAAACGCGGAGGAACGCGCGCGAAGTGAATTCAGCTCGCGACTGAGCTGAAGCATTGAGCTCAAGCAGCGCGCGCAATGCTTCAGCTCCGCCGCCGCCGGGAGAGCAAAGCCAGCGACTAACCGTCCGACGACGACGGAAGCAACCGAAGCGCGCACCGCGATTAGCAACACCACCTCCGAGCTCCACGGACTAGATCGAGCAGAGATACGATCGCCAGCGGCCCCGAATAACGAGCAATCCTCGACGCGAAGCCGAAGCCGGAGTCTCGATCGGTCGATCGATATCGATTGAGATATAGAGAGAGAGAGAGAGAGAGAGATGAGAGAGAGAATGCGGTGGGGACGCGGCGGTGGCCTGCGGAGGCTGTAGCTTTTCGTATGGAGGAAGGCGACGACGAAGACGAAGACGAAGACGAAGACGAGGAGGAGGAGGAGGAAGAAAGTCAAAGGAGGAGGAGGAGGAGGATCGGACGCGAAAACGACGGGCGGCGTTCGTCGTCGCGACGGGAGCTTCTGCGGTCCTGCTTCGCCTCCCCATCCGGCCCCGCCCCCGCGCGGGCCCCACCCCCCGCCCCCGCCCCCCCCCACCCCCACCACCGGTCGTTTTCGATCGAAACGGGGGGGGACACGGCGCGCCAGGTGTCGCGCCGCGTCGTGGGGTTCGGTGATTTTACCGGTCTGCCACCGCAACGGAAAATTTACTCCGTCCGAGTCGAAAAGGGGGAAAATTGTCCTTTTCTTTATTTATTTATTTATTTATATTTATTTTTCAGTTTCGTGTTATATAAATCTACATATTTATTGGGTTGCTGCGTTTGATTTGATTATTCAGTAATTTCACATAGCTTTTTTGTAGGACGGGGTATGAACCGAAATGGAGGTGGCTTTCGCGTGCAATGGGAATGCATTTTGGTTAGTTTATTCCTTTCACATAGCTTTTTTGTGAGACGGGCATGAATTGAAATGGAGGTGGCTTTCCCGTGCAATGGGAATGCGTTTTGGTTAGTTTAAAAAAAGAGATAGGAGGGGGGGGATATTCTTCCCTAAAGGGCCGATCTTGCGTGGAAATAGGTGTTTTGATATTTACGATTGAATAATGTGATCGGATCGAAAAGTCAAACAACATATTCTTCCCTAAAGGGTCCGTCTTGCGTGGAAATAAGTGTTATGATATTTTGGAACTGCTAAATAACGTGATCAAATCGAAAAGTCAAACAACCTTTTTCATATGACAAACGTTTGAACTGAAATAAGGGTGACTTTCCCATGCAATAAAAATGTGTTTTGGATGGTTTAAGTGAAGAGATATAAGTCAATTATGGTGTGGAAGGGAAGGTGCTAGAAGCGGGAGAATTCTTCTCTAAAGGGTCGGCCCCGCGTGGAAATAGGCATTTTGATATTTTAAAGCGGCTGACTAATGTGATCGGATCGCACAGTCTCTCCTATCGTTGAAGAGCTATTAGAGGAGCTTCAAAGTCATCCCAATTGAAAAAATGACGATGGACATGAAGGGGTTAGAGCGGTTCTTACCCCCAAAATGGGTGTTGGGCCCAAAATTTTTAGTTAGTTTTGAATTGAGATTATGATAATTTAATGAAGGATTTGCAATGTGAGTTTTTGGAACTTTTCATTGCTTCTACTTTTATTTATTCAGTCTAGTTTCAAATAACCTTTTTTGTCAAACAAATGTATTAACTTAAATGAAGGTGGCTTTTCCGTGCAGCAAAAGTGTGTTTTGGCTAGTTTAATTAGAGAGATATAAGTCAATTATCATGTGGTAGGAAGGTTTTAGAAAACCTAATTTTTCCCTAAAGGGTCGGCCCTACATAATAATAGGTGTTTCGATATCTTGGAGGCGGCCGACTAATGTGATAAGATCATAAATTCTCTCCTCTCATTAAAAAGCCACTAAACTTCGTAGTCGTCCTGGTTGTCCCCAAAGTAGGTACTTGGCTTGAAATTTTAGTTAGTTTTGAATTAAGATCATAATAATTCAGCATGGAATTTGCAACGTCAGTTTTCAAACTTTTCATCATTTGGTGCTTTTAAATCTCTACGTCCCTCAATTATCTCGAATTAAATTATTTTTGCGGCAAGCCACTTGACTTGAAAGACGTCAGAAAGAAGGACGATGAAAAATATTGAATACAAAAATCTGACTCAGGATGCCAATTATAGAAGCCTAGACTTTTCAGACCTATGTATAGACTACTGAATTTAATGCCACGGACGATGGGAAGATACGTTTCCTTTTAGCACGCTACACGTGTCTTCCGACCATTTACGCCGACCCTTTTTGGAAAAGTCAACCCATTGCCACCCCTCTCTTTGCCTACGAGTGAGGTTAGAGGCCTTTCATGGCTTCTTCCTCTTTTTACGCCGGTTTTTGCGCTGCCGAGCTCGTGTTCTTGCTTCTTTTAGGTAGCGCATGTTTCCAATAGGAAAGATGACTTCTTCATTCCGACCGGAAAAAAAAAAAAAATGACTTCTTCATGCTAATTTTGTTACTTAGGTTACATTTTTTGTGCCCTTAAAAAGTTTTCGACAAAATTAATTAATTGGTAGAGGCAAAAAAGTAGGACTCGTGCTTGATTTTGTTTGGCGATGAGAAAACTATCATGACAAACTACTGTAATCTTCTTATACAAATATGGCAAGAGGGCAAATGTAATGGACACGTTGTGATGATAATGATTTAATTTATGACAGAAGCTTTGCAAACCTCAATTTGGTTTGGGGCTTAATTTATGCGTAATTAAAGCATCAAAATGGTAAGTTGACCTCAATCTGGTGAAATTACTTGAAAGTGGTCTATTCTGCCTAAGAAGGTAGTGAATATCCATTATGTCTTGATCAATATTTGATCCACTTACGAAATCGCCTTTGGATTGTTTCCAAGCCTATAAAAACTTCTCAACTTTAGCACTCAAGGATCATTTTTTGTATCTTAGAAAATTTGGGACAAATAAATGTGACCACACTCCCAACATAAGAGTCTTGAAGTATAAAATCAAAAGGGGAAAATTCATATTATTTGTAGTGCAAAATCTTCTACAAATCAGTATGTAGATAACAAATTAAATAGAGTATCAACGAGTTGATTATTTGGAGATCTTTTATTATTTATTTTTCTTGTAGATAGAATTGTTACCTTTTATTTTTATCTTTCACTTTAACTATAGGTGGTATATATATATTGTACAACATATCAATGAAAAGTAACGCTTCATTGACTCAATTTCTGAGTTTCTTTATGGTATCAAAGCCACACAAGGGCACACTGATCATTTTTTTGTAATCATGTCGCTTTCTTCTTCAAACCCAAGATTTCCATTTCCTTCAAACATCAATGTGGCAAAATTTGTTACATTAAAGCTCAACGAAAACATCTCTAATTGAAAGTCAGGACCTACTTGGTTTCCTTACTGGAGAGACCGTTGCACCAACGCAGACTCGAACATCAAAGAATGGAATCGACGTCAGTAACCCAGAATACACATCATGGGTGTTGAGTGACCGCCTCGTAAAGTCTTGGATTGTCGACACACTCTCATAACAGGTACTCGGACATGCAGTTGGACTGCAAATAATAGCAGAAGTATGGACAACTCTTAGTGATCATTTCAAGCAAAGCTCGATGACTCATGAACTTGACCTCCTTGGACAACTTCAGCACATCAGGAAAGAAAATAAGCATTTATCTGTTTATTTTCGTGACTTTAATTCTATTTGTGATCAATTGCATTTCATTGATAAACTAGTGTAAGATGCGCATAAAGTCTTCAGATTACTTGAAGGACTTGATGATAGCTATGAGTCGTTCAAAACGACTATGTTCAAGCCTCCTCTTCTATCTCATGCTGAAGTGATTGCACAACTTCAAAGTTATGAGTTGCGAAACAAACGCGCTTCAACCATTCTCCCAAACAATTCAATTGCGTTTATCTCGCCGCAACGCAATGGTGGCTACAAAAACAACCCCAGAGGAAGGGGTAGATAATCCACATTTAATTCTTGGGGTCGTGCCTTTTCTCAAACAAACCAAAATGGTGGCACTATTCAAGAAACTACTATAACACTCACCAAACCAAAACTGCTGATGCATTGCCAACTTCAAACATAGGAGTGCCATCTGTCATCTATTAAATTTGCAAAAAGAAATGGCATTATGCATTGAATTGTTGGTATCTTTTTTACAATAGTTTCAGAATGTTAATATACCCCAAGGCCTGGGTGCTCTTCATATCTCAAACTCACAAGATGAAGAACAACATCCAAACACCGGTGCTACTACTCATATGATTGATAATCCAAGTAATCTTGTGAACGTAGTTCCTTACCTTGGCCATGATAATGTGATAATTGGGAATGGTACATCACTATCGATTACTCATGTTGGGACTAGTCAATTTGGCAACGAGATTGGTCAACTTTCGCTTAATAATGTTCTAGTTGTTCCACAAATTAAGAAAAATCTTTTATCCGTCTCTCAATTGACGAGAGATTATCCTTGCTGTTTTGAGTTTGACGCATTTGGCTTTTCTATCAAGGACTCTAGGACACACTGGGTACTACTGACAGGAGGTAATCATCAAGGATTATATACCAATGAGGACTTGCATTCCATGGCATTATTTTCTCAAAGAAACAAGGTTGTGGATAAACTTACATGGCATTGCTGATTAGGCCGTCCTAATAGTCGTGTTTTACAGCTTTTGTGATCTGATGATTTGATTTTAGTAAATAAATCCACTAGCACTTTATGTACAAGTCGTCAAATTAGTAAAAGTTCAAGATTGCCATTTTCTTTATTTGATTCTCAATGTTCCCATCCATTGGAGAAAATACATTGTGATATTTGGGAACCAAGCTCAATTCCTTCTACGTAAAAATTTCGATATTATGTGGTATTTATTGATGATTTCTCTCAATACTGTTGGTTGTATCCATTGAAGCGACAGTCGGATTTCAATGAGATTTTCTTAGCCTTTCAAAAATTAGTTGAAAATCAACTTAATAGGAAAAAAAAAAGGTTTTTCAATCCGATGGAGGAGGTGAATTCATGAGCAATAATTTTCTCATGCATCTTTGTGAATGAGGCATACAATTACAAATTTCTTGTCTGCGTACGCCAGAGCAAAACAGTGTTGCTAAGAGGAAACATCGACATTTTGTTCAACTCGGGCTTGCTATATAGTTTGAGGCATCTATGCCACTCAACTATTGGGTGGACGCTTTTACAACAATGAATTATTCAATAAATCGGCTTCCTTCAATTGCTCTAGGCAACCAAAGTCCATACTCAATCTTATTCAAGAAGGACCCTAATTACTTACTCCGAGTGTTTGGCTCTCATTATTATCCATATTTACACAATTACGCAATGAACAAATTCGACAAGCGCTCTTTGCTGTGCGTATTTTTGGGATACAGTGAGAAGCACAAAGGATATCATTGTCTTCATCAATCTACTGGTCGTGTTTATATATCTCGACACGTTTTTGATGAGCATTATTTTCCTTTTGCTTCTTCTTCTCAGATTTCTACTATGACGGAAGGGGAGCTATTGCAATGGAATTTAACTGTAACTCCATCACAAACAAAAGTTTCTGGCCAACCTCGTCCAGAAGTTGATCAAAATGTTAGTTCACCAACAGATCTTGAATTTGCAAGCGAAAGTGCACGTCTATTTGTTGAGATAGAACCGGATTCAAATGCTTCATCTACTACGCCTTCTAATCATGTGCAATAATCAATAGAAGTGAATCTTTGGTTCAATCCCCATATGAAACTTCCACATTCTCGGCGCATCCCATGGTTACACGCTCAAAGGCCGGGAATGTCAATATAATAGTATCATCTATCCCTCTTGAGCTATGCACTGTCCATTCGGCATTAAAACACCTTGGTTGGACAACCACTATACTTGAGGAGTTCGATGCTCTTGCAATCAATAAAACATGGGAACTTGTTCCCCGTCAACCCTCAATGAATGTAGTTGGATGTAAATGGGTATCCAAGACAACGCTACATGTAGACGGTTCACTTGACCAATTGAAAGCCCGACTTGTTGCAAAAGGGTTTCATCAAGAGGAAGGTGTTGACTTCTTAGAAACTTTTAGCTTGGTAGTTAAACAAGCCACAATTTGCATTGTACTATCTGTTGCTACTGTTTAGAACTGGGAAATTTGCCAATTAGATGTCAAGAACGCCTTCCTACACGGAGATCTAGATTTTCCCGTCTATATGGAACAACCATCAGGCTTCCGTGGTTCGTCTTATCTCGACCATGTTTGCTTACTCCAATGGGCGCTATATGGTCTCAAACAAGCTCCCAAGGCATGGTTTGACAAGTTCAGCAATTTTCTTCTAAGTATGGATTCTTTTGCAGCACTGCTGATCCATCAATATTTGTTCATCGTCATCATGGTCATACTATTATTCTATTGCTTTACGTGGATGATAAAGTCCTCACTGGTGATTCATCATAATTGTTGAATCATCTTGTGTAAGCACCTGGTCTTTCCATGAAAGATCTTGGTGTTCTTCATTATTTCTTGGACTTTGAAGTCAATCGCTCCATTGATGGACTCTTTTCTCTCAATATAATTATGCATTAGATCTTTTAAGTTGAGCATCGATGGCACAATGTAAGTCAATTGCTACTCCACTAGCTACCAAGCAACCATCCCTCAAAAATGGTGGCAAGCCTTATGCTGATCCATCCCATTTTCACAGCATCGTAGGTGCTATTCAGTACCTTACCCTTACTTGTCCGAATCTCTCACTTGCAGTCAACATAGTTTGCCAATATATGCATGCCCTAACTATTACTCACTATCAGATGGTTAAGCGTATTCTGCGATATGTTCGCAGCACTTTACACCTTGGGCTTCACATTTTGTCTTGTAGTTTTCTCCATTTATTTGACTTTGCCGATGCATAATGGGCCGGGTGCAAAATCACCCGATGTTCTACTACCGGTTATTGTACTTTTCTTGGATCAAATTGTATTTCATGGTATGCCAATAAACAAGTTACTGTGGCCCACTCCACAACTGAAGCCGAATATCGAGCTCTTGCTTCCGTAACTGCTGAACTCACTTGGATTTCATACATACCACGTGACATTGGGATCTACCAATGTCAACCTTCGTTACTTTTCTCGGACGACATATCGGCATTGCATCTCACAACAAATCCAGTTTTTCATGCTCGACAAAGCACATTGAGATCAATTATCATTTTGTTTGGGAAAAGGTTGCTCTTGGTTCTATTGTAACACGCTATGTCATGCTTCCTCACAAATTGCTGATATTTTCACCAAACCATGACTTGAGATATGTTTGTCAGTTTATGAATCAAACTCAGTCTTTGGTCCTTCCCATTGACTGGTTTGAAGGGGAGTATTGAAGCAAGAAATCAGAAGGGAAAAATTCAGATTATTTGCAATGCAAAAATTTCTACAAATCATTATGAAGATAACAAATCTAATAGAGTATCAATGAGTTGATCATTTAGAGATCTTTGGTGACTTGTTTTACTTGTAGATAAAATTGTTATCTTTTATTTATAATTTTCACCATAATTATAGATGGTGATATATATATATATATATATATTGTACAACGTATCAATAAAAAGTAATACTTCATTGACTCAATTTTTGAGTTTCTTTAAATAGGACATTGTCAAAAAGTATGATCCATCATCATTTTAAGCCTAACAATGAAAAGAATGGTTGTAACAAACCAATGTGACCTTCCTATATAAAATATGATTGGGGGAGGGAGGGGGGAGAATATAATAGACACATTTCGATAAATGACATAAAATTATGGTTGAAGTTTGGTGAATCACAATTTGCTTTTGGGTGAATTTATGAATAACTAAAGCATCGGAATGCTGGGTTGATCTCGCTCCGGTGAAATCGCTCGAAATTAATTGGTTTGTTTCACCTAAAGAGTGCCAAATTCTTATCATGTTTGGATTAATATCTAATTCAGCTCGTTAATAAAACCATCCTTTGCTTGTTTCCAAACTTATCAAAACTTTTCAATCTCAGCAACTCAAGGATCACTTTAAAAATTTAATTTTTGATCATTTCTTAATCCTATGCTAGACTTAAGTAGCATTATAGACTAGCATAGAGAAATGACCATATAAAATCCACATGAAGGTAGACCCGTCCAGAGTAACTAGAACCCATTAATCCGCATGAGCCCGCCTTGAAGAATAGAATAGTGGGTGAACTACTTTTTAACTCACAACCATACTGGGTCAAACTGACTCGGACCCAAAATTAAAAAGGGCGGGTGGGGCCAACCCGATTTTAACCTAATGTGAACCAATATGTGAAGAAATCTTTTGTGTTTGAGCTGTAGTTTGGGGATTTGGAATAGTCAAACTTACATAATATCCGGTCTTGTTAGGCAAGATCTTTGTAAAATCCAAAAGAAATATGCAACTTATGTGATTTCATATGTTGAATGGGCAAAACAAAACAAATCGAATGATGCAAGATATATTAAGGCCTTTCCACTAATTTTGCTCACTAGATAATATGACAGATCTTTTGGTGCTTAAATGGTTCGAGTAGCTTGGATAACTAGTTACAGATTGTCACATTACTTAGTAATTTAATTTACTCTTATGAATTTTAGTATCTTTAGCATTGATGAAATATTGGAAAATCGGGTTAGGTCAATCCGGTTTAACCCAACTTGACTAGACATGCAAAGAACTTTTTTTTTTTTGCTTGAATAATATTTGCAAAACTAGAATATTCAAACTACTGAATATTTAATCTTGTTAGCCAATATATGTGTAATATCCTAGGCATATTATATAATTTATATAGTTTTTTTGGAGCTGCCACGTTTTACTCCATGGTCGAAGCTTTATTACAATAGCGATTTTGTCGTACTCTTTTTTATGGTTAAAAAATATAATGCTAGCTTAAATATTTGCTTTTGATCACACGCCTCATCAAGATTGAATTAATCATGAATTTAAGGCATAATATTGCTAATTCTTTTATTAAAGTGATTGTGAAAGTTATATGGGTAATTTTATTTGTTTATTTTTAAGGTGTGTTGAGCAAATTAATTCATGAATTATCTTAAAACTATCAGACATTTGCGATCAATGTGTAAATTTATATTTATTAGTTTGCTGATGGAATATTGGCCTACTAAAAATATGGTTCGTTAAGAGAGAGTAGGTTGAAACAACTCAGCTTTATAATCATGATCCATAGGAATACTTTTTATCATGTCCTTTTACCTTACAACTATTTGACCTAAAAAAGGACAGGCTTATGATTTAAAACAGTGACTATGGCCCAATCTACAGTGACGTAAATCCTAGAGGCACATGTCAAGGCAATTAAAGTGGTCAAAAGGGTTCAATCGTGTCGAGGGTTGCATTGGGGTAGAGGTCCAAACTGGACCATGTCGGAACCTATGACAAACTCTTCATTACCAAGCAAAAGTCGCGAAAATTACATGAAATCCTAAAATGCTGAAGTTATAAATTTGGCTAGGGCGCTTTTTAAGCTCACGACGTGTCAATCATAAATTGGATATCAAGTTCTTTGATATATATATATTTTATATATATATGTTACAAGTTCATTTTAATGTGGAAGGTGTCGGGTTGCAATCTTCCATGCACCTCCTCCCACTTATTCTTTCTTCCAATCCTTTGTTCTGAATTTTCTTCCTTCTTTCCACATTATACGTTCAAATATTGTGTAAAATAATATTAATAAATCTATAAAGATATTCTACAAACTAAAAAAAAAATTGTTATGCTTTACTTGAATTGCTAAGGGTGAAGACCAAGGTTTATTCTTTAGATATTGAAACCTAACAAATGACTTATGAACCGCGATGATAGTTAATATATATTCAACATTAACTTCAGGCAATTAGTCATTGATTGTGATCTAATGAAAGCTTATCAAGGAGGGTAATGCCTTTTCCCTTTGAAGTTCAAAGTCAAACTTTACTTATTCTTTTCTTGAAATGCGCAAAGCAACAATGAATTTGTATTTGCTAGGGAGAAAATACCTGATTCACATGATCATGGAGCCCAACATTTCAATTTTGAGAAATTTCATACGCATAGATATATATTGTCATTATATGATTGATAGAAGTCCATCAAAGCTTTCAAGATTTTTGACTTCTATTTAAAAAAAAAAAATCAATATGGTATTATAGTATGCACTATGTTAAATCGCTTTTTGATATAAAAAAAAAAAACAAAATGTTGAATGTAAGGATGTAGCTTTTTCCAGCAATCAAATTATTAATTTATTATGACTGTCTAAATCGTAGAACGTGCGGACCTTCCCCAATCAAGCATTCTAATGACTAACATACTATAGAAAAAAGTTTGTGGGTCTGCATCATTCCTCACTTTAGTATACATCAAGTCAATCCTTCAAATGAATAAGTGCTTTAAAAACACACCATGAGTTATCTATAGAGAGAGTAAGAAAAGAGATCATTGATGATAGTTCACATGAGGAGTTGAATGCCAATATGAGTGTACACAAAAGAGAGGAAATAAGGAAATTGGCATCAAGACTACTATTGCCCGCCGATTTGCTCATCCAAGATGTCTTTTGATGCTTGTGTCAAAAGAACAAAGAAGAGGGGAAAATTACCAAATTAATCCTGAACTTATTGTATAAATACCAATTCAATCATGAATGTTTTAAATTGGCTAGTTTAGTTATAAACTTTTGCGCAAATTCCAATGGAGTCCTTTCGGTCAAACTTTGTTAGAAATCCACGATGTGGCACTCTAATTATTGTTAATCGTCCTACGTAGCACATCGTCATGTTAGTGATTTTCGGAGACAATTAATGGGGTGGACTATATTGGAATTTCGCGCAAATGTTTATTACAAAATTGGAAATTTTTGGAAGGAATTGGCATCCGTATGATAAGTTTAGGACTCGTTAGGTAATTTTCCTGAAGTCAGCACTTTGATTAGGAAATGGGTAATGAGGTGATACTAGTGTCTTTGAGTTCTACTTCTTGAAGAATGGAATGAGGTCCAAAGAGTAACAAGAAACCATCAACTGAAGAGCCTCACCAATGAGAGGAAGCCCAGAAGGTTCTCCCACCTGTAAATCTAGTGAGCGAGCCATGCGACGATTAAATGGTCAAGGTTGGCACATGGTTCTGATATTCCACATCGGTTGTTTCTCTGAGAAGATGAGGTGGAAATGAAGTGGAGAGGATGACAATCCATATAAGACATCTCTCTTCTTTTGTCCACGTCAATTTGGGATTTGCATGCTTTGCTCAAGTGTGGTTGACCCAATAAGAATTAGTGTAATAATTTATCTGTACCCTATGGTACTCTTTGGTATATAAACCAAACCAATTTAACACTTTTATGGTCATGGATGCAACATAACTTTTATAATATCACAAATCACACGTGCAATTGAGAGAGATCATTAACTAATCTGTAAATGATGCATGCTCCCAAGATCACCCCTTAAATATCCTCTTAAGGGATCAATGATCTCACATGTATATAGATTCACGCTGCTTCAAGATTTTGAGAAATTAGGTCACGTACATTGTTGCACAGCCTAAATGTTTGAGGATTATTTCTTCCCCTTGTTCTGTGAATATGTTCTTGAAATAGAATAGTTTTCAAGGATATGAGGAACCATAAAAAATGACTACTTCAAGATCATAAAGGACGCTTTATTTCTCCCTTTACATTCATACTGCCACTTCATACAGATTTGCTGGTGCAACAGCATGACCACAACCGTACTGGACGACAGCGCGATCGAATTCGAGTGTCAAGGTGACCGCCACTACTAGCGGCACCAACGAGACCATTACATCTCCTTTCTCTCTATGAGAAATTTACTATGAGCTAATTTTCTGTTCATGAGATGAATTTGGCAGCTTTTTTCATAATATTTATGGTGCTTACGGAACGGAGGTGGGAGGAGCTTTCTTTTCTTTCCTTGTTGAGGAGGTTGGAGGGATGAGCTGAAATGAAGGTGATTTTCCATGCTATAAAAGAGCGTTTTGGGTAATTAGATGAAGAGATATAAGTCATTTATGGCATGATTAGTATTCCTTAGAAGTAATATTGGAATTATGGAAGGAAGGTGTTAGGAAGCAGGGGATTCTTCCTTGAGGGTCGGCCCCGCGTGGAGATATGCGTTTTAATATTTTAGAGCGGTCAATAAATATGTCGGATTGCAAAGTCTCTCATCTCATTAAAGTGTCATTAGAGGAGCTTCAAAGTCGTCTTGGTTGATAAAATGATGACGGGCTCAAAGGGGTGAGAGAGGTTCTTATTCTAAGTAAGTGGTCGGCCTAAAATTTTAGTTAGTTTTGGATTAAGATTATGATAATTCGACATGGAATTTGCAACGCGAGTTTTCAAAACATTTCATTACTTTTGCTTTATTTACTCGGTCACTGTGTTTCATTTTATTATTCTCTAATTTCATATAACTTTTTTTCGTGTAAGACAGATGTATGAGCTGAAATGAAGGTGGCTTCCCATGCAACATAAGCGTTCTTTGACTAATTTAATGTGAAATATAAGTTGATTATGGCATTGAAGGAGAAGGTGTTAGGAAGCGGGGGATCCTTCCTCAAGGGTCGACCTCACATGAAAATAGGCATTTTCATATTTTGAAGCGATTGACTAATGTGATTGGATCACAAAGTCTTTCCTATCGTTAAAGAGATAGTAGAGGAGCTTCAAAGTTGTCCAGGTTCATGAAATGACGATGGGCTCAAAGTGGCGAGAGAGGTTCTTACCTCGAGATGGGTGCTAAGCCTAAAATTATTAGCTAGTTTTGAATTAAGATTATGATAATTCAGAGTGGAATTTGCAGCATGAGTTTTTGGAACTTTTCATCACTTCTATTTTATTTATTCAGCCATTGTATTTGATTTTATTGTTCTCTAATTTCAACTAACTTTTTTCGAAAGGCAAATATATGACCTGAAATGAAAGTGGTTTCCCATGCAACATAAGTGTGTTTTGGCTAGTTTAATTTGAAGAGATATAAGTCCATAATGATTTTGAAGGAAGGTGTTAGGAAGGGAGGGATTGTTCCTCGAGGGTCGGTCCCACATGGAAATAGGTGTTTTGATATTTTGAGGTGACTGACTAACGTGGTTAGATTGTAAAGTCTCTCCAATCATTGAAGAGCTACTAGAGGAGTTTCAAAGTCCTTCCAAGTTGATGATATGACTACAGGCTTAAAGGGGCGAGAGAGGTTCTTACCCCGTAGTAGGTGCTTAGCTAAAATTTTCGTTAGTTTTGGATTAAGATTATGATAATTCATGTGGAATTTGCAACGCGAGTTTTTAGAACTTTTCATCACTTCTATTTTATGCGTTTGATTTTTATTATTCTCTAATTTCAAATAACTTTTTTCAAAAGACAAATATATGACCTAAAATGAAAGTAGCTTCCTGTAAAACATAAGTGTGTTTTGGCTAGTTCAATTTGAAGAGATATACGTCAATTTATGGCATTGAAGGAAGGTGTTAGGAAGCGAAGGATTCTTCCTCGAGAGTCGGCCCCGCGTGGAAATAGGATTTTGATATTTTGAAGCGATCGACTAATGTGATCAGATTGCAAAGTCTCTCCTATTGTTGAAGAGCTACTAGAGGAGTTTTGAAGTCCTTCTAGTTGACAAAATGACAACGGGCTCAAAGGGGCGAGAGAGGTTCCACCCCACAATGGATGCTTAGCTAAAATATTGTTCGTTTTGGATTAAGATTTTGATAATTCAGCATGGAATTTGCAATGTGAGTTTTCAAAACTTTTCATCACTTCTACTTTATTTATTCGGTCGCTGTGTTTGATTTTATTATTCTCTAATTTCAAATAACTTTTTTCAAAAGATAAACATATGAGCTGAAATGAAAGTGGCTTCCCATGCAACATAAATGTGTTTTGGCTTGTTCAATTTGAAGAGATATAAGCCAATTTTGGCATTGAAGGAAGGTGCAAGGAAGCGAGGAATTCTTCCCTGAGGGTTGGCCTCGCGTTTCAATATTTTGAAGTGACCGACTAATGTGATTAGATCGCAAAATCTCTCCTATCGTTGAAGAGCTACTAGAGGAGTTTCAAAGTCCTCCTGATTGACAAAATGATGATGGGCTCGAAGGGGCGATAGAGGTTCTTACCCCATAGTAGGTGCTCAGCTAAAATTTTCGTTAGTTTTGGATTAAGATTATGATAATTTGGCGTGGAATTTGCAACGTGAGTGTTCAGAACTTTTCATCAATTGTTTTATTTATTTGATCACTACTTTTCATTTTATTATTCTCTAATTTCAAATAACTTTTTTCAAAAGACAGATGTATGACTTAAAATGAAAGTGGCTTCCCATGCAGTATAAGTGTGTTTCGATTGGTTCAATTTGAAGAGATATAAGTCGATTTATGGCATTGAAGGAAGGTGTTAGGAAATGAGGGATTTTTCCTCAAGAGTTGCCCGCATGGAAATAGGCATTTTAATATTATGAAGTGACCGACTAATGTGTTCATATCACAAAGTCTCTCCTATCGTTAAAGAGCTATTGGAGGAGTTTGAAAGTCCTCCTAATTGACGAATGACAATGGGCTCAAAGGGAAGAGAGAGGTTCTTACCCCGAATTAGGTGCTCAGCCTGAAATTTTTGTTAGTTTTGGATAAGATTTTGAGAATTCAATGTAGAATTTGTAACGCGAGTTTTGAAATTTTTTATCATTTCGTGCTTTTAAGTCTCTAAGTTCTTTAATTATCTCGAATAAAATTATTTTTTTCCGGCAAGCACCTGAATTTATGGCTAAACCCAACTTTTGACATTAAAGACAAAAAACCATGAAAAATAGCAAATACAAAATTCGTACTTAGCATGCTAATTCTAGAAGCCTAGACATTTCATACCTATGTGGACTCTACTCAATTATGTGCCCAAGACGATGGGACGATACGTTTGTTTTTAGCCCGTTTCACGTGTCTTCAGACCATTTAAGTCAGCCGATTTCCAAGTCTCCTCTCTCCTTCTCCAAGTGAGATGGACTTTTTCATGGCTTCTTCCTCTTTTCACGCCTGCTTTTGCTGCCAAGCTCGTGTTTATGCTTCTTATAGACAGTGCGTGTTTACGACAGGAAAGATGACTTCTTCATGCTAATTTTGTTTCTTAGGTTACATTTTTTGTAGCCTTAAAAGGTTTTTGACAAATTAATAAGTTGGTAGAGGCAAAAAGCATGACTCGCGCTTATTTTAAGCCTAACGACGAAAAGAATGGTCACAACAGACCATTGTGATCTTCCCATAGTAATGTGATGAGAGGGCAAACGTACTGACACGTTGCAATGATAATGATTCAATTTACAGCAAAAAGCTTTGCGAACTTTAGGGCTAATTTATACATAATTAAATCACCGGAATGGTAGGTTGATGTCACTCTAGTGCAATTACTCGAAAGTGATATGTCCATTCCAAAAAAGGGTACCGAATTTCCATTATGTCTAGATCAATATTTAATTGACTTATGAAATCAACCACTGGATTGCTTCCTAGCTTATAAAAACTTCTCAACTTCAGCATTCAAGGATCATTTTTTGTACCTTAGAAAATTTGGGACTAATTAATTAGCTGGCTAGAGGCGACCGCACTCCTGACACAATAGGATATTGCCAAAAATTACGAGCCACCGTCGTTTTAAGCCCAACAACGAAAAGAATGGTCATAACAAACCAACGCAATCTTCCTTCATAAATAAGATGGGGGAACAAATATAATAGACACTTTTCGAAGATAATAATTCAATTGCAGTAGAAGTTCTATGAAGAACAATTTGCTTTCGGCAAATTTATGAATAACTAAAGAATCAAAATGCTAGGTTGATTTCACTCCAATGAAATCATCTGAACGTGATCAGTTCGTTCGGCCTAAAAAGCTTTGAATTCCCATCACATTTGGATCAATATCTAGTTCAACTCATTTACAAAACCATCCTTTGCTTGCTTCCAAACTTGTCGGAACTTCTCAATTTCAGCACTCAAGGATCACTTTAAAAGTTTGATTTTGGATCATTTCCTAATCCTATCCTAGACTTAAGTAGCATTACAGACTAGCATAGAGAAATCATCACCATATGGAATCTACATGAAGTTATACCCGTCCAAAATAACCCTAATCCATTAGTCCGCACGAGCCCACCTCGAAGAATAGAATAGGGGTGAACTATTTGTTAACTTGCAAGGATACTGGTTGAACCCGACCCAGATCCAAATTCAAGAGGGTGGGCCGGGCCAACCCCATTTGAACCCAATGTGAACCAATATGTGAAGAAATCTTTGGTGCTTGAAGTGTAGTTTGGAGATTCGGAATAGTCGAACTTACAGAATATTCGGTCTTGTTAGCCAAGATCTTCGTAATCCCAAAGAAAGAAATATGCAACTGATGTAATTTCATGTGTTGAATGGTGAAACAAAATAAATCGAATGATGCGAGATACATTAAGACTTGACCACTAAATTTGCTAGCAACAGATCTTTCGGTGCTTAAACGGTTCTAGTAGCTTGGATAACTACGTACAGATTGTCATATTACTTAGTAATTTAATTTACTCTGTGAATTTTAGTATCTTTAGCATTGATGAAATATTGTAAAATCAGGTATGGTCAGACCGGTTTCACTTGACTTGACTAGACATTTGAAGAAAACTAATTGAAAATTTGGAATATTCAAAACTACTGAATGTATAATCTTGTTAGCCAATATATTTGTAATATTCTACAAGGATTATATAGTCTGTGTAGTTTCTTCAAGCCGACATTTACTCCACACCGGAAGCCTTATTTCAATAGTGATTTAGTCATACTCTTTTTGGTGGTTAAAAAATATATTGCTTGCTTAAATGTTTGCCTTTGATCACACTCCTCAACAAGATCGAATTAATCATGACTTAAGGCGTAATATTGCTAATTAGTTTATTAAAGTGATTGTGAACGTTATATGGGTAATTTTATTTGTTTATTTGTAAGGTGTGTCGAGCAAACTAATTCATGGATTATTATGAAATTGTTAGACATTTGCAATCAACATATAAATTTCAATTTATTAGTTTTTTTTTTTTGTCGAATTCAATTTATTAGTTTGCTTAGTAGAATATTGGCCTACAAAAAGATGGCTTAAAAGCGACTCAGCTTTATAATCAAGAACCATAGTAATACCTTTTTTCATTTGATTTTACCTTACAATTATTTGACCTAAAAAGGTAGGCTTATGATTTAAAACCACCATTGTGGCCCGGTTTGCAGTGACGTGGATTCTAGACGCACATGTCGATGCAGGTAAAGAGGTCAAAAGTGTTCAATCATGTCGAAGGTTCTATTGGGAGTGGAGGTCCGAACCAACCACACTGAACCTATAACAAACTCCTCATTTCCAAGCAAAAGTCACAATAATTACACGAAATCTTGAAACGTTGAAGTTATAAATCTAGTTAGGGCTCTTGTCAAGCTCACAACATGTCAATCTATGATTGGTTGTCAAGTTTTTTGATATTTTTTATGTAACATATGTTACAAGTATATTTTAATGGAGAAAATATAATGTGCCTAAGTGATAGACATGTCAACTTCATATTAGTCCATTCAACAGTCACACTTGTCATTTTTAGGGCCTACCTATGAGAGACCCTTGCATCCCCTCTTTCTCTTCAATTAATCAAACTCTCTCTCTCCTCTCTCTTCTACCTTTTCTTAGAAAGAACAAAGCCTACTCTTATTTTTTCAAAATGCTCCCTCGCTTCCATAGACCCTGCCACCTTTGTCACACTACCTCATCGCCTCCATCTCCAACCTCTAATGCCATCGCCTCTTGTCTAACTCCTCCTACGCCCTTTGCATTAGTGTCCGCGTCGGCTAAGAGCTCGAGGCCCTCCGTCACGTCGGCAAACCATGTCGCCACCTTCGCCTTTGGCTTCTTTGTTGCCTTAACAAATTCGAGGTCGAGTTGAGCGCTAGATCACAAATCTAAGGCTCACTCGGGCTTAGATCCAAAGTTTGTGGCTCAAGTTCGCCGGCCAAGCTTGAGCATGACAATGGAGGATTGAGACGGTGGTGAGGTGGTGGACTGAGACAAGGTGATGTGGTGGTGGAAGGTAATTCCTAGGAGTCTGAGTTGAGGTCGTTGCCCTTGCCCTTGATAGAGTGAAAGGAAAAAAAAAGAAAAAAGAAGAAGAAGAAAATAAAGGGAAAAAAGAAGAAGAAGAAGAAGAAAAAACTAGTAAAAACATTAATTGAAGAGAGAGGATGCAAGGTTTTTGATAGATGGGCCCCAAAAATGACACGTTTGAGCCTGTTGAATGGACTAGTATGAAACTAACTTGTTTATCACATAAGCACCTAATATTTTCTCCTTTTTTTTTTTGTTAGTCCTACTTTATTCTTACTCTAATTCTCATTTTTAGACTTTTGACCTGACTTCTTGTAAGGCGTGGGATTCGATATCCACACCTGAAGTTAAATCGTCCCTACCCCTAACCCCCTTGAGAAAGTGAAGATTCGAATCTTTCACCTCTTCTTTCCCATGTAAAAAATGTGATTATTGGGGCAAAACTTAGTGGTTTATTTTCTCCCTTTTAATGTGGAAGTTGTTAGGTTACAATCTTTTATGTACCTCCTCCCTCTTATTCTTTCTTCCAATCTTTTTTCTTATTTTTCTTCTTTCTTTCCACATTGTGTAGATAATATCTAATAAATCTTTAAAGATATTCTATAAACTAAAAAATTGTTATGCTTTAATTAAATTGCTAAGGGTGAAGACCAAGATTTATTCATTAGATGTTGAAACTTAAGAAAGTGACTTATGAACCGTTATGATAATTAATATATATTCAACATTAACTTCAAACATTCCTTATGAAATAAATTCCTCTTTGCATTTGTTGATATTTCATACATGTCATTTTCAAATGCTACATCTAAATTCAAATTTCATTTTGAGGCAATTAGTCATTGATTATCTAATGAAAGCTTATCAAGAAGGGTAATGCCTTTTTCCTTTTTTGGAAGTTCAAAGTCAAACTTAACTCATTCTTTTCTTCAAACGTGCAAAGCAACAATGAATTTGTATTTGCTAGGGAGAAAATAATTGATTCACATGATCAAGGAGCTCAACACTTCAATTTTGAGAAATTTCCATATGCAGATATATATATATATATATATATATATATATTATATGATTGAAAATCCATTAGAGCTTTCAAGTTTTCAACTTCTATTTTTAAAAAAATTAATATAGTATTATAGTATGCACTGTGTTAAATCACGTTTTGATAAAAGATGAGATATTAAATGTAGCAGATTTTCTAGCAATCAAATTACTACGATAGTTTAATTCATAGCACATAAGGACCCTCTCTAATCAAGCATTCTAATGGCGGACATACTATAGAAAAATGTTTTTGGGTTTTTATCATTCTTCACCTTTGCATACACCAAGTCAATCCTTCAAATGAATAAGTGCTTAGCAATCTCACCATGAGTCATACATAGAGAGAGGATGAAAAGAGTAGTTGATGATAGTTCACATGAGGAATTGAATGTCAATACGAGTGTATACAAAAGAGAGAAAATAAGGTGATTGGTGTTGACACTACTATTGCCTGCTTGCCTCGCTCGTCTGAGACGTCTTTCCATGCTCGCATCAAAAGAACAAAGAAGAGGGGAAAATTACCAAATTAATCATAAACCTATTTTATAAATGCCAATTCAATCATAAATATTTAAAATTGGCTAGTTTAGTCCTAAATCTTTGCGCAAATTCCAATGGAGTTCTTTTGCTCAAACTTTGCTAAGAATCCATGACATGGCGCACTAGTCATAAACAACCATCCTACATAGCAAAATCTAGTGAGCAAGTCATGTGACAATTAAATTATCAATGTCGGCACATAGCTCTGATATTCCACATCACTTGTTTCTCTGAGAAGACAAGGTGGTAACTGATAACGAAGTGGAGAGGGTGACGGTCCTATAAGTTATTCACTCTCTAATACAAGTATCTCTCTTCTTTTTGTCTACGTGGATTTGTGATTTGCATGCTTTGCTCAAGTTGTGTGGTTTTTATATATTTGCGCATGGAGCAAGTACGTGTTATAAAATTTACATGGTTTAAGGTTGGTGGCCATGGGTTGACCTAATAAGAATAAGTGTAATAATTTATGTGGACACCATGGTACTCCTTGGAACATAAACCAAACCACTTTAATATTTTATGGTCATGGAGGGAACACAGCTCTTATAATATCACAAATCACATGTACAATTGAGAGAGATCATTAACTAATCTATAAATGATGCACCCTTCCAAAATCACCCCTTAAATATCCTTTTAAGGGATCAATGATCTCACGTGTATATAGATTCACACGACTTTTGGATTTTGCGAAATTAGCTGTGTACATTTGTAAAAGAGAAATAAATTGAAATGTTTTTCATGATTTTATTGACTCGATAAGGAATTTTTTTAGGATATGCTCCTAATTGCATTTAATTCAAATCGAATGGATTAAAAATGGGTTTAGGTCCAATTAGTGGACCAATACAATATGGTTTTCTCTTTACCCAAAAAATTTAAAAAGGGTAATTTTAGCTCAAATTATAGTCATGGATGGAACACGACTCATGCAATATCACAAATCACGCATGCAATTGAGAGAGATTGTTAACTAATTTGTAAATGATGCATGCTCCCAAGATCACCCATTAAATATCCTTTTAAGGGATTAATGATCTCATGTGTATATAGATTTATGCTATTTCGAGATTTTGCGAAATTAGCTCACGTACATTGTTGCACGGCTTAAATGTTTGAGGATTACTTCTTCTTTCTTTTTCCGTAAATTTGTTCTTGAAATAGAATAGTTTTCAATGATACAAGGAACCTTAAAAATGACTATAGCATGATCACGACTGTACAGGACGACTAGCACGATCGAATTCGAATGTCGAGGCAATCGTTACTACCGTGGCACCAACGAGACTAACACATTTTCTCTCTCTCCGTGAGAGATTTACTATGAGCTAATTTTCTGTTCATGAGATGAGTTTGATAGCTTTTTCATAATACTTTCTTCGAGCTTACCAAACATAGGTGGAAGGAACTTTCCTTTCTTTTCTTTTTGGTCGGAAAGGTTGGAGAGATGGGCTTTCTTCTAATCAAACACTTTAGAGCGACGGTATCAAATTTGAAATTCGAAATCTGAATAAAGACCCGAACCGAATGATCTTTTTCATAATTTGATGGACTCTTGATTGATGTCATATGGTTCTTATTTGAAGTGCAAAAAATCTTCAGATATACACGTTCACACATGGATGTATCCGAGGTCATTTTGGTGATTTCGAAAGCATCCCCCGCCCCGGGCACAAAGATAAAGTGACAGAGACTTGAGGGACCACTTCTGCAATTTCGAAAAAGAACTTCTCTAGCTCAGAAAGAGAGAGAGAGAGAGAGAGAGAGAGAGACGACTTTTCCTGCTCCCCGGTTCCACCCCCGTCGCATCGCCGCCGTCGAGAATCGCGGCGCTCGCGTTTCACCTCCGGCGCTCCTCTCCGGTCGCCGCCGCCGCCGCCGCCGCCCGGCGGCCGATTCTCCCTAGAGCGTCGGAATCGCCGCGGCGTATACCGCGAACCGGATCCTCTCGGTCCGCGCAATGATCGCGGACGGTTCGTGAAGCCGGTTGCTGATCACGATGTCGCAGCACCAGCACCAGCACCAGCATCAGCAGCACGGTCATGGCAACAGCAGCGGCAATGCCAACATACCGGTGAGCGAGGTGTATTGGTCCCTGGTCGATAAGGCCGACAAGAAGTTCTCCAAGATCAGGGACTTGCCCTTCTACGAGCGCATGAGGTTCCTCTCTCTCTCTCTCTCTCTCTCTCTCTCTCTCTCTCTCTCTCTCTCTCAGAGTCTGTGTGTGGGCGGGCGGGCGGCTATGGGGTGATGGCCTGTCTCGTGTATTGATTCAGTGGATTAGGAGAGGGTATTAGGTAGAATTCTGTTGATTTATTGTATTCCATTAGCAATTTGTAGCACTGAGTTTATTTGATTGATTGAATTAGAAGATGGTATTAGTAGAATTGTGGTGATCTGTTCTTCTCTCTCTGCAATTTGTAGCATCCAATTCAGTTAGTTTAGCTCACTGCTGAGTGGTAACTGTAAACATTGATCCATATGAAGTCAATTTTCTGTTTATTAACGAAGCCAGATCTTTGCGTGTCGTATGTTTGAGAAACTTGAGAAAATGGAAGTGGCGTGATTTTAATTGTTGTACCTTTATTTTGGTAACTTTTTCAGACATGGTAAGAGTTCGTCGCTACTTGTTCATGAATTTTATGTATGGTCATGCTCTGTTAATAGGTATGACACCTACTTCTATAAGGTGTTCAAAGTGTACACCCAACTGTGGAAGTTTCAGCAAGAGAATAGGCAGAAGTTGGTGGAATCTGGGCTCAAGAGATGGGAGATTGGCGAGATCGCGTCCCGGATTGCCCAACTGTATTTTGGGCAGTATATGCGCACGAGTGAGGCAAGTTATTTATCGGAGTCCTACATATTCTATGAGGCCATTTTGACCCGGGAATATTTCAAGGAGGGATTGTGTCAGGATCTCAATTTGGCCAACAAGCAGCTGAGGTTCCTTGCTCGGTTTTTGATGGTCTGTTTAGTCTATAATAAGAAAGAAATGGTGAATCAGTTGGTCAGTCAACTAAAGTTGTTGGTTGATGAATGCAAGAGGACATTTCAGGTTCTTATTCTTCCCTACTGTGAGCTGTCTACGTGACTGGTATTTTTTAGTTTGTGGCACTCATGTCTTTTATTGTTCTTTGGAGTTTTGCTGACACCTATATCTTGGATGTTGTCATTGACTACACATCTACGTTTCTCTTTAATGAGTTCTATGTATGCATTGGATGTATAGGTTCATCATCTTGAATAACAGTAGGGACATGGAGATGGTCTCACTGAACCAAACTTACCTATACTCAACTGGAAAAGGAGCAGTTTCCCTTTAAAAAAACAAAAGTTGACTAGATTACTGTACTGAACAGCAATTGGATGCATGTTAGCATTTTAAAGCCTAAAAATGTGAAGAAGTTGGACAATATAGAGTGTTTAGGGGGCCTCAGCTTGCTTTTGGTTTTTCATATCTAACATTGAATTTTGGGTTTGTGGTATTAACTGTGACATTCTGTGATTGTAGCACTGGGAATTATAGGCATTTGTCTATTTGATAAAATTATGAATTGTTGCAGGTGGGTTATAGATATTAAATTGTCTTTTCACAATAACATGCTTTTATTATTTTAGACAGTTATTTTGACACAGCTAAAGATAACCAAAAAAAAGGAGGTGGGGGAGTGGGAGCAACTTCCTGTTTCTAAGTAGTATAGGTTGGGTTTTGTGTGGCTTATGAATGACAGAACAAGTTGGGTCAAATGTCAGAAACCATAAGTAGAATTGAGGGGAAACTGCAACAAATAGAATGCTTTAAAAACAGTGGATATCTGATTGATTTAGGAAGAAAGACTAAATTGCCAAATGCTATGCCTGCATATGTATAGGGTATTCTCATCTTGCCATTTGTCTTTAGTTTCTAAAACATAGCTATTATTATGTTATTATTGATGAGATGTACAGTCTATGGTTCTTATGAACCACTGCTATGCGAGCAGAGGAGGAGCTTTTGACTGAATGCAAAAAGCCAAAACATTTAGAAACTACAATGTTTTAGTTTAGTAGAGCACCTGAAACTAATTATAGGAAAGTTATCTTGTCCCAAATAAGCTTTCTTGACGCTATCATAGATTGGCCATTTATTTACACCATGAGCATTTATATACATTATCTAATGAGAAGTTCTTAAATTATATCTTGGCAATACAAAGTTGCCGTGATTCTTTATTTTTTATCGATTGAGCTTAATGTGTACATGATCTTATTTTCAGGACACTGATTTTAAAGAATGGAAGCTGGTGGTTCAGGAAATTAATAGGTTTTTGAAAGCTGACACAGCTTTTATGAATACCAGGCCTTTGAGATACAGTCTTGCTTTGGATCCCCACACAGATTCTCTGCCACGTGTTGCTGCGTCTATCACAAATAGAAATCTGAGATTACGAGATGCAATACTGAGCAGCTATCACCATAATGAGGTAAGCCATCAGTTGTCAGGCCCCTTTCCTACTTGTTTCTGGGAATATCTTTGTACCCTTATAGTTGTCTTTCCTGCTTTTTTAATCAGGTGAAGTTTTCAGAGCTCACTCTTGACACTTTCAGGATGCTTCAGTGTTTGGAGTGGGAACCAAGTGGCTCATTTTACCAGTCACCTGGAACTAAGCTTGGTGCTTCTGCTCATACTCGCACTAACCACTCTCAGGATATTGTTGATCATACTCTGCCTCCAAACCCGCGAAAAGCTGTTTTATATCGACCATCAGTGACCCATTTTGTGGCAGTAAGTATATTGCAGAGCCTAAATCCCCCCGTGCATGCACACAGCCCAAGAAAGAAAAATGAATAAAAAGTACTAATATACAAGAAATCTTACTGGTATGCTACATGTGGAACATGTAAGGTGGCCTCAAAATGTGATGGCAGAACAAAACATTTATGATAGATGCTGATATCCCGAGTCAAGCCAGCCTAAAGTCAAAATGTTAAATGGTTTGATTAAAATGTTACAGCTATTTCATTCTTCATGCCATCATGTTGCACAAACAATGTGGAGGAGTTTTTCCTTCTACAGAAATTTTCAGGGACTGTGAATTTACTCTGCTATTTGAAGGTGTTGGTTTATATTGCCTAATGCTCTTCTTGGACAGGTACTTGCCACTATATGTGAAGAGCTTCCTCCAGATGGAGTTCTTTTACTATATCTGTCAGCTTCAGGTGGGACACTTTTGGATTTTTTTTTTTTTTTGGCTCATGCTTGCATGGGAAGTGCAATCATCAATTCTGACAACTATTAAATTGCGTCAGGAAGAAGAAGATCTTCCATTTCACTATCAGCAGGGGTTGGAGCTTTTTCTGATGCTACAGAAAACATAACGAGAAACCTCCAGACTGTTGCGATATCATCTGATGAAACCTCTTGTATTACATCTGGCTCCCTAAGTGACGATGTACCTCCATCTGGACAAGGCAAAGGTGACTGCATGCATCACCGAAGTCCTTGTTTGCAGTTTGGTAATCGCAATAATGGAGGTAATCTCTGGCTATGGTTGTTGAGATGTACTATTCATAAGTTTAATGTGTTTGTATGTGTATGCATGTGAATATTATATTATCTATCAAGACATGCGTTCTGATTGCATCTGACTGTATGAGTTCTTTCCTTAATGGTGACTGTAATTTTCACAGGGCTAGATGCAAAGCATACTGTAATTTTCTTTTGATAGAGGCTGTTGTTGCAGCTTCTGACTTCATTGAAGCATGTTGCGAAAAAAAAGAAAGAAGCATCACCAATCTTTGTATAGATTTACAAGCTTTAACTTACTTCTAGTGGACTCTTTTGTCAGTGGGAACACTCAATTTAGTTTGAAGGAGATGGACATCTTTGCAGAGCTTTGTTAACTGAATTGCTAGGGGTGAAAATGTTGGCTTTTGGCTTTCTCTCAAAGTAAACTTTCTTTATGGGAACCGCAAAATAGTTGTTATCTTTTTTCTTTTTTTTTGTAGGAGTACATAGAAATCAACTTTAGTCTGATGGGCTGTATTTATAGATAATTAGTGTTTTTCCTTTACATAGCTTATAGCCTAATTAATCAAGTTATTTTGTCAATTAAATAATCATGCTGATATTATCTAGTACATTTCTGGATCTTGGTGTCTGTTACTAATTTTTTGTTGATTAAGATTGTAATAATATGATATTGAATTTGTGAACTGGATAAGCTTTGCCTTGTGTGCCTTCCTGCACACGAACTGCTGGTGCAACGTATGGTTTGCATCAAATTACATGCTTAGTTCTCATTTTGAGAAAATTTAGGGACCAAAATAGGATCTAGATGATGGAGAGCCAATATTAAGTAATGTTGTAAAATGGTGATTGTTCTGCATTATTGGTTTTGAAACTTGTGATACTTCCTTTTCTTAATTATTGATCCATTCAAAAATTTGGAAGGACAGTTTTCTGGAGATGTTTCATCTATTATCTATATTTGCAACTTATTTTATGGTGCTGATACTGTTGAACTGCTTTTGTAAGTCTTGCAATATTTTGTTCCTCTCTCATAAGAAAGGAGTTAAATACTGTCGATGCTATTCTCCATTGAGAAGATTCTCCTCCTAATTTTGGACAGTAAACTGTCAGGTTCAAATTGCATATATCCCTGTGACTTACTTCCATTCACAAGGAGGCCACTCGTTTTAATAGTTGACAGTGACAGCAGCATGGCCTTTGAGGTAAGTAAGGCACTAGCTAGATCTACTAACTGCAAGCTTGTAAATTTCTGTTTTTTCTTGAAAGTAGGCGAGTTAGTGAGCAACCTAAACAATATAAAAACTGCATGTTGCCAGACTGATTCCCATGATACTTTTTCCATTCTTAACTCTCGGATCCATCAAGCAGTTCAATCAATAAAAGCCATTGATTTTGCTAGACTATGGATGCTGTGTGAGTTATGTTACCAGTGATAAAGAATTTTCTTTCTGCTAAGTCCAAGTATTTCTCCTGTTGAGCATGTAATTTTTGTATCATGCTTGAAGTGTCTTGGTGGCATTTATGTAAAAATCTTGCGAATCAGGCTATGAAGTGTATGACACAGACTAAACCTCAGCCCACTAAGTGCTGTTGGCAAAAAATGAAGTGTATGCTACTTGGAAAAAAAGAAGTTTTTTCAAGAAACTGTCATATAAGAACTGTGATTTACTAATGGAGGTAGTCTCCTACCTTTGAAATATAGCTCCTAAGTGCTAGCAATCGATGTTTATTATATATTTGAATATCGTAACCATTTTTCTTATCATGAGGTGATTTCAGCTCATTGAGATTCATTCGGATGGATTGTGTTAGACTATAGAAGAGCGAGTAAATTAACTACGAGAATGTATAAGAGAAGGTGCACTTAAAGATCCATTCACACCTCTCTGAAGTAAGAAACATTTTCCATTAGAAGCATGCCCAAAATATCTTCCTTATCCATGGAAGTATAGGCGATTGTCCTACCTTCATGACAGCCCAGATTGAGGTCATGATGTCGCAACCATGGCAAGCTCCAAAGAGAGCTCGCAATGGGCACCTCAACAAGCTCCATGGCCACCATGGTTGAGCTCTGAATAGAGCTTGCCATGGGGGATCTCTGAACAAAGCTCGAGCCCGAGCTCCATGGCCGAGCTCTTTTAGAGCTTGTGCATGAGGGTTGGGGAGAATCGTGGTAGTTCACATGGTGCTGGTCAGTGCTCTGGCCGCAAGCAGCGTATTGGTTGGTGGTGGGCAGCAATGGACATGGCAGCTGATTTTGGGTTTGGGTAATATGGACCTTGGATTAGTTACATGGCAGTGGGCAGTTTTTTTTTTTTTTTTTTTTTTTTTTTTTTTTTTGTGGTTTTCTATTCGAAAGAGGGGTAAATGAGTCTTTTAAGCTTTGGATTTTGTCTGGAGGGGCAAATTGCAGGTTTCAAAAAGTGAGGATATAAATTGATATAATTTAGAAAACTTAGTTGGTTTTCCAAAAATATAGATCCCTTCACACCAGTCTAAGGTAAGAGACATTTTCCATTAGAAGCATGCCAAAAATGTCTTCTTGTACATGAATAAATTTTTTTTACCCATCAAAACATCTTAGCACTTATTCTCACTCGTTCTACCATTTTGTTGGTCATTAGGGAGCATCTAAATTATAATTACTTTCAACATAGGCATACTATGACAATGCTATTACGTTCCTGCCCCTTTTGTAGTGAGAAAACTGGAGTTTGGCTTGACAACATAATCATGTTGACAGCAAGATTGATAGGTCAAAATCTTTTCCTATTGCGTACCTTTTGGACTGATCTCGCGAAAATTAGAGTCCACATGTTGTCTAACTTATGTGTTCTCCTTGTTCTTCTAACTTCCAGAGATTTTCTATTTGACTTACTTCTTGTAGAGGTCTGAACTCTGTCTGGTATAATTTAGCAATACGTGGCAAATTTAGGAATTTCAGTTGATTACTGTCATTGCAGGCTATACATGGAGCGGAAAAAGGAGAACCTGCTGCCCTTCTTTTATCTCCAAGAAGTTTAGCTCCGACTGTCGTACCTGATTTCTCTCGTTGCCCTGGTGGAAGCTTATTTACGGTCTTCCTCACAGCTCCATTGCAGGCTTTCTGTATATTGCTAGGTTTTTCTAGCTCAGAAATTCATATGGTATGTAAGAATGAGGGCTTCTCGCTGCTCATGCTTTAAGTTTCTTTTTTTGTTAGTTTCTATTTTTTAGTTTCTTTCAGTAAATTAATGGGAATAAACCATTCAGGAAGCCTTTAGTAAAGCTGAGAAGTTGCTTTCGTCCTCATTGAATGACTGGGGTTTGGCTTTGGCAAAATCTGACTCTCTAAACCCTGTCTGGGCACAAATTCTAAATGACCCTTTTTTAAGGCGACTTCTTATCAGGTACTGATCAGTCTTCTCTGTTGGCTAATTTATTTCTGTTACACACATACTTCTCCTGCAAAAGACAATTGAATATTTGCTTCTGATTGTAGAATTGAGTTTTGTTTTGGTGGCCATGTTACTGGGATAGTCTATGTATAAGTTGGCCTGGTTTCAACACTGCATATAGATGAGTGGGCAGATTTCAATGCTATTGACAGTTCAGGTTTAGTGGTTTAGTTGTTGGATTAATTAGTTGGCTGAAGATGTGGTCTCTTGCTTGGCTTTCTCATAAGATTGGATGATTCGGACTTTAAGTTCACAGATGGAGTTGGGAAGTTGAATTAATAGGGGTTGTTGAATACTTCTGTCATGTTCACCCCCAACTGGCCTGTTAGAAGTATGAAGGGTAAAATGGTCTTTAGGACCTATGGCTTATATTGATGGGGGTATACATACATATATACATACATACATACACACACACACACACACACACACACACATATATATATGTATATATAAATATGTATGTATATATAAACTTAACTGAATAATACAATAATTAATACCTCTCACACTGGAATGCGTGAGGAAGCGCGAGAGAGGGACGCATGACGGAGACAAACTGTGGTGGGGATGGCTGACTGTTCTGGCTAGTGGTCGATGGTGGCGAGTGGCTGCTTTGTCAACTAGGGTTAAGCCCTACGCTCTGATACCATGCGAGAGGAATTAACTATTGTATCATCCAGTAAAGTTTAATATATATATATATATATATATATATATATATATATATATATATATATATATATATATATATATATATATATATATATATACACACACACACACACACACATCAAAATAAGCCCTAAAAGTCCTAAAGACCACTTTATCCTTCATACTTCTAACATGGCCAAATGCAGACGATGCATGACATGGAAAATATGTCCGTGAAGCTGGATATGTCTTCAGTGTTTCCGACATCATCTAACAAGTTTCTGAGAACTGTGGTGCGCTTCATGAGTACTTAGTAGTATCAAATAGCTAAAACAAATTATCAATAGTTTCCTTGCTCTTTAGCATGGAGATTATGTTCAGTGATTATCACTCATGCTAAGAGAACAGGGAAAGCAGGTAAGTTTGCTTAACTTATGAAGGCTGTAGAGAGACATGTAGAGAGACATTTGCAAATATTAGTCCTACATATTTCGGGCTTTCACCTCAACAGTGAATGCATAAGCTGGTTTTTGGTTACTGTTTTCATGAATATATTTTTACGGACTCTCCAAATCAACAGCTTAGATGTTTTGCCATTTGTGACTCCATATGCTGTTGCACAGAGATGTTCAGCTGGTTCGTTTATGTAGTTTTGTGCAACGTATCCAGCATAGGATATCCAAAGGCGCCAAAAGTTAACTTCTTGTAGCTTTCTCCAGCTTTGGCATTGGACACTTGTTTGAAATACTTCTGAATCCCTGATAACGCAGCTTAATTCTATGCTAAATTTCAATCGTCTGGCATGTCCATATTTGATCATCATGAATAAGTCACCTGGTCCTAAAGATTTAAAAGATTGTCTTACACTTCGTATCCCTTGAATAGACCTCTCTTTCTGGAAATTATGATTGTGAAAACCTTACACCAGATCAGAAAAGGCTGGTGGATATTTTGGTGTATTGGTAAAGGGAGCAATGAGGCTTTTAAGCAGGCTACCTCAAGAAAAGAGCAGATTTCGCTCAGTAGTGAAAAGCTCTCCATTCTGCTCCCACAAATTATATTCTTTTTCATTGTCTTGTGCACTGTATGCTAATGTTGTTAAACTGCACTCGACTGGCCAAACCAGTTCTTGGATGCTTCTTTATTTTGTTTTCACCTGAGTAAAAACATTGGTCAAAATTAGGTATTACCCTGTTTGATTGGCCCAACTAGTGAATCTATCAATGTGGTTTAACCGGATTAAGCTTTTTAATAGTATTGGAGAATTGGGCTGTAAAACTAACACAGTTCAAAACATTGGGATGCGGCAGGTTTGTGGGGCTATTTCTTTGACTTGCAATGAGTTATTACCAGTCACTATTCTCTTTGAATCCAGTGTACCGGTGGGATTGTCAAACTTAGCTGTTCTAGCAATATAGCTTCTGCGATACAATAGTTTTCTGGCGAGAGCATACAGACTGCCTTTCGACAAAGTATATTTCAAAAGATTATATAACATGCACGATTTGCTTTGGGCTCTCCTCACCTTTCTTTTCATTTTCTTTGTCCATTTCTTGTGCAGATTTCTATTTTGCCAGGCAGTGTTGAGTCTGTACATCCCGACCTCAGGTAAGGAGGAGTTCCTTCCCAAGTGTCTGCCCAGTCTTCCCAAATCCGTCATGCCTGCAAGCGTCGCAGTCCAGAGCGTAGTCCGGCAGATCGCTAGCATCTTCTCCGTCGACAAGAAGTTCAACTTTTCGGAGGCAATCCCCGTGTCTGAATCCGGAGAAAGTGATTCAGAGTCAATCTCATCTTCATGATGTTCCTCTAGCGCGCAGATACGTTATATGGATCCAGACCACATGGCTCAGACAACACGCCGCTAAAATTTGGGCGGCGGTCCATTTAGATTTGTCACGATTGTGTTTCGGGTGGTTTCAAGTTTGTGTTCAGGTGGCCTCTTCTTGTTTTGAAGGGGAAAGATCAGAAGGTAGAATTTACAGAGTTTATGCATGTTTTCCCGAAGTTGCGAAGTCGAGGGGGGCGAAAATACGAGGATTTTGTTTGGCTCCTGAGCCAGTGGCTTTCCCAAAATAGAAATGATTTTATGTGCTTCATGCGACGAAATCGTTTATCATGCACGAGTATTAAGTAATGGCGGAAGCATGTCAAATGGCATGTCAGTTCGCTAATAACGTCGAGTCCCTGTTCAGTTTGAATTTGTTCATTTGAAATTTGGGTTCTTTTACTTCATTTTTATTTACTTATTTTTTATTATTTTCCCTCTCCTTTTTTTTTATTTCTTTTCTTTTTTGATTTGTTTTTTTATTCCCTTCCATCATTCCTTAAGTCCCATAGGTTTGATCCCGTAGAATCTGACCTGTTTTCTCATTGAGCGAAGGGTACGAAAGATTGATATTTTGATCAAAAGTACTATGTGAGGGAAATCTTTCATTTTTTCCTCTTTCTCTATCCCTATCCTATGTAGCGCGGACACTTTCTCAGGAAGCGCCGTGTCGTGTCCGGACACTCCAGACACGTCCCCGACACGCGGTCAACGAGTGTCGAAAAATCGGCACGTGGTCAACTCTCTCCGACACGCTCCGACACGCGATTCCGACACGCACGGGGGGTCGATTTTAAAAATTTCTAATACTTGTGGAGTCAAAATATAAATATACACAAAAAAGAAGTAATAAAAGAAGTAATAAAAATCTTATCTACACATACACGCACCTACGGGTCATTTTTTTTTTTTTCAGTTTTGTTTTTTTAGAATTTTTTTTAGTTTTTTAAAAAGTCTTTTACAATGAAAGAAGTAATAAAAATGCTATATATGATAAATAAATAAATTTAAAAATATCATTTTAGCATTTTTCTTTAAACAATGTTTTTTTTTTCCTCTAAGTTTTATGTATTGTTATAACAAATTAAAATAATGAATGATATTATTTAATATTTTTCGTGTAAATTAATTCTAGGTTATTTTTTTATATTATTTATTTATGTATTTATATATAAAAATATATTTAATATATAACGTGTCGGAACGTGTCGAAATTCTCATTTTTAAGAAATGACGTGTCGCGTGGCGTGTCGTGTCGTGTCGCGTGTCGCGTGTCGCGGTGTCGGTCTTCTACATAGTCCCTATCCCATAGGTATAGCCTTTGAATTAATAGAAAACATTTTCTTCTGTATATGTATGAATCGATCATTCCAATCAGAAATGTCACAAAATCCCCCGCTCTTGGGGGATGTCCTCAGCGTCGAGGAACATGTACTAGGGTGTATGTGCGACTCGTTTAGATCACCATTGGTAGAAAAAAAAAAAGGGAAAGAAATTTTCCAATATCAATGATCAGTACTAGTGAATAGTATAAAATGGAAGGAAGAAGGTCGTTCACTATCTATATATCGAAAACTAAAAAAAAAGATCTATTCAATTCTTCTATTGTATATGAAATTTATGGTTTCCGATGAGAAAAAATCCCTCATTGGTAACAAATAGTTATTCATTAAGCGGGGAAATCCTATTTTCAAAGCCGAAATCTTATGCCTATACTCTTGCAAAAACGACCAATATCCTGGAGCCGCCTGCGTCTGCGTCGGATACAAGGAGTACCGTGTCTCACTCCTTGAAGAGATGCACCGAGCCGAGGCTATGCGTGTTCACTGAAAATACAAATGATACGACGTCGGGGGTGCTCCAATAATGATTCCGATTCGATCGATCGTTCGCTTGTCTCATCACGGTGCTTTACCTCGTTGAGTAACAACTTCATTTCCAATACAACTAGTTCGATTTGTTAATGATCAATTTCAGGATGGTTCGGTTCCCACTTTAAAACTTGAAATTGGATTAGCCAGGTTGGTTATCAATTAATGGAATTGGGAATCGGCTTACTCGGTCCTAAAATATTTGGTGATTTTTTTTTTCTATTTCTACATGTGGGAATTTCCTAACATTAAAAGAAAAAATAATTAGTATTTGCTTCAAAATTAAAAAATTAAAAAATCCTTATCGGTCTCTGTGAAACTGGAAATTGGGATCGGACTAGTCCTTCAAGAACCACTCAAAATTGGTCACTTTGGTCCGGTCCATCCATTTCCTTGATGGAAACGAGACTCATGCACAGCCCCACTTGTCAATCATGGTCTTTTTCCCCTCCTCTCCTCCTTTAACAAACCCGTTGTTTAATACTAGAACTTGCGTTTGGTAATGATTACGTTCGGAATAGATTCGATTGAAAATGATTTTTTTTTTTTTTCTGTTCCCTAGAATAGATTTTAAGCATTTTAAGCCGTTTGGTAATCTGTCCAAATTTTCGATTACGGAATAGAATCAAGCGTTTGGCATGCGTGTTCACGATTACGTTCCAAATCAATTTCTTTTAATTTTTAAATAATTTTTTTACTTTTTTCCTTTTTCTTCATATTCTTCTTATTCTTCTTGTGGTCGGTTCTTGGGACCCGACGAGGCACGAGAGAGCCGGTGACCCAAGAAGCACGGACACTCTCCGGAAGCCTTCATGTCGTGTCCGACACGTTCCAACACATTTCGACAAGCGGTCAACGAGTGTCGGGAAATTTGACACGTGGTCAACTCTTCTCGACACGCTCCAACACACGAGTCCAAAATTCCAACACGCACGGGGTCAATTTTAAAAAAATTTCAATACTTAAGGATCAAAATATAAATATATGAAAAAATAATAAAAATAACAAAAATAAAGGGAAAAAATAAAATTCTCACTTTCAAGTTCCTCACTTATAAGTTTTGACATTCCCGTGAGTGACGATGAAATGCTCCTTTTCTCGCCGGCGTCGCTGCGCCGCTCCCGCAGACTTAAAGTTGTGATTTTATTTTTATTTTTGCTTCTTTTCGCCTTTTGTGGCGTCTTTGTAAGTTATATCTTTTGGTCCATGTCGTTAGCTTGTGAGTTATCTCTTTCATTTTCTATGGCGAATTTAATTATTTCATTTTCTTTTGATCGTACTTCGAAAGTTATTGTTCTAGATTTTCATTTTTCTTGAACATTGTTTTGCGAGAGGAGCTCCAAGCCATCATATCATGAACTCGAACTATGTCTGGCACTATAAGAAATCTCATTAATTTCCGACAAGTGTAAGAAAATATGACACGTTCCTTCAAATTTACTCTTTTGTATTTGCAATTTTTGAATTTCTTCATCAATCTTTGTTAAATTAAAACAATGAATGATATTAACAAATGTTGAATTAATATTTTTAGTATAGATTAATTATATGCTCTTTTTGTTATTTATTTTTGCATTTATATATAAATATATATTTAATATATAACGTGTTGGAACGTGTCGGAATTCTCTATTTTTTTAGAACTAACGTGTCGACGTGTCGTGTCGTGTCATGTCATGTCGCGTGTCGCGTGTCCGTGTCGGTGCTACATAGCCAGTGACCTCATTGGAGCGTCGCCGACCCTCTTCGGCCGAGCCTTGCCAGCAACTAGGCGAGGCCGCCAATTGCCCGCTGCCCCGGCGAGCTCATTGGATCGGTTTACCGGCGGACAATGGGCGGCAGCGGGCGGGATGGCGGTCGTTGAAGAAGAAGAAAAGAGAAGAAGAAGAAAAAGAGTTGGTTTTGATTTTTTAGATTTGTTCCTGGAGTTAATCAACTTTTTTTTTATTCTGATTACTCGTTCTAAATCTAATTTCGGGAATTAAAAATATAAAAATTTGTTCTCAAAAATAAAAATTTTATCAAACACGATTATGTTCCTAAATTACTCTCGGAACAAAAAATCATAATCAATACAGTGTTTGAATGGTTACCAAACATACATTTAGCTCAACAACGATCAAGAGAGGATTTAAAAAAGAAAAAAAAGAAAAACACTTGCTCTTCAAGTAAACACCAGAAAAGGCGCACGGTTCGTCAGGCCACAAGCTTCGTTGAAGTCCGGTCCACACCGCCCCCGTGTTTACTTTCGACAACAATCGCGATTCGGATTTCCCCGATCATGGCCGCAACCGGCGGCGATCCCCGTCTCCGACCTCTCCGCACGCTCGCCTTCCTCCTCCTCCTCGCGGCTCCGGCGGTCCTCGCCAAGTCCCGCATCCCGATCTCCGTAAGACCTGCCGGCACCGTTTCTTGATTTCTCCCCCCTCTCGTTCGGGGCCTTCGTCAGCCGGAATTTTTCGGTTGATTTTTCTCGCATTTTGTTTTTGATGTTTTTTTGCCTTTTTTTGCTTTCGTCTTCATCGGAGTAGGACAATGAGATCAGGCAGAAGAAGAGCGAGTGCTATGCCGATGTAGATAGGTAATACATTGCCCCCATCTTCTTTTACGCAAGAAAGATGCGCCCCTTTTGATATCTGCATGACTCTCCGCCGTCGCCGATTTCGCCGCTTGGTTCGAGCTTTCGTGTAGTCTTGTGCGATGGGCAGTTAAAAAGCTGCAATTTTGGAGCGAGTTGAATTCGAATCGAGGAAGCTGTTGTTCATCCTTAGGTGTAGAATAGCTAGCGACTTCCTTTTGGGTAATCCATTGCCGTCTTTTACCCGAGAAAAGATTGTGAGATGGGGGGATGCTGATTGTGACGTCGTACTGATTCGCCCTTTTGGTGACTGGATGATTCTCTGTCGTGGATTCGCTGCTTGTTTGGAGCTTTTCATATAGGCTCGTGCCGGGGGCGGGTGGGTGGGTGCTGCAATTTTTTGGTAGATGGTGGGGACTTGGGTTTTGCGGTTCTTGGTTGTTGGAGCGAGTTGAATTCAGCTTGAGGAAGCTGTTGTTCCTCCACGCATGTGGAATATGCTACATGAATCATTTTGGGCCGATTCAATGTGATCTGGTTGTGCTGCGTCGAGTTTATTGTCTTAGCGCGGCTTCAAGTTTGCGAACTCCGTGTTCATCCTTACTGTTTGGAGGGAAAAACTGAATAAAGTCCATGTACAAACTCATTCTTTACCCCCTTATGTTGAAGTAATAGCATGCAACCCTGTGAACTTACTACCACTTAACCATCTAACATCTTTAATGGATATTGTGACATTGAAGATATAGTAATTAGATCAGCCTACCTGACTTAAAGTTCTATCAAATTCTTCTATTGATATCTTTATAACCTTTGAACATTAGATCAGAAAGCAAAACCCCCAGACCTTTGAGTAGCTTATGGTAATAACACTAAATTTCCTGCCTTTTACTAGTCTTACAGAACTCAATGCATTTGCACTACATTTCTTGCTTCCTTTTTAATTTCCGCGCTTTAGTCTTCGGCCAAATCTTAGCTTACAGTTTTGGGGACATGTAATAGCATTTAAATTTTAAAATATCTTCCGTCCGTTGACATAAGATTTCAGATGGATTGTTGGTAGGCCCGCCAATTTCCACATGTCTCACATTCCATCATGTGTCTCTAGTGAGTTCCTCCATTTTGTGAAAAGATAAAGACTCACAGCATAACTTGTGATGCAAGTCTATTGTGAAGGGGTATTTACAAATTTCTTCATTTTGAGAAATCTCCATACTCTTGCATGACTCTCCACATTTTCTATTCTTGCAGTGGCTTATGGGGTTGGCAATGCAAGTCTTCAATGATAGCAAAGGAAAACTGTGCTTTGAAATGCCTTTCTCCAACTTGTTATGAGATTGTCTATGAAAGTGATCCAGTAAGAGGAACCTCCATTAAGTCTTGGTTTATCTTTTATTCTAACTTTTGCGTAGTCCAGCTTTCTTAAATACTTATCAGGGATGTGTTCATTTTGTAGCTTGAAGAGGGAGAGAAAGACTATACACGGGGCCAGGAATACAAATACTGCATGCATAAGTAAGTTCTGTCTTGTAGATGTTCATTTTGGCAGTGATAATAATAACAAAGTAGATTAATTACTAATTTCCGTATGCTTGTGGAGATGGTAAACATCAAAATTTATATTGTGTACCAAGGCAGGTAGACTCATTGATGCTAGGGCATAGTTTTCCCCAAGTAGTTTTGAGAGTTTAATTTCTTTCTTGATTTTTTTACATTGTCTCTAATTAGTGGTTATGTGGTACACATGCGACATCTGATGAAGTTAGATTGTTGAGATCTAAAGAGCTAATTTATGGTTGAGTTTTACTTATATCTGGAACCTGTTAATGACTAGGTTCTAAGACATTCTGTAGTCAGCTGTCTTATTTTAAATGTACATTTTTGGCTTCTCTAAGCCCCAGAATGTCAGCTTTCTTTTCTATTATGCTTCTACTCTATTTAAGCTTCTAGCTCTTTCAGCTGCCTTGTATATTTTCAGCAACTTACTAACAGGAGATGTTGTGTAGGTTTTTGGTAGGACATGTAATGGAAAAGTTGAAAATTGTCTTCTCTGAGATTACTCAGGGATGAGCGTCGAGCAGATCAGAAGGTTAAATGAGTATAATCCGGAATAAATTTTAAGAGCTGTTTGTGCATAAGAATAGGATGATCCTTGTTGAAGTACTTCGATAGATAGCTTCTGTTTTTGATGTAATGATGGGGTATCAACCTTCTTGAATACAGATTTATTGTAGGAGTATCTTTCTAGTCAATATGAGGTTGTCAACCAATAGGAATATCAAGGAAGAGATAAGTGATCATATTTTACAAGAAATTAGTAGAAAAATTCATTTGATGATGTTAAGTTCTCTCCATTGCCTGATTATTTGGTTTCAATGGACCTTATAGACATGTAGTCACTCTCCACCTAGTAACTTAAGCTTTTGGGTTGGACAGTCTAATAGATAAATTGGGAGTGCCATGGGGTAGTGTCATGTCATCCTTTAGTAGTTCCGTAGCTCAAGTCTAAACGTTGAAATGGGTTCAGAGTTTAAATGAGGAAAAATAGAGGTTTGTTATTGGAGGATTAGGGTGGCCTGTCCTGGATTATTAATGTGTTTTTGAGTGTCTTTTGGCTATTACAATCCAACTATAGTTTCAGATATAGAATCTAGAAGCTAAAAGTACTATTGGTTATATAATAAAAGAAATTTGTAGGACTCTAGGTGTAACTAGATATATGTTTGAAAAAATAGGAACTTGCAAGTATTTTGTTACAGTTAGAGTAAAAGCTAAAGCCGCAACTTCCCCAAAGACACACTTAGGATTTTGCTTTCTAAACTATTGTGTCCTTTTAGGGACCTTGAATGCTGCAGGATATAAGTCAGCAGTCTTGCTTTAGGTGTGGCATCATGCATATCCTGCTAAGCCAATCATTGAAGCATCTGCTAAAGCCTATTATATGGGCTTGCACAAATTGACTGGGAAAGTGTGGCAACCTTAAAAGTTACAAGCAGCCCTGGTTTTCTCCAGCAAACTTTCGAAGCAGGGCACTGAATCCTGTACAAAACATTTGGCAACATTTAGTTCTCCCTCGCCATCTTTCTCCACCCCGTTCCAATGAAATAATCAACTGACAAAAGACACAAGTGAGAAAATCAGACTGTACAAAAGGTCAGCGAGAGCGAAGAGTTATGCTTTGACAATTCTCACTATGCAGAGTCTAAACATGGAAAGTATCTTTCTCTGCTCATTCATGGTTGCGGATACCATCAAACAACTACATCTCGCATTCATACGGGTAGAAACAATGTATAATCAGTAGAAGAAGTGGATTTTAGACAAGTTAATGATTAAGACAGAAGTAAACTGTGGTTTCACATTCGAAAAGTCCCTCTTCTAGAATGTCCATTCACTATGGGCAGAACTAGAATCATAGATTAATCATAACAAGGATTAAGGAATTAGAAAGCAGGCTACACGGTACTGTTAGCACAATTTTTAATGACGTGTCTATTTATGAGAATAAAGAGAAATTGATTAAACCAATTATTTTTGCCCTATTTGCTGGTTAACAGGGACAGTCTGTCCTAATTGCCTCGTGGCGAGTTTGCTTTCGTCAGCTAGTGAAAGCTGCACTAATAAAATCATCATCAGCCTCTACAGCTGTCTTGATTTTCTTCTCTTTTTTCACTGTATTGAATATAATGCTCACCTAGAATGGAGATGGGTTTCCAAAAGAATGTGCCTATCCCTTGATAAACTAAAACCAATCACCCTAAACTTTGCATTTGAATCTCATGAGTTCTGTCATTGAGCTGAGAAACTTGTATATGAGGCATGCGCTCTTCTCTCTCACCTTATAAAATTGCCTGATGTGGGATTTCTGTTAGAAGTCTCCAGACCCTTGTAGAGGGAATGTATATTCAAGGAATCTTTCCTTTCGACAGTTAATTTAGCACTGTCGCTTCTGCCTTACACAAAACTTGAACTGAAAATTCCCAGTCACTCGCAGTACTAGAGGTTCTGTGATATCTCTTTATAATTTCTTTGCTGAAAATTCCAATTGCATTTTTATGTGAAATGGCTGATTTAAAGAGAAGTGTATGTGAATCCCGTGTAAAACTGAGGACCATGTTCCTTGCATGTGATTCGTCCTGTTGAGATGGATGGAGAACATGACACTGTGTTTGGACTATATTTGGTTAGGCACTTGAGGCATTTTAAAATGTGGTAGGTCCTCTGCGTCCATCCACTATACTCTTGAGTGTGAACTTTCCCCACAATGAATTGGTTTCTGATGAATTTCTCCCCTTCCTAGATCAGTGTCAGCTTTTCGTATCTTTCAGTGGATTTTCATGCCATCATACTGTTCCACGTTTATTTCTTAGGGGCAAAGTGTTCTTTATATATGAGACACCATCTTATTTCATTTGTTTCTGTGCTTCCCAGGTTATCACTGGGAGAGAGTCTTGAAGGCATCAGAGGATCCTTTGATTAATTAGGCAACTTTGACATCATTTCAGATCAAATTGCTAGAAGCAAAAATTGCGGATACCTTTGGCTGTGTTACTTCTGCTTCTGATATTGTCACGGAGGGCAAGTTTGTTGCAGCAAATGTACAAAAGGGATCGGTCTGGGTTTCTTTCCGGAACAAATGGAGTCAATGATAACTCTTGTATCAATTTGTCTGATCACAAAGGCGCAATGACTGTAAATAAGAAGCTCACCTTTGGCTCGAAGGGCACTCTAGTTCAGTGGATGCTGATTTGAGTATGTCGTCTGAGTCTTATCTGTTTCTTGAATGGGGTCTAAATGTTGCAAAGTATGTACTGTAGAACTATGCTATGTTGCAAAAAGGTCTGCCCTATACTCTTTTTATTGGTCAGTTAAGGTCTAGTTATACAGAAATTCTCTGGTTCTTCGTAGTCCAGGACTGTATTTTGTTGTATCGGGATTCTGAAACCTCAGTATTCGTGCGGAAATTGCCTTAGTAGTTGGTGTTGCTAATTGCCGAAAAAGATTTGAAGGTATTAAAATGGGATAAGTGCATTAGAAGTCCTAAAACTTATTATGAAAATGCAATTGAATTCTAAAACTTTCAAAAAGTGCAATTAAGTCCTAAAACTTATCACGGAAGTTTAATCAAGTCCTAAAATTTTCAAAAAGGTTTAATAAAGTCCTAAAACTTGTCTCAAAAGTGCAATCGAGTCCTAAAACTTTCAAAAAGTGCAATCAATGGAAGGACTTAGATTAAACCATTTTGATAAGTTTTAAAACTTGATTGTACTTTTTGAAAGTTTTAGGATTTAATTGCACTTTGTAATAAGTTTTAGGATTTAATTGCACTTTTTGAAAGTTTTAGGATTTAATTGCATTTTTATGACAAATTTTAGGACTTCCAATGCACTTATCCCGTGAAGCGCGACGTCCAAGAAAGGAAGAGTGAAAACCAAGTGTTGCTCAAGGAAGAACAGCGCTTTGGTTGCACTACTTAGGAAAAGGTGTCACCATAGATAACCCTTGGAGAAAGGTATTAAAAACAGAGGTTGCTTCATTCTTGTTCACATGTTACGTTGAGATCATGACCGTGTTAAGTCAGTTTCATTACAAGACATTATTCTTTGCATTGCGCGTGCTAAAAAAGAAAATGACGTGTTTTTAATATGTCGATCCGTGTCGCTTTTGGGTTTATCAATATCTTTTTTCACACATGCCCAATCGCATCAATTGCAATACAATGCGAGGTAATTTTGATTGAGTGGACGTACTCTAGTCAATACATAGAAGTGACTTTAACTTTTGACACGACAAGGTTACTCGACTCAATAACACACTTAAAATTGATAGAAACACAATTTTATCTTGGAGAACCATTGTTTAGTCGATAGATGGGAGTCTAGAAGTAGTAATCTCCATCTAAAATTGGGTAAATTTTCTTCACCTTACTTCCAAAGAAACTAACATTGATGACTCATCCGGTCAACGGAATAGTAGGTCTCTTCTACCATGAGATGGACACGGATGGTAGGGAACTGAAATCTTTGATATGACCAATCCTTGGGAGCAATTAAACATTCATGACACTGGTCAACAAGCTTTCCCAAAAGTAAAATGTTTAGGGATAATTATAAGTTCTGAAGAACCCCAAAACAAAACATAATTGATTTTACCTCGATAAAAAAAATAGAAAATTACCCAATCAATCCTAAAAATCTATTGTATAGAAACCTTTTGCTTTTGCTAATTTAGTTTTAAATTTTTGCGCAAAATTCCAATATATTTTATTTCGATTGATTTTTGTTGAAAATCACTAATGTGTGGCAGTTTAGTCATCACCGGTTGTCTTACGTGACACATCGTCATCTCAATTACTTTCTTATGAAAATTGGACGAAATTTCACGGAGGATTTAGAATTGAACTGTTAAAATCGAAATGACATCTATACAACATATTCAAGATTAATCGGATAATTTCCTCCCAAAAAAGGCCAAGTAGAAAGGTACTAATCTTCCTTGTGAATTTCAATTGTTTCATAGAACTTGGTGAGCTGGAGCTTAGAACCCTAAGAAGCATCAATGACGATGTTTTGTTTGAGGCCAAAGTGACAATCATTGTAGGGCTGCAAAATTCATTAGGGCTTGACAATCATTGACATCTTAGCTAATCCACTCAATCTGGTGCCTAATCCTTCCAATTACTACACGCGTGATCATTCGTCAATTAAAATAAGGAGAAAAAAGATAAAACATAGACATGTGTTCATATAGCTTGTAGGATCAATGTGCTTTCCTCCTGAAAAATCGGATGGTGGAGCAATAGAAAAATCAATTAACATCATCTCAAGAGCACCAGTTCACCGTCCACTCAAGCCGATTGGGGTTCGGTGATTTTAGCTTGAATAAGATGGTCACAGATGTAGCTTTCTGCTTTTTAGGAACACCTATTTACTTTTCGGGTGACCACTCTTGACTCTAGTAGTGTATTTGCAACTAGTTTTGTTATTAAATTTTTCCACGCGTCAATTATCTGACAACGAGCATGGACCTTATTTCTTGTATCGAGAGCAGACTTGATAATAATTCAGATATAAATTGATTATGCTTTGGACACCCGTGTGGACATGTCTGCATGTATTAGGAGTAAGAGACCTGGATGTATCAAGCAAAAGGCGCCATCTAAAGTATAAGTGACCCTAAAAATTCGTGGTACTAGAGTATTAGTGATTTGATCTGGTTTAAGAGATGTCCAAATAAAAAAAAAATTGTCATCTTCAAAACACTATCATCTAGGGGCGAGCATGATTCCCGATTCCATTGTTTTTAGGAACTGCTAATTTTCGGAAAATGCTCTTTTCTTGTGTTGATCTTGTATATGCTTGATTGCTTTTAGGCACTCTTTTTGGATCTTGTTCCTGCGCGTGGGCCACGAAATGGAAGATTTTTGTCACTTGTTTGACTTCAATTGCATTTGCCTAAAAAGTGGAGACGCTGTGTGGAATAAAACAAAAAGTACGGGGGCCAAATGTCAAAAGATGGAAGGGCATTTAGACGAAAAGGAATATGGATAAACGCAAACATTGCAAGGGATAGGCTGCATTTGAACAACTTCTGCCAGAAAAGTGCAAAGAGCATGAGCTATTATGGTTAATCTCTGGCCACTCTTATGTGCCGGTCCATCAATTATGTATTCTTGATCTTACAGTTTTGGTCGATTCTACCATCACTACTCCATTATCTGGGGATCTCTTTTATGTGTATAAATGTATCAATAAATTGGAGGGAAAGTGTCAAAAAAGTCATAAATTTTTGTATTTGTGCCAATTTAGTCTTAAACATTTTCACTTGATATAAATTTAATCATTTCCGACTAACTTTGGCCGGATTTTGCCGATTGGGCATTGGTCGGGCGACGTGGCACAAATCGGTATTGACATCGATGACTTTTAATAATATTTAATATTTTTAGATTTTATTTTTTTATTTTTCCTTTTCTTTTTATTTTTTCCTTCTCCTCCTCCTTCCTCCAGCTGGTTGCCAAGGTAACGGCTAGCGAGATCAGCTAGATCGACCTTAACCTTGACCTCACCGGCCGTCGCTTTTGGCTAGTTGCCAAGGTGCGGCAACCGGCTAGAAGGAGGAGGAGGAGAAAAAAAAGAAAAAAGAAAAAGAAAAGAAAAGCAAAATTTTAAAAATATTAAAATATTATTAAAAATTATCCACGTTAAGACCGGTCATACTACGTTAGCCCATCGGTGCCCAGTTAGTAAAATCCAATCACAATTAGGCGGAAGGACTAAATTAGCACCAAATTAAAAGATTTAGGATTAAATTGGCACCAATAAAAGATTTAGAACTAATTGACACAACTATAAAAGTTTTAGGATTTTTTTGATACTTTTCCCATAAATTGGATCAAATACTATTTTTTTTTTTTTTTTTGCTTCCAATGCTATTTTTTATTTTTTTTTTCTGCCTCGATATGCTTTGCGACGCTTCATCATGCATTTTTAGTTTTTGTTAATCTATTTATGACGTACTTAAAAATGTTCGTAATTATTTTGCATTCTCAATTATTTTTTACTCCTATCAGTTCTACCTAAATACAAAAGCAATCTCAAAGGTGCAATTTTATTGATTGAGTAAATAAACGCGAAAGCAATGTGCGTTAGGGCTAATTTAGTTTAGACAATCTTGTAATAACTTCCAGGTTCTCTAGTGTACAATAAAGCCTTGAGGAGGCCAAAGTAATCCTTCTTATGTCTAGGGTTTTTCCCGTGTACATTAGAGTATTCTAATGCCTTAGCTCGGAGAATAATTGAAAAACAGATCTTAGAACTTTTTTCTAGTACAGGCAAACTTAACTTTCGATAATAAGTTCATAAGTTTTAGTGATTCAAACAATTCAGGCGACATTTCTCAATAGGGTTTGCGTAATATGGTTCTCATGCACGCACTATGCAAATGCGGAGATTTCACACTTTGTGAGGTACCGTGAGTGAGATATATAGAAGGAATTCATCTCCTGCCATCTCCTACTTGTTCTCACCTCAACTCTTACATTGTCATCTACATGAGCATCGATCCACATGATACAGTCATTTTGTGGAAAATTATCTAAAAATCATAAATTTATTAACTTTTATTAATTCAGTCAATCAAGTTATAAATCTTTTACTTTTTATCAATTGAGTAAGTTAGGCCAATTTTGATCGAAAATTACTAAAGTGGATATCGACGGTGTCACGTAGGATGGCCATCGATGTAAATAATTTTAATAATATTTTAAAATTTTTGAAATTATTTTTCTTTCTTTTTTTTTCTTTCTTCTTCCTTTTGTCGATGCTAGTCCTCACGTAGGTGAGACTCGATGAGAATTGGCCTCACCTAGGCCAGGGCGGCCTAGTCTAATGTCACCTTTTGGCCATATTTGGCGAGACCAACCCTCACTTGGTTGGCCTCACTTGGCCATAGCGGTTGGCCAGCCATCAACAAAAGGAAGAAGAAAAGAAAAGAAACCAAAAGGAAAAAAAATAATTAATAAAAATTTGAAAAACATTTAAAAGACTTTAAAGAATTATCCACTTCAACACTACCGTACCATATAAGACAGTCATTCGACATCCACATCAGCGAATTTTGCTCAAAATTGGCTAGATGAACTCAGCAAAAAAATAAAAGTTAGAATTGAATTGAAAAAATCAAAATTTTTAGAATCAAATCAGTAAAAATGTAATTGATTTATAACTTTTTTTAATAATTTTCCTTTTGTCTTGCGGCGACACGTCTCTCCAACGATCGAAGTATCGATGTTGCCATTTTGGGTCATCAAATCAATAGTGACCTCAAGCTAGGTAATAGAGAGAGAGAGAGGTACGGGGGATGGCGGTGGCCAATTGGTGGCACCTTGGTGGAGGAAGATAGTGGGGGTTGATGATGGTGACATGGTGCACCATGCGAGGTCAGGAAAAATTTGAAGTGACAGAAGGTTAAGGAAAGGAGAAAAGGAAGGAGAAGAAAGAGACCGCGATTCTATTTATTGATATTATATGTACTAATGCGCCTTACTTTAAAAAAGCATGAGTTTAAAATGTTAGTTCATCTCCTAAGTTCAAAGAAGTCATGTTCTTCCATCCTTTATATCCAATTGGTGGTAGGCCTTCTCTGAAAGTTTTAAGGTTTGGTTGCTAATGTAAACGCACAAATAATAACCTTAGCTACAACGTAAGTCTCCTCTCCTTCTATTCAATATTTTCTCCGCACCATGTCTAACTATGTCGTTGTGGTCACTATGGTCATCGTCGCCTTTGCCGTCAATTGACCCTTGACAAATTGCTATTGAGGTCGCGCCTCTCTCTTTCTCGGATTGGCCCTCGACACCTCACGCCAGGTCAATGTCCAAGAACGAGGCGGCGAGAGAGAGAGAGAGAGAGGTGATGCTTTTACAGGCAATGGAGGAGCCAAATCATGATGGAACTTCCATTTAGGTTACATTTGAACAAGTAGTCAATTAAATTGAAGTTGTTTTTGTTTGAATGAATTTTTTTTTTTTGGCAAATTAACTTTCTAAACTTTCATGGGTTTAGTTTGCCGAAATAATCAATCAATGGAAAACTATTTACAATTAATGAAAATATGCATGTTAGGAAAAATTCAACGAGAACATATTTTTTAGGATCATTTTTCTTTATGACAAAGTTTTATCCAAAATAAATACACCCTAAAATTGTTTGAAGGAAGCTTTTCCCACGAGGGAAATATTGCGAGATTCAGAGCATCCTCTAATAGAGATAATGACTTCCTTCAGGTGAATCTCCCATGTAGAAAGATGGTGTGTGTATATATATTAACAATAGGATGATTGATATAGAAAACCAAAAAATTCAAAACCAAACTTTAAATTTTTTGGTATCATTTATGGAAGGGACTATATATAAATATCTCGTTTCACTAAAATTTCTCTAATTAGGTTTTGTATAATGCATCACATCTCCAAAGTCATCAAACCAAAGCCTTCTGAGAAAATATTAGGTAGAACCTTAATTCTAACTTGTCAAAATCCCAATTCATAAATCTCAATTCATTCATCGAATGACACGTATGGTCTAGATTCACCACATCAGAACCCTCTCCTCTTAGAAAATATTAGATATAGCTCTAATACCAAGGTGTCAAAATCTCAATCCATTCATTGGACAATATGCGTTGTCGGGCCTACCGCGCGAGAACCCCTATCTAATATATTCTCAAGGCTTCCTCTCTTTCTCTTCTCAATGGCAACCCTGCCATCTTCAGGGAAATAACAAAGCAAAGCTTCTTCTTCTCCAAAGGCAATCTTCACCCGCGTACTCTCTCCCTCTCTCACCAGCCATGGACGTCGCAGACGCAGATCTCGACCTTGTCAACTACACGACCGACCACGTAATCCTACTCGCTAGTGTGGACCAACCAAACTCCATACTCAAAGCCTCTCCCGCCACCACCCCCGCCGCCGCCGCCGCCGATCCAACCGTCCAACCCCATCCCGAACCAAAACCCTCCGCCGCCTCGCCTTCTCCAAACCCAAGTCCCGCTTCTCCGAACCCGCCGCCTTCCCATTCTCACCCAAACCAGCCAACACCATCTTCGAAGGCCCTGACGAACTCCAGCCCTCAGACTTCCCGCCCGAACCCACCACCACCTCCTCCTCATGCTCTTCCGACGATGACGACGAGGACAAATGGCTCGACGACGACGACGACGGAGACGAACAGCAGAGAAAGCACCGGAGGTGGCACCGCCATAACAAGATCAACAAGCGGGCCGCCATCGAGTGGACGCTCTTCCTCATCATCACCACCTGTCTCGTCTGCTCCCTCACGATCGAGCCCCTCTCTTGCCGAGACGTCCTTGGCCTCAAGCTGTGGAAGTGGTGCGTGATGGTGCTGGTCCTGTTCTGCGGCCGCCTCGTCTCCGGATGGGCGGTGGGGTTTCTCGTCTTCCTCATCGAGCGCAACTTCATGCTCCGCGAGAAGGTCCTCTACTTCGTCTACGGCCTCCGGCGGAGCTTCCAGAACTGCGCGTGGCTCGGGCTCGTGCTCGTCGCGTGGGTGATCATGTTCCCGAACGTGCAGGGTGGCAACTACCAGGTGGTGAAGCGGACGTTCCGTGTGCTGGTGGCGGTGCTGGTCGCGGCGACTTTCTGGCTGGTGAAGATCGTGCTGGTGAAGGTGCTGGCATCCTCGTTCCACGTCACGACCTTCTTCGACCGGATGAAGGAGAGCGTGTTCCACCACTACGTCCTCGACGCGCTCTCCGGCCCGCCGCTGGAGGAGGCGGAGAGGGAGGCTCCACGGCACGGCTTGCAGGTAAAAAATGATGGGATTTCTTGCTTCTACATGGTGCAATAAAGCTCAAATTATCTCAACGTTTTTGTCACATCGATTTCCCGTGAGACCATACATATATAAAATCATTTGATTTAAGGACCATCAATGTTTTCTCCTTCTTCAATGAATATCCTTTTTACTTTCATAAGATGAACACAAAACAGGCCACTGGCCATTTCAATTTAACCTCCTCATACGAATGAACACTCAATTTGGAACTATCTGGTCTTTGAGTCATGGCCACCTTCGTTTAGTCAGTCCAACTTATTTTATTTTAGCTTTATGGTTATGCCCTAACTGCGCTGAGCTATAATAGATTAATTAATTATGCTGTGAGGTAAAGTCCTGCAAATTTCATTTTTTCTTATAGTACTCATTATATTTTGAAGTTGCAAAGATAATGAGGTACTTTTCAAAAAAAAAAGAAAAAAAAAAAGAAAAAGAACTATTGTAAAGTGGTGAATATGTGGAGCTGCCGCACGTTATAGGTGTGTTCTAGGCGCCTTATAAAAGTTACAACACTCTTTTTTTATTTGGGATAAAATTGTGGTAAGAAAGTAATATTAAATAAAAGAGAAATGATTGAGTGATAACCTTTAGTCTAATATAAGAATAACAGTGTGTTCAGAATCATAAAAAAAAATCAAATAATAAATTACTATATGATCTACTTTTTCAAAAATTTATAACTCATAATAAGTTGTTATTCTCATAATAGCTTAAAACTGTTATGCTAGCAAAACTCTAAATAGAATATAAATAAAAGTACTATTAAATCTACTTCCAGCAATCAGGGTTGCGTTGCAATCCCGTGGTGAATCCATACTCAATGCACATCGCCAAGATTATTTGCTTGCACCCACAAAGATTAGTTGAGGTGAAAACTCAGATACTCAATATCATCTAAGAGTGCTCCGGTTAGTGACCTCTTTGTTATAACTAGGTGTCGAAGTCTCTGCCGGTGAGGCTGAGGCGCAACACGCCGGCTCAACAACAACTACTGACGGCGACGAAGTCCAAGAGGTTCGGTTCGAGGAAGATCGACATGGAGAAGTTGAAGAAGCTCAGCATGAAGAGCCGACCCTCGGCATGGACCGTGAAGCGGCTCATCAACTACGTCCGCTTCTCCGGCCTGTCCACCATCTCTCGCACCGTCGACGACTTCACCAAGGCCGAGTCTTCCGAGATCAACAGCGAGCGGGAGGCCAGGATCTGCGCCCACAGGATCTTCAAGAACGTTGCCAACCCTGGTGCCAAGTAAGTCTCTCTCTATACTGTACCATTTTTATTAGGGCAAGCCGATTACATTTCAAAAAATTCTGTGACCAAACCCGACACAATATTCACTTACAAAACACAAGCTTTCGCTTCAAGAATTTGTGTAGATTAGTTGTAAATGGCTGTCCACCACGTTCCCCATAGACTGAGAATGTTTGCTCCCCCAACTTGGCTAAGACAGTAGTTATTATCATTAGTCATCATTATATGGTGTCTTTCTTTAGTCAAACGTCCGAGGTGTCGCATCATTAAGATGGCTGCTTATAATATTGATGAGGTGCATGGCATGATCAAAAGCATCAACATCAACACTCTCCATGCGTACCACATAATTATAACGAATTAGGGCGTTTTCGTTCTTTATGTGACTCCGAAAGTGGAGCATGACAACGAAAGGTGGTCCCTCTTTTCGACTTACCCTCATTTTGCCGAATCTTCTATTAATTAGTGAACAGAAAACCACATATGTGTATTATTATTTATCATATATATATGTGTGTGTATATATATGTGTGTGTATTTGATTGAGTGGTGGGTCTTGCTAAGTCAACTACTCACTAGTCACTAGTTACCACATGTGCTCAAATCGATAGAGATGACTAGCGACGAAGGTAAAAAAAAAGGGGGGCTTTTCCATAGGCCTTATCCATCATTTCTTGTCAGGAGATGGGCGGCATCTTTTGTTGCATGTTTATATATTTTAGAGTCTGCCTTGAATAATGTTTAGACTAGTTCCATTAGATCAGATCATTCGATCCGATTAACATGAAACCGGGTCAGAAGATCCCTCTAAAAGACATAACATACTAACACGAAACCATGTTGTTTACGATGTGAATAAATTTTTACGGGTAAAGATCCTTGAAGGATCATCGTATTTGGTAGAGGATCCACGTCTGACCATCATGTCTCCCGTTAAACGGGGAGAAGTGGCACTGCAACTAATTATTGCACCTGCTCCCTATAACCATCCAATTCATGGTTGGATTTGCGGGACCTGGCGATCGAGCACACCACCAAAAAGGTCCCAACTTTTAATTCAAACCCCCTAAATTTCCCTTTTCTCTCTCCTCTACCATGCCCTAGTTGCCCTGTCTCTAATGTCGTCGGTGACCCCGCGGCCTACCTCCGAGCTCGATGGCAAGAACTAGGCTGCCTAGATCCACCCAGTTGCCCCTCTATCTCTCTCCTCTTCCACCTCCTCGCTTTGCATTAACCCCCCTTCGACTTCGGATTGGAGCTGATTCTAACCCATCGACCTAGGATCGATTCAGATTCGGGGCCGAGTTAGAGACCTAGATCTTAGATTTAGAGGCTCGATCGACCTTTAGATCTTAGGCCTAAGGCTCGACCGAGGTCCACCTGAGGCAGGCCTCAGATGTTAGGTTGTTGTGGTCGCCCGTGGTCCTAAACGACAAGGGAATTTATGGGTGAAAAACAACATATTTATCATGTGGTTGTCCATGTCTGTGTCAAAGAGAAGTTGGACTCCCATATTGCGCCATATTGTTTGGCGAGACTATTGAGTAATTGTGGGAGTGGACCTAACAAAAAAGCTGCAAACTTACCACCCACCATTAAAACCCCATCGCCATCTCTTTTACATGCCATTCCATTCCCCCACGCGCAAGCATCATCGATCACAATCTTGAATCGAATTCGAAATTGTGGATCCTTCCATTCATGCCCACCAGGGAACAGAAAAAAAAAAAAGAAAGCCAATTCTTTCTGCCTCCCTTTTCTTCTTTGCTTTTGTCTGGTTTTTGGCAGTTTTGTGGATCCTCAATAACAAACAGAAGACGACGGATGCAGGAAGGGACCTCAAGGAAATCGCAAAATAAACGTGGCATTTTAGGGATAGGATGAAGGAAAATGAAGTACTTTGAGTACAGTAAAATGCCCACATCAATGTTGAGGTTGCTTTTTCAAAAAGAAAAACAAAACCATTTGCTTTCCTATGTCTTCTTTGGTATGAAACAGTATAACCATGTGAGTTTAATGTACCCACCATATGTTGGAAAGCATTATATTGTATCACAAACTGGTGTCTAACTATATAAGTTTTTCTTATCAAATTATCTCTAACAAAAAGAAAACTAATTTGGAAGTTAGACCGACTGGTTTATTTTGAAGTGGGTAGACTTGTTTTGGGAGGTAATTTAGTTGAATTTAGGAGTGGTAGTTCAAGTGGTGTCATCATGTTCGTACTGGATATTAGTGTTATCACCAAAAAAAGAATTTAACGTGGTCATAAAGTTTTCTTATTGAAAATGGCTGCAAATGTATCATTTCGTGTCAATTTCAAACTAACCATCTCATAAAATTTGAGTTACTCAATGAATTTATTGGTGTTTGAGTCGCGTGCTTTATCACCATGGATCTTTTTTTTTCTTTTTTCGTTATTTTGTGTGCCATCAGGCAACAAAATATCGTTGAATTATTTTATATTACTTGCTTATGGGTTTCGATGGCTTTATGTTCATTTAGTCTTCCTCCACCTAATTATCTGCTTAAACTTTTGGATTGGACTTTTTAACACCGTGTAGTTCTACAAAGGTAGCTAAGTGAGTAACAAGGGGAAAAGGCTTGTGTAAGTTAGGCGCATGACTGGAGTTTGATCTCTTACATCTCATGTTTGAGTTTCTTACCAGAACCGTCTTGCGTTTAACCTGGTTCATAAGGTTTTGAGGTGTTGGGGCTGAAATTTACCGTAAAGTGACTTCTTTATCATTTTAAAAAAAAAGGATAAGATCAAAGATATGCATGCAATGAGTATACTGAGGATGACAAGCTTAGAGTAAGCAGTAAATTATATGAGCCTGGATATCCCTTGTGATCAGCTTGGCTGTCGAATACGGATGTTTGAGTAGAAACCCTTGTTAGGTTAGACAGGTCCTCTGGCAGCAAGATGCTCTAGCTAATGCATTATTGCATACACCGTGACCACTGACCATGTAATCTCCTTCATCAGTGGATGCATGTTAATCACAGCTTCATCCGGAGGAAAGTTTTTTACTCTAATCTGGACATACCCATGATGTTGAAAAAGAAGTTTTCTCCTCTTTTGCTCTAGAGTCACTAAGTTGGTTGTGCATCTGATCTCTCGACCGTCTCGTGATCGCCGCGACACAGGTACATAGAAGAAGAGGATCTACTGAGGTTCCTGAAGAGAGAGGAAGTACACACCATATTTCCGCTCTTTGAAGGCGCAATGGAGACCGGAAGAATTACGAAGTCTTCCTTCAGAAATTGGGTGGTAATAATGCTTGTGCAGTTTTATTCATTCTAAGTATGCCTTGGAAATCTATTGAGTAAAACTGTTCATTGAAGCCTCATTTTGGCAATCTGCAATCTTTTCATTCTCTGCAATGGTAGGTGCATGCCTATTTTGAGCGCAAGGCGCTCGCACATTCCCTCAACGACACGAAGACTGCAGTGCAACAGCTGCACAAGTTGGCGAGTGCCATCGTCGTGGTGATCATAATCGTCGTCTCTCTCCTGGTCATGGGGCTGGCCACCACCAAGGTGATCTTTGTGGTCACCTCGCAACTGCTGCTCGTGGGGTTCATGTTCCAAAACACCTGCAAGACTATATTTGAGTCCATCATCTTCGTCTTCGTGATGCACCCTTTTGACGTCGGTGACCGCTGTGTGGTCGATGGCATTCAGGTGGCACTTTGCTCAAAATAACTAAGGATTTATAATTACAATCCCGAAAACAGCTACAAGAGATGGTCTTTTTTCCTTTCTGCAGATGATTGTAGAGGAAATGAACATTCTGACGACCGTGTTCCTGCGTTACGACATGGAGAAAATTTATTACCCGAATTCGGTCCTCCTCACGAAGCCGATTAGCAATTTCAGGAGAAGCCCGGACATGGGTGATGCTATCGATTTCACCATCGACGTTTCCACTTCGATCGACACCATCAATGCTCTCAAGAAGGCCATACAATTGTAAGTAGAACTGATGCCATCAATCTGCATATGTGACAATGAAGTTTTACATATGTTAAAAACTTGTCAAAACAAGGTGAAAAGCACGCCATGCTAATTAGCAGAATGTGTGAATTCAGGTACATAGAGAGCAAGCCGAAGCATTGGAGCCCAAAGCACGTGGTGCTAGTGAAGGAGATCGAGGACGTGAACAAGATGAAGATGAGCCTGTGCGTCCAGCACACGATGAACCACCAGAACTATGGTGAGAGGAGCAGCCGGAAGTCGGAGCTCCTCCTGGAATTGAAGAAAATTTTCGAAAACTTGGACATCAAGTATCATCTCCTGCCTCAGGAGGTCCATCTCTCCCAGATCAACCTGCCCGCTGGCGCTGCGAGATTTGCCAATGTCGTGTGAGTTTGATTTTGACGCGATGTAGTGACCCTCTCTCTATAACGAGCATCATGCCTACGCGAATGTCATATATTGGGGTAACGATGAGGATTGAAGTCATATTGAGGTGTGCGTAATGTTATTAGCGACAAGTCAAGAAACAATGTGTTGGTCCATCTTACACAATGGAACTGATAAAGATCTTCTGTATTCAATCGTACTTTCTGGCGTACTCAGTCTTTGCTCATCGTGAGACTACTGTAATTCTGCATCAGAATCAATGACATTGACTGATTTATCCAGGAAAAAAAGAGAAAGTTTCTCATGTGCTGATATAGGCCTTCCTCGTTCAACCTTAGAAAGGAATCGTCACTGTTCACTGGCAGCTTTCCCCTGAGAATATCCCAGATTGGAATCTGTGCTGCTGAGAAGAACAAGAACATTGGAATCAATGTATCGAAATCCATAAGCAATGTTTGCAGCTTTACAAGCAGTCAGACAAAGCCAAAAGATGGACGAAATGTTTACTATATTTAAATATAATTGACACCCTTGATATTTGAAAACTCACTGTTATAGCACACTTTTGGAATGTGTGTATCATGTGGGCTTTCCTGAATCATAAATTTTGTTTCTAAAAAGTCCTAAACCTATTACACTGCGTTGATGCGTTGATTTGGACGTTGGCCAGTGGGCGGACGCTTAAGTGGCAATTTTTTAAATTATTTTTTCGATTTTTTTCTTTTTCTTTTTCTTTTCTTTTTTCTTTTTATTTTCTCCCTTTTTCCTCCTTGGACTTTTAGTGGCCAATGAGGGCTTCACGGCCCTCGCCCGCGGCCCTTGACAAGGTCGGGCAAGGCTTATGACCCTCACTAGCGGCCTGTGGGGGCTTCGCGGCCCTTGCCTAGTGGCTGGCCACTAAGTACAAGGAGGAAGAAGGGAGAAAAGAAAAGGAAAATATTAATAAAAAAATCGAAGAAAAATAAAAATAAAAAATATTAAAAAATTGCCACGTCAGCGTCTAGCCACTTGTCGGCGTCCAGCCAATCAAAATTGGCTGGATGGACTAAAATGGTACAAATGTGAAAATGTTTAAGACTAAATTGGTCTAATTGAGAAGTTTATGCTTGATTAGTACTAATGCAATAGATTTATAACTTTTTTGATACCTTTCCCAAAGTTAAGAGAAGTTGTGTTATAGTATTTTCTTGTTTCGTTAACTTACATAACTTGAAAGTTAATTAGAAAATTTTGGGTTTCATTAATTTTATTCGAGCTTTACATATACAAACGAGATTGACGGACAATGGTTGTGTGTCAAAATTGCAAAAATTTATTGCATGCACCCAATTTAGTTGGGACAGTGCACATGAATTTTATATGGGACTTACATGATCTAATGGATGACGTGTTGAATTTATAATTTTCTTAAATTTGTAGCTCTAATATAATTTTGGAGAGAAATGAGAAGAAGACTGTCCTTTCATGTTACGGGGAAAGACGATCTACTATGTTCACAAAATTAGTCCGTGGAACAGAATGACTTGTTGATCCGATTTAGAGAGAAGTGGCCTTCAAAGTGCTTAATTAAACAAAAAAGAAACTTTTCTAGATCATAACCAAAAAAAAAAAAAAACTCTACTGATCATTATGTTTTTAATGACATATATGCTTATAATCATTATTGGCAATTTCTTGTTTAAAGTTATGCAATGTAAACATGTACAGAGATAATTATAGAGTTAATTTACTATATTAATTTTAAAATATATGATATTTATTAAGAGAAATGATATCATAAGTACCTAATTTTTCTCAGGGTGCAATTTGGCCTTATTCAATTATGTATGCATATCTTTTTTTGAAAAGATATTTAATTGGATGAAAAAAATTGAGCATAAGATTGTAAGAGATTTACATGCGATGGGGAGTGTTAGTATAATTGTGTATTGCTTAATACATGCTTATGATGTGTCTTATATACATCTATCTAAGTGATGTGGGATTATGAACTTCATTAGAAAAAACAAAATTAAGTGGGGTTTCTCAAAAAACAGATATGTCTATTAATTTGATTGTTTACAACTTATATTACCTTATTTTATGAGGGTTCGATGCCCACCACTTTATATTACTAGATGGACAAAAAAATGTCAGTAGCTCTTCATCCACTTTAGGATGATAAATTGTGTTACCGCATACCAAAATCTTGCTCATGTTATATAATAGACAAGTGCAATACGTCAAACATGATTTTCCAAATTATATACGGACTTTTAACTTTGTGCATTGTACAATGTTCACTACGTCTAATTGTATTTGTCCGTCGAAATTGAAAAGCATAACGTCTTAAAATAATTTTTGCATTTTACAATGTGGCGAGGCTTAGTTGTACTCAAGTGCAAATGTGAGCCCTCACCCTATGCCATTTCATATGATTGAGAAGTCAATGTATGGTTAAGTATTTTTCTTAAAATTAAAGTAATGCCATAAAAATCCCAAACTGGTAAACCTGTGACAGATTTACTCTAAACTAATTTTTTGACTACCAAAAGCCCAAACCGATATATCTGTGATAAATTTATCATCCGTCAATTTCCGTTAAATTTTATCATCAAATTGCTGAATTCGATAACACATGTAGTAGTGGATCATACCATTTTGAAATTTACCTTTTGTTTGTCACAGGTGTATGACTTTATAATTTTTGATGGTATTAATTCAATTCAACAGAAACTAACGAAGGGCAAATTTATCACAAACGTACAAATTCGGGGTTCTGGTGATTAAAAAATTAATTTGGGGTAAATTTGTCAAAAAAGTATTACTTTTGGGTTTTTCGTGATATTAACTCTATTTAAAATCTAATTGGTGAGCCTTCTTCCATAGTTGATTACTTTTGCCCACACATTTGGTTCAACATTTGCAATGGGCTTTGAGTCCAATGCAAATACTGAAAGCCCAAAGCTATTTGGGGAAATGCAATTGTGTTTGGTAAAATTTTTTTGCAAATAGACTTTGAGTTGAACGTGCGTTTAGTAAAGAAAACTTTCACAATAGGCTTTTGAATGGTATAATATATATATATATTTTTTTATTTTTTTATTTTTTTTTTTGAAAATTGAACTAAACCCTTCGCCGGACCGGCGAGGGCTCAGCCCACACGGCGAGCCGGATCTGCGCGGCCGGCCGTCGGGTGAGGTCTCTCGAGGTTGGGCGACCTCCGACGAGGGTCGCGAGACCCGGGCGAGGGCCACCTACAGCCGCGAGACCCAGGTGGCGGTTGCCCGGGTCGTGCGGCCCCTAGGTTGCGGTTGCGCAACCCTCGCCGAGGGTCGCCCAAGGTCGTGCAACCTCGACGGCCCTCGGCTAGGTCGCACGACACTTGCCGACGGTCGCCCGACCTTGAGCGACCCTCGCGGCGGCGCTCGACCTCGGCGACCTTCGCCGGCGCTAGATCGGCTCACCGGCGACCGTAGCCCTTCGCCGGACCGGTGAAGGGCTGCCTCCTTTTTCAATTAAAAAAAAATAAACAGGGACAAAATCTGAAATATGAAAAATTAGTGATGGTAGTTTTGGAAGAGAAAAAATAATTTTAGCATCCCGCTAAATACTGAAAGTCCAAAGCTAGTCCTACTAGCTTTGGACTTTCAAAGCATTTTGAAGCAAGTTGAAAGCTAAAAGCCAACAAAAAAATTAAACCAAACGGTCCAGCGTTTTCCCCAGGGGCTTTCAAGGCTGAAAGCCCTCTAATGCTAAACCAAACGCACCAAAACCTTAGCTAAAACAAAGTCTCCTCTCCGTCTACTCATCTTTTCTCTACACCATGTCCAACTACTACATTGCCGTGGCCATCACCACCTTCACCAACGATTAAACTCTAGGGGTGATCGATTTCTAGTTTGATCCGGTCCCACCCAGGGATCGGGCACTAGATTGGATGGACCGGTTCCTTGATTTTGTAACTGAGAATTGGATCGCTTGGTCCTAGGACCAGTCCAATCCGGTTCTAGGGCAATTCATTAGAAACAGTGGAAGAGGGGGGGAATGGACGTGAATGAGCCAAACTTTCTTAACTCCCAGTGGAATTAAAGTCATGCTCACTAGATGCATGGTGCAAGACAGCTACCTCTCTGAACATTAATCACATTATACCTGAGCCATGAGTCACTGGGACAAAAAGAGTGCAGACCCAACAACGAAAAAATATTGAATTTGCATAAACTGGAAGGATCCAAATTAAGCATCTCTTGAAGCTCATTCCGGTTGACCACCTCGCAACATGTAAAATGGCTTCACCGCAACATGACTTACCCTCGCTATCATGAATATCAAAGAGAGTAACAAAGAGAGCACACATAAAATGGGCGCTGTTGTATTTTATTGAGAGATTTGGTCCGTGATATTGAAGTACCATGCACAGAGTATATAACTTCCATGCCACGAGAATTCTGTATCATGGGGGTGAACAACAAATTAGTGTCTCCACACAGTGGATCCAAGACTCGATCCCAGATGCCTCCCAATCCCAAAGCGAGAGGCGAGAGGCCGAGAGCTGAGATCGCCAGAGGCGAGAGGCAGAGTGATTAATTTTAGACATATAAAAAATGTATATATTTATATATTTGATTTGGTCTGGTTTGAGCGGTTTGATTCCCCTTGGAGCTTGAAATCAGACCGAAAATCATTAGTTCCTATTACGTGGAATCGGAAATTGGACCGAAAGGTCAAATTCGAGTAGTTCCAGTTCTGTCGGTCCGTGTTGCCTCACTTACTGAGCCCTCATAAACCGCTACCAACAAGGGTGGTCAGTGCTTTTACAGACAACGGCGGAGCCGATGGCAGTGGACCAAATGTTGCAATGAAACTAGGTGTTGGTTAGCGATGAGGGTTAGAACACACTGGTTGGAGAAAGGGCATGGGCGTTGCTCTTTTTCTTTTCCTCTCCTTTTTGCCTTGTCAAGCTTCCATTTAGGTTACATTTAAACATGTAACCAATCGATTTGAGATTGTTTGGAGAAAATTTCCTGTGCAGCACAAACTAGAAGGAAACCATGGAGAGAACCATTGAATTCCAAAGTAGATATAGAATTTTTATCAGATCGATTGTGGATATAAACGATTATTGCGATTGGATGGTCGATAAGTGGAAGAGTAGGGATTCAAAACTAGCCTTAGACAAATATATCATTTACCGAAAGGAGAACATATGAATTCTTTTTTCTTTCACCCACGTTTTATTTGATAATGATCGACGTGGAACGTCACATCTCCAAAGTTAACAAGCCAAAAGCTACCTACCTTTCTCTTCCCAATGACAATTGCAATCAACTATATAGCCATGCTATCTTCAAGGAACACAAGCAAGCTCCTACTTCTTCAAAAGCGAACTTCGCCTGCATAATCACTTTCTATCACCACCATGGACGTTCAAAACGCAGAGCATGACCTTGACAACTACATGAAGGACCACGTAATCCTACTCACTTGTATAGACCAACCAAACTCGACACTCAAACACTCGGTCGCCGCCGCCGCCGCCGCCGCCATTGCCGAACCGACACTCCATACCCCATCCCAAACCAAAACCCTCCACCGCCTCCCCGTCTCCAAACCCAAGTCCCGCTTCTGCGAACCCGCCGCCTTCCCATTCCCACCCAAATCCACCACCACCATCTTCAAAGACCCAGAAGAACTCCAACCCCACCCCCCATCCGAACCCACCACCTCCTCCGACGGTGAGGATGATGAGGACCACGACGAATGGCTCGATGATGACGAAAACGAACAGCAGAGAAAGCACTGCAGGAGGCGCCGGAATAACAAGATCAACAAGCAGGCCGCTGTTGAGTGGACGCTCTTCCTTGCCATCACTACCTGCCTCGTCTGCTCCCTCACGATTAAGCCCCTTGCAGACCGTGTCGTCCTCGGCCTCAAGCCGTGGAAGTGGTGCGTGATGGTCCAAGTCCTCTTCTGTGGCCGCCTTGTCTCCGGGTGGGCCGTGGCTCTCCTCGTCTTCCTCATTGAGCGCAACTTCATGCTCCGGGAGAAGGTCCTCTACTTCTTGTACGGCCTCTGGCGGAGCTTCCAGAACTGCGCGTGGCTCGGGCTCGTGCTCATCGCATGGGTGATCATGTTCCCAAACGTGCACGGGGGCGATTACCAGGTGGTGAGGCGGGCCTTCCGGACGCTGGTTGCGGTGCTCCTCGCGGCAACCTTCTGGCTGGTGAAGATCGTGCTGGTGAAAGTGCTTGCATCGTCGTTCCACGTCGCCACCTTCTTCGACCGGATGAAGGAGAGCGTGTTCCACCACTATGTGCTCGACGCGCTCTCCGGCCCACCAATGGAGGAGGAGGAGAGGGAGGCTCCGCTCCGACACGGCTTGCAGGTACAAAATATTGGGGTTTCTTTGCACGTACATGGTGCATGTGAACTCATAATACACTATTAGGAATAATTTGGTCTTCAATTCATGTTCACCTCCATTTAATCAGCGCAAATTATTTCATTTTAGCTGTAATTATGCCTCAACACTGCTAACGCTATAGTTATGCTGTAAAGTTAAGTCCTGCAATTTATTTATTTGATAGTACGTTGAAGTTCCACCAAAGATGAGGTAGTTTTCACAAAAACTATTGTTAAGTGCTCAATATGTAGAGGTACTACGCTATAGAAGCTGTATTTTAAACACTATAAAAATTATGGTGCTCTTTTCTTAAGACAAAATTATCATAAGAAAGTTATACTTGATAAATTCAAACGAAAAATACGATTAAATCTACTTCTAGCAATCAAGGTCATGTTGCAAACGAGTCTTGACGTTGCGAGATGATTTACATTGCCGTGTGGAGATTAGTCAAGTTGAAACATCGTATCCTCAATATTATTCAAGATAATCCTCCACTTCTTGACAACTTTGGTTCCACTAGGGGTTCAAGTCTTTGCCGGTGAGGCTGGGAGACGGAACGTTGGCTCAACAACAACCGCTGGTGGTGACGAGGTTAGAGAGGCTCGGGTCAAGGAAGATCGACATGGAGAAGTTGAAGAAGCTAAGCATGAAGAGGCGACCGTCGGCCTGGACCGTGAAGCAGCTCGTCAACTTCGTCCGCTTCTCCGGCCTGACTACCATTTCTCACACCGTCGACGACTTCGCCAAGGCCGAGTCTTCCGAGATCAACAGCGAGCGGAGGCCAGGTGCTGTGCCCACAGGATCTTCAAGAACGTTGCCAACCCCGGTGCCAAGTAAGTGATTACCAAACAATGCTAATGTTAAATTACCTTACCCCCTCTGTCCTTATTGTTTGCTTGTAGCAGTTTACTACATCAAATCTCAATCGCACTTTAAGAATTTATTAGGAGACCGACGCTGGTACTCACCTTAAAAGCACAAATTTCCACTTCAAGAATACGGGGATAATTAACCAAAAAAAAAAAAAAAAAACAATCTTAAACTTGTTGTGCAATTATCATTTCAATGATAAACTATCCAATTTTGCTAATATAGCTTTAAGCTTTTGCGCGAAATTCCAATGTAGTTTTTTCGTCCAATTGCCATTGAAAATTGCTACTAAAGTATCCAATAATTGCTGACCGTCATACAGGACGCATTGAATTGACAATTTGCTCTAGATGAAGTCCTACGTGAGTCATCACGTTAGCAATTTCTAGTAGTAATTGATTGAAAAAATTACATTAGAATTTTGTTCAAAGGTTTAGGATAATGATAGTAAAATTGTATAATTTAAGAATGAATTGATATTCGTACAATAAAATTAGGGTTGAATTGATAATTTCTCGCAAGAACTTGTGTGATGGTTGACCATCGACCACATTCCTAGCAGACTAAATACTTCACTATTTTCTCCACGTTGACACTGGACTAGTAAGTAGTTACGTCATTAATCATCATTACGTGGTGTCTTTCTTTAGTCAAACGTCCTAGGTTTTACATCACTAAGGTGGTCGCTTAAACATTACTAGGTGCTTTCGTGGATTGTGTGGTTCCGAAAGCGGAGCACGATGGAGGAAAAGTCGGTCCCTCTTTTTAAAAGGAAACTCTCATTTATCAATGTACGGCAAAACCCAAAAAAGAATTACTTGAGTATGTACCACGGCTTCTATCGAGTGGTGGGTCTCTCTAAGTCACTACTCTAGCCACAATGCTGAATATTTGATTGTGACCTTTAGGGACGTGCGTCAAAAGGGGGATCCCACTTGGAAAAAACCACCTAAAAGTCTAATATTATGTTAATTTACAATGTGATTGACTTTTGTTTTTTTGTGAATAAAAACCATTTATTCATCTCCTAACCAATCTCATATATTGATGAGGACCTTATTTTCATCAATTGAGTGGTTAAAATCCATTGAGACCTGAAGGGAGCACTAAACGTGATAGAGGATTCATATCCGACTACCACGTCTCCCATAAAATGAGAAGAAGTGATAGTGCTACTGATTACTATATCCACTCTTTATAATCATTCTATTGATTGTTGGATTTGTAGCACGTAAAGATTTAACGGACCATGAAAAATAATCACAACCATATGTTAAAACTTCCAATTTCCTCTTCTCTCTCATCCCTTAGTTGTGCTGTTGCCATTGTCCCAAAGTCCCAATGTCGTCGACAAAACTGAGCCACCTACATCCATCCAAGTGCGCCTCTATCCCCCTCCATAAACAAACAATCACAGCCATAGTAGTAGGTACTCTATTCTCCACTCGAAATTCAATTTATCTAATCGAATTATTAAATAAAGAAAAATTAGCTCTCAATAATTGTACTCTCTAAGTCGATTTTCATGATATATTAAGTTGAGGGATCTCTAATTAGATAGTCTCGAAACCACCCAAGCCCTTCATCAAAAGGACATGACTAGATGGGTTTTTTTTTTTTAAATTATCCCGTGACTTTTCAATTTATTAATCCTCGGAAATGTCAAAATCCATGTCTGAAAATGGCTTACGTAAGGGTGGAAAAACAACATATTTATCATGTGGCTGTCTAGGTGGGCGTCCGTCGAAGACAAGCTAGATTTCCACATTGCGCCGCATTGATTGGTGGTATCATTTGCTAATTTTGAAAAGTGGACCGACAAAAAAAAAAAAAAGGTCGTGGATTTACAATCCACCATTGAAGCTCATTGTGCTCTCTGCGTATAATGCGCAAGCATCATCAATCACAATCTTGACTTGAATTTGAATTGTGTATCCTCATTCATTCATGTCCACTAGGACAAGAAAGAGACCCGTGTAGTCACTGAGAAAACATTAATAACGAACAAAAGGTGACATACATAGAAAGAGACCTCAAAGAAATTGCAAAAGAAATGTTGCATTTTGGAGATAGGTGGAAAGAAATTATAATACTATATTACAAAACAATGCTCAAATCAATTTTAAGGATGATTCTACTGTTCTGTCGAATGATTCTTTTGCTGTGTTGGTAAACTTCTAAAGGAATTGGGTCGCATTTACGAATTAACAACTATTTTTTCTTAGAATGCCAATTGCCAACTTTTTTATCCCTTACCAACTTTCAGGTATCTATTTTATCGATGTCTTAAACTTATCAATTCTTATATGAATGGATCAAATTTTTTTTGAGATGTTTACTAGCTTCTTTTCAATTAAATCACCAACTAGTTGTAAATTACCAACTTTCCTTTGAATTACTTACCAATATTGATTTGTTTTTAACCTTCTCAACTTTTGTAAGAATTTTTAATAACCTTTGTTTGCATGACTTAACAACTCTTCTCATGCTAGGTTGTTAACTAGTAATAGTTGGCCAAATCTCTTTTGAGTTGCTTACCAACTTTAATTATTTATCTTTAACCTTACAAACTTTTCTATGACTTACCATTTTTTATTTGTCTTACTTACCGATATGTTAAATTTATCAACTTATTTTAGATAGTCTAACCTTAATTAAAGTGATTACCTTCTTTTTTTCAATTAATGCATCAACCGGTTTTGCATCATCAACTTTAATTTAAGTTAGCCACTAACGTTTAGTTGATTTTATTTAAATTACCAACTTTTCTTATCTCCGACCAAAAAACAAACACTCCTCTTATTTGTTAGAAAATTTCTTTTAGCCTTTTCCTTACCAAGGAATTTAATTTATCGACTATTAAAATTACCAATCTTTATGTGAATAGCGTACCAATTTTCTCCAACTAAATAACTTACTAGTATAGATTATCAACTTTGATCTAAGTCGTTTACTAATGTTTATTTGCTTTTTTTAATACACTAACGTTTCTATAGAGTTACCACTTTTGTTTGTCTTGCTTGCCAACTTTTAGGATTCATCAACCTTTATTATAGTGATTACCAACTTTTTCTCCTATTAGATTATCAATTGATTTTGTGTTACGGCTCTTATTTGAGTTAGTTATCAATATATATTGGATAAGTATATTGGAAGTTCTAAAACTTGTCACGAAAATTTAATTAAGTCCTAAAACTTTCAAAAAGTTCAATTAAGTCATAAAATTTGTAACAAAAGTACAACTGAGTCCTAAAACTTAAAAAAAATGCAATCAAGTCCTAAAACTTGTCAAATTAGTTCTATTAAGTCATTTCATTGATTGCACTTTTTGAAAGTTTTAGTATTCTATTGCACTTTTGTGATAAGTTTTAGAACTCGATTAAACTTTTTGAAAATTTTATGGCTCGATTGTACTTTCATAACAAGTTTTAGGAATTAATTGAACCATTTGAAAGTTTTAGGACTCAATTGTATTTTGAACTATTTATAAGTTTTATGACTCAATTGCATATTTGTGACAAGTTTTAGGACTTCTAATGCACTTATCCTTATTTTTTATTTTAAGGCTGATTTCTCTTAGTTCTAACAAAAAAAAAAAAAAAATTTGTTACTATCTAGCCACTTTTATTTACCTTTCTTCTGAAAGGCTTAAATTTACCTACTTTTATATGAAATTACCATTCTTTATTTGCACGAGTTATTCACTTTTCTCTAATGAAGAAACTGAGTAGCTTTGGAGTACCAACACTTATTTGATTTGCTTACCAATGTTTATATGTTTGTTCTCAAATTTATAAACTTTTTCATTAAGTTACCAGTTTTATTTGCCTTACTTGCCATCTTTTAAAATTTATCAACTCTTTTGAGGAGTTAGAAATCTCAATTTGAGTGAATGTTAACATTTTCAACAATTAAATAAACAACTAGTTTTGCGTTTTCAATTGTGTTTGAGTTAGTCACCATTGTTTATTTGGTTTACTTTACTGGCTTCCTTCACCTTGGACAAAAAAGTACTTCTCTTGTCATTTACCACCTATTGTTTACCACTTTTAACAACCACTTAAACTTATCCGTATGACTTGCCAACTTTTGTGTAAATTCAACTATTGAACTTCGTAATAGCTTGTCATTCCACAGAAGTAGCATAGCGAATAACAAGTGACAATGTGTGTATGGATTAAGCACACTAACATAGATTCGATTACTTACATCGTCAAGTGTAAGCAATCTTATGTTTGAATCACCTACCCAAAATTTAACTTGGCCCGTAAGATTTTCAGGTATTGGAGGGGGCTTTACCGAAAAGGATTTTAGGTGATTAGAAAGAGCAAAGACATAAGTCGATGAGTAAACTGAGAATGACAAGCTTATAGTGAGTAGTATATTAAATGAGCCTGGATATCCTTCGTGATTAGCTTGGCTGCTGAATTTAGATGTTGGAGTAGAAACCATCGTTAGATAAAAAAGGTCCACTAGCAGCAAGATACTTGAGCTGATCATAGGCCATTGCCAAGAAAGCAAATTAATGTGCTACCTCTACGCCCGAGAAAACAATGCACTATTGCATATACTGCGACCACCGACCAAAGATTCAAGTAATCTTCTTCACCAACAGATACATGTTGGTCACAGCTCCATCTCAGGGGAAGTTCATAATTTAGTCTGGACATAAGAATGATGTTAAAATGCTATTTCTTTCCCTCCTCTTTTGCTTCTAAGAGATGCTAATGTGGCTGTACATCTCATCTCTGGCCCGTCTTGTGATTGCCGGCGACACAGGTACATAGAAGAAGAGGATCTACTGAGGTTCCTGAAGAGAGAGGAAGTGCACACCATATTTCCGCTCTTCGAAGGCGCCATGGAGACCGGAAGAATTACCAAGTCTTCCTTCAGAAATTGGGTGGTAATAATGCTTGTTGCAGTTTTATTCATTCTAAGTATGCCTTGGAAATCTATTGAGGAAAATTGTTCATTGAAGCCTCATTCTAGCGACTGCAATCTTTTCATTGTCTGCAATGGTAGGTGCATGCCTATTTCGAGCGCAAGGCGCTTGCACATTCCCTTAATGACACTAAGACTGCCGTGCGACAGCTGCACAAGTTGGCCAGCGCAATCGTTGTGGTGATCATAATCATCGTCTCACTCCTGGTCGTGGGACTGGCCACTACCAAAGTGATCTTTGTGGTCACATCGCAACTGCTGCTCGTGGGGTTCATGTTCCAAAACACCTGCAAGACCGTGTTTGAGTCCATCATCTTCGTCTTCGTGATGCACCCTTTTGATGTCGGTGACCGCTGTGTCATCGATGGCATTCAGGTGGCACTTTGCTCAGAGTAATTAAGGTACTGTGATTATAATCCAGAAACCGCTGCAAGAGCTGATGGATTATCCTTTTCCATTTCTCCAGATGATTGTAGAGGAAATGAACATTCTGTCGACGGTGTTCCTGCGGTACGACATGGAGAAAATTTATTACCCAAACTCAGTCCTCGTCACAAAGCCAATTAGCAATTTCAGGAGAAGCCCGGACATGGGCGATGCTATTGATTTCACCATCGACATGTCCACTTCGATCGACACCATCAATGCTCTCAAGAAGGCCATACAATTGTAAGTAGAACCGATGCCATCAATCTGCATATGTGACGGCAAAGTTACATATCCTGAAAACTTGACAAAACAAGGTGAAAAAGCACGGCATGCTAATTAGCAGAATGTGTGAATTCAGGTACATAGAGAGCAAGCCGAAGCATTGGAACCCGAAGCACTCAGTGCTAGTGAAGGAGATCGACAATATGAACAAGATGAAGATGTCCCTACGCATCCAGCACACGATGAACCACCAGAACTACGGCGAGAGGAACAGCCGGAAGTCAGAGCTCATCCTGGAATTGAAGAAGATGTTCGAAAATTTGGACATCAAGTATCATCTCCCGCCTCAGGAGATCCATCTCTCCCAAGTCAACCTGCCCACTGGCACTGCCAGATTTGCCAATGGCATGTAATTTTACTTTGACACAATGTAGTGACTCCTCTCTCTCTCTCTCTCTCTCTCTCAAATCTTGTGGTGTGTGAATGTTATTAGCAATCTGTCAAGGATAATGTATTGATCCATTTTGCACGATGGAACCGATAAAAGTCTTTTGTCTTTGCAAACTCAAAAAGAGGTCGTCATTATTCAATGGTAGCTTTTGTTGGAGAAAACTTCTATGATGTTTTGAAGCTGACAAAACTTATCTAAGTTCTATTCTGAAGATCGCCAGACTTTTATGTCAAAGTCTATCTTACAATAGAAGTCTGTCAACTCTGACAAATTCCAGACTGAATGCAAGTGAAGAATGAAGACTTAACCAGACTCGGGATTATCTTTCTTTCTTCAAAGGTTTGGTTCATACAAGATATATATGGTCTTCTGGTTGGAAATATCACCTACGAGATTGGTTATCTTTATTGAAATCAATTTAGATACATCAAATCATTTCGGAAGGCAAGTTATTTTGGAAAGAATCTACTTATGAAAACCAATATCCTAATTGTATGGGCGAACATGATTGACGAGCTTTCATCACAATCTTCAAATGGCTCTGTTGCGACCCAATCTCGCCACCCTTGAAAAAAGAGGAAAATGTCGGGTTTAGGGGTACTTGATCATGAGAGTTCCCTCATGGCTCACATTCCAAAAGACGCCATCACCTCGCCTTTTAGATCAAGCCTCTTGTGAATTCCCTCCACAAGATCGCGAGTTCTCCCAAGCTCGTACCCCGCGTGACAGCGGAGTGTCGCAATCCATACCCACACGAGCGACATACTTTAAAAAAAAGGGTCGAGTGTGGATATCAGATTTAAGGGTACCTTTACCATGATAGCCCTCTCGATAGTACACTTCGCCCATTAGGATGGCATCACTTCATCCTTTGGGCTACTTCTACATCGAGTATGCTAAACCATGGTGAGTTTCATCGAAATTCATACCCCGCGCAATGAGTTTATTTATACAGTATAATTGTTTATGACAATCTAAAAATAAGACGGGAGTCGCCACTAGCCTCATTTTGGGGGTCGGCTAGAACACCCAATTGAGGGTCGGGAGAGTTCCCTCGATTCCTACGCAACCAAATATCTAGGTTCGGGGACTTGGGTTACGCTAATATTTCTATTAGCACCCTTTCGGTATCTAAACAATATGTTGTGTTTGCCTAACATGTCCATGCGTTTCACTTTTTACATTTTTCAGGATTATTAGTCTAAACTAGGCGATCATGCATGGTTGGTCATTTTCATTCTATTCTATTTCTAGAAAAAAAGAATAAGAAAAAAAAAACAATCAATGGAATTGAAATTTCAAGACACGAAGTAAACAATTAAGGAAAGCGGTAAATCTATCATGTTATCCTAAAAATATAAAAGAGAACACAATTAAAAAAAAATGAGAGAAAAAGAGAAAACCCGCAACTCGTCGGGTTTTATACAACAAATGGAACCCGAGACATATGTCGAGAAAATGAATATTACATAATAATAGTCGGAATGGACATCGACCTCCACCATCTTCACGCCTTCTCCATCTTCAGGGTCATAATCTGAACTTAATCTAAGAAATTTATAACTAGGTGTATACAATGGAAAGAAACAAATATACACATCAAAACAACCAAAAACAAGACATCATGTCAAGATCAATTATTTAAAAGAAGTACAATGCAAAAGTCAAATTTTGGGTGATATCCCAAGGTCCTGCATCACACCTAAGTCATTCATCTAACAATCACATGGGAAGCATATAAATTGACATACGTTTAGGCCATATGATCTTGATTCTCACTCAATCCAAACCAATGAGTGAACCAACTAAAGATCACTTATTCAAACACATGCCCCATTGAATACGCTCATGCAACACATGTACTCAAGACAAACAAAGCAGTTGATATGTAACCCACATGATGCCTAAAACCGTTTTGTAGACAATTGACAAAGGACGTCATTTTAAAAGATTTGATGAAAAGAGAGATATAACTTCATCAAGTCATGGAATGTATCTAGCCATCAAGGCGAGCTTAGGTGTATCATGGACACAACTGATCAAGCGTCATAGATGTTCTAGATATGAATCATTACTTTGATGAAGATCATGTCAAATCATAATTTGAAAAATGCCAAACAATTTTCCATACGGGTATCATATAAACTACCAAAGCTTTGAATGAAAACAAAAATGTGTTGAAAAATCAGAATTTCATAACACCCTGCAGTTTTGAGATGGATGGTAAAAATATCAAATCATGTTTTTATTTTGAGAAAAGTTGTGACAACAAAATTCAGCATGTCACAAGCAGTTTTAAGAAGACAACATTCTCAGATTCACCACGCACAATTTCCTAAAAAAATTCAAAAAATGTATACGTGTTGATTAGCCAAGTCAATCATCACCGACCAGGGTATTTAGAATAAACTCAATAAATGCACAACTAATGGCTATTTCACCCTAGGATTTTTATGACAAGTAATAAGTATATGAGGAACAATTTCATGAAGGAAGCATCTCAAGATTCCTAACGCATGAATTTCTAAAATCCAAGAACATGAACAAGTCAATCAGAATAGAACATGGTAGCATGTCACATCGAAATTCTACAGCCAATTGAGCCTATCAATTGATGTTCAAACGATCTCAAATTTTTATATGATGTAGGTATCAATGTTTCAGACAACTTTCATCAAGGACTCAACCTCAAGATCTATGCCTAAAAGATCGTGGGAAAGTGGCAAACAATTAGGCCCACAAAAACAAAATGTGTATTTCTGACCAAGGCAAATTCTAGATTTTAGACTTGGATTTAAAAAAAAAAAGAAGGAAAAACAGGGCAACCGGTGGGAAAATTGGACAAACTAGGTGTCATTAGAAAGCTTAAGGTATTCTTTACAAGTTCCTAGAAGATGGCAAGAATTGCAGATCGATGCACCAACTTCACAAGGGGTCTTGATGTAGCAATCGATACTCAATTCATGTACGTTACATGACATTTTAAAGCTTGAGATGTCCTCCATGAATGTCTAGAAGGCATCTTCTACAAATTGGTTCATTAATAAGCTCAATCGAAGACATTCCTCTTGGAAGTCAAATCAGTAATGGAAACAATAGCATTAATCCTATCTATATGATATGAGAAAATTCTAAAATTTTTTATGCAACTAGACCTGGATGTTAGGTTTAAATATCATGAAGATACCCTAGTCCGATTCAATCAACAAAATTGCACACAAAATTGTGAAACATATCAGGTTGTCCAAAATACAAGATTACATCGATATCATAGAACATAGTAGAACTTCAGACATGAAATTGATAGGAAAATGGACGCCAATCGGTGCAAAATTTATATCGTCAAAAGCCTATGAAGTATACTACGACTTTCATGAAGACTTTGAACATAAAAACCATATTTACAAGCTGATATCAAGCCATTTCTCAGATCAATCATCCAGTTAATAGAAAAACAAACAGTTGACAGATTCTGGATTAGACTTTGGACATGCAAAAGCCATATCAAATGAGGTCCGATCAAAGCATTCTATAGCTCATTGGAAAGATATTTGAACCGTCTTCGGCCTTCATGAGACTTCGAACACAGAAAACCACAGCAACCAGCTCGTATCAAGTCATTTGCACAGAAGGTCATCCAAAATAGAGAACAAGTCAAAACATAACAATTTTCCAAAAACATATGCACTAAATGCCAAGCTATTTTCAAGTAGTAAATGACACCAGATCGGAACGTTCTATGGATTGTTGGAAAGGTCTTCGAGTCGTCTTCAACTCTCGTGAAGACATCGAACATAAAAAAATAATGATAACAAATTTATAGCACATCATTTCTCAGATTTGTCATAGAGACGTGTGATTTTTGCAGAACAAGCATATTCAAACAATCAAGCTTAATCAATGCTAACCTAAGGCCATTATAATATCCTAATACATCATTTTTTGCAGATATGAGAATCCTAGTGTGAGCTCTAGCCTTGGTTGTCTAGATCAACCTCGCTTCATCGAGCTCAAGCAGTCGATAGTTACCTTTTGTGCGATTCGAGTGATTCGAGCTCAATCAAGCACACACCAAACCACTACAGCACCTTCGGAGCGTCGAGGATTATCATATCTGGAAAAGTTAAGCTTCGGCGACGTAGATTTCGAACGACGGATGAATCCACCGATTACAGTCGTTGATCGCTACACTTCGTTTTCGAAGTGCCGGTGCTTAGGTGGACTTCATCTCTAATAGGCTAGGGTTTTGGAGACGATCGGATCTTGGAGGGGATGAACGACTTCCCAACAGGTACCGAGGTTGACGCCCTCACAACGCGTCCGCACCGTCGCGACGTGCTGCGGCGGATTTCGTTGCCGTGCTCAGGGAGGCGCACGTTGGCGAGGGGAAAGGGTCAGCCGGCTATACAGAACCGCGGAGGGCCATGCGGGCAGCATCGCCTGCTTGCTGCTTTTCTTCTACGGCGAGTTGAGCGATGATGGTTCGAAGTTCTCGAGAGAGAAAGAGAGGAGGAACAGTTGTAGAGAGAGAGAGTAAGAGAGAGAGAGATGGGTCCCCCGAAAAAATCTCCCCCTTTTCTCATTTTATTGAGAAAATTTGTCATATGGTCTAAAGAAAAAAAATTAAATCCAAGGGCTAGGGTTGGATCTTAAAGTTGTTAAGAGCACACCCAATTGAGCACATGCCCATTTCAATGGCCACAATACATCCTTAATGAACGGTGACGATCAATTGTGAATTAATTGGAGTCCTTTCTTCTTCTTCTTCTTTTTTTCATAACATGCGGGGTCGATTTACGAATTTCGTAAAACCTGTAACAAAATTTGGACTCATCTTCTTTAATGATGTATTGACTAAAACTCAGGTGTCAATAAGCTCGAGATCTCCTTGATTGATTCTATTTAACGGGTTGATTGGAAGAATTCCTTTGGAAAGTGCCAACGGTTGAGAATGCATGAAGGAGTATTTAAGGAGGCCTCTCCAGTTGTTCGATAGAGTATGTGAAAGAAGAATTTCAAAGTTTGAAACTTCCCATTTACTTGATATTCATTACACTGTGCTCAAATTTATACTCAAAAAAGAGAAAGACTTATACTGTGACTTCGTGAGAACAGTAGAGACTCTTCACTGAGAAGTCGAGATTGTAAGATTGTAAATTCTCTTTTGATTCATAGTGGAAACCAGTCAGAAGGTTGTCAGCGTGGGAGAGTGGACGTAGGCTTAATCTAAACCGAACCACTATAAATTTGTGTTTCTGTTCTCTTCCCTGAACTCCTTTACTTTATTTGCTACAATATACTTCTGCGTTTTAAAATAGTTGTAAAGTCTGATTCCTTCGCAAAGTCTCGTAGTCAACTAGACTCGTTTAAAAGTAAAGTTTTTCAATGCATTCCAACAAAATCTGTTTTCACACCTATTCACCCCATCTAAGTGTTCTTACTAGCCCTTTCAATTGGTATCAAAGCTCGTGTGCTTACTTATTGAAATGTTTTACTTCTAAGCTAAAGATCCTTTATGGCTAGTATTTTGGCTCCAGGTTTGGTTAAATGTCAGAGCAACACCAAACCCCCTTACTTCAATGGAAAGAAATACAATGTGTGGTAGAACAAGATGAAAACATTTCTTAGATTCAGAGATCCTCTGGAGTGAGATGTTGTTGAAAAAGTGATCAACCCTAAAGCAACATCAGCTTCTGACAGAGGGAAAAAAGTTATTGATGTTGACGAAACAACACAAGCCAAAATTACCAAGAGACAGGCTCTTGATGCAAAATCAATCTATTCTTTATACTGTGCATTATCTCCCACTGAGTATAACCGAATTTCTTCTTAAGAAACAACAAAAGAAGTTTGGCACAGATTACATGTTAACTACGAAGGGACTGACCATGTGAAGGAAACTAAAATAAACATTCTGCTTGGACAGTATGAAGCATTCAGAATGAAGCCTGAAGAATCTATTACTGATATGTTTAGTCGTTTACAGAGATTGTAAATGGCCTGGCTTATCAAGGTCAGCTAATTTCTGGACCAATGAAAGTCAACAAATTGCTGCGTGGACTTTTGAAAGATTGGAATCATGTGAAGACTTCAATTAGAGAAACTCAGAGGATCATGCCATTATCAGTTGACAAACTGATAGGCACGCTTTAGTCATATGAAGTGGAGAAGATAAATGATGAATAAGATCCTAAAGGTAAGAAATCAATTACTTTAAAGTCTAACATTGATTCTAATGATACAGATTCAGATGATGATATGAACAATGAAGAGCTGGTGCTTATGATTAAGAAATTCATAAAGCTGAATAGAAATGGAAGAAGATTCAACTGGAAGAAGCAAAGCACGCAAAATTTTAAGAAGAGACCAACGGAGGACAATGAAACTAGCAAGGATGTTATATGCTTCGAGTGCAAGAAAAATGGGCATATCAGACCAAACTGTCCTCTATTGAAGAAGAAGACAGGAAAATCTGAGAAGTACAAAAAGGCTCTCAAAGCTTAAACTTGGAGTGACATCGAGTGTGAGGAAAGTGAAGAAAAATATGCCAACATATGTTTGATGGCTCATTCAGAATCATATTCAAAATCAGAAACAGACACTAATTCAGACTTAGACAAAGAAATTGAGATTAGTAACTCAGAAATTCCTGTTAAAGTCTCTAAGTATATAAATGAACTTTGCCTCAGTCTTAAATCCTCTCTTAAAAGGATTTCCGAACTAAAAAGGGAGAATTCTAAGCTCAAGCAACAGGAAGTTTCTTGGAAAGAAAAGTTTGAAAGTCTACATACAAATTTTGATAATTTGAAAGAATATTCTTACTCTCTTTCAAAAGGAAAATGCTATTTTGAAAAGAGATATTTCAAATATTACAAAAAGATTTTCAAAAGAATGTGAAAAACTAAAGAAAATCCTTTTCAGCCCAAACACCCTATTTTAACAAATCTGGTTTTGGTATGACTTCTAAACTGTTCCATTAATTGATTTTCCCAAAGTAAAAGAGAGAATTAAACAAAGACCTGCAAATGGATTTTACAAAAATCACTTTCAAAAGGTTTTTGTAAAACTTGTTGGTCGAAATGCACTCAGATGTTCGAAGTGTAACAACTCAAAATATTTCGAGAAAGAATGTCCCAAGGTTTGGAGACCGCTTAAAAGGACTGGGCAAAGACCGTCTTTAATACTAACTCTCCTGGACCTAAGAAAATCTGGGTACCAAAGAAAATTTGAGTTTTTCTTTTGAATCACAAGTCATTATTAAAAGAAAGATCAAATGGTATTTGGATAGTGGCTATTCGAAGCATATGACATGAGACTTAAGCTGCTTCATAAAGCTTGTTAGACTAAATGGAGGAAAAGTTTCTTTTGGAGGAAACAACAAAGGAAAAATTGTAGAATGTGCAACTGTGAAGATTGGAAGCCTAATTATTAACAATGTTTTCTTGGTGGAAGGATTGAACTACAATCTATTGAGCATAAGTTAGCTTTGTAATACTGGTTTCAGAATAAACTTCCAAGAAGGCATTTGTTCCGGAACAAGTCAAGACTTCTCTCAATCTTTTATTGGGCGAAGGCATGGCAACATATACCTTCTGAACGTAAACCCAGAAAGTTCTTAGTGCCTTATTTCTATTCAAGATGAAGTAAGTCTCGGCATCGAAGCTTAGCCATGTTAATATGAAGCAAATTGCTAAAGTTTCTTCTAAGAAGCTGGTTTGAGGCCTTCCCAATCCAGCTCATCAAAAGTCTGAATTATGCACTCTCCGCGTCTTGGGAAAACGAGTCAGAAGTTCTTTTAAACCTGTAAATCAAGTTTCTACCAGTCAAGTTTTGCAGCTACTCCACATGGACCTCTTTGGACCAACCAGAACTCAGAGTATTGGTGGAAAGAAATATTGCCTAGTAATCGTGGATGATTACTCTCGTTTTACTTGGGTATACTTTCTGGCAAATAAGTCTAAAACCTTCTCTTATTTCTCAAAGTTTTCTAAGAAGGTTCAGAATGGAAATCAGGACTTTGCGAAGTTCTGTGACGAATCTGGTTTTCAACATGTTTTCTCTTCTCCATACGCTCTAAAACAAAATGGGGTTGTGGAAAGGAAAAACAGATCTTTACAGGAGATGGCTAGAACTCTTTTAATAGAGAGCAAAATTTCCTCTCGATTTTGAGCAGAAGTAGTTTCTACTACCTGCTATATTATCAACAGAGTATTCTTAAGACCTATCCTAGAGAAAACTCCTTATGAAGTGTATAAATGAAAGAAGTCAAATGTTTTCTACTTTCATGTTTTTGGTTGTAAATGTTTTATTCTGAAGAATGCAAATGAACGATCTGGAAAGTTCGAGGAAAAATCGATGAAGGAATCTTCCTTGACTACTCAACTTCAAGCAAAGCTTATAAAGTCTTTAACAAGAAGACTCAATCTGTAAAAGAATCTATGAACGTCAAGTTTCAGGATTATGTGCAGAATCAACCAGATCAGACTCAACTTGAAGAGTCTGAACCAGTTCCAGACTTAACAAAGTCTATTTGCCTCAAAGAGGTTCAGACTTCTGGAAAACAGCAACAAGCAGATCGAGAAGATTTAATTGAAGCAGAGGATCAACAGACTCTAAGACCAAATAGCAATTGGAAGCACAAGTCAAGTCATCCAAAAAAACTCATCATTGGCAACATTGATGAAAAAATTCGCACCAAATCTAAAGGAAAAGAAGAGTCCATTGCTCTAGCACTTGTTTCTAATATAGAACCAAAAGGAGTAGATGAAGCCTTGTCTGATGAAAGCTGAATAGAAACTATGCAGGATAAATTCGAAATGAGCATGATGGGTGAGTTAACATTCTTTCTAGGATTGCAAGTCAGACAATCGAAGAAAGGTATATTCATTCACTAGGAGAAATATGCCAAAGATCTCATTAAGAAATTTGAATTAGAGAATTGCAAGAAGACAGAGACACCTATGTCAAGTTCATCGAAACTGGACAAGGATGAAGAAGGGAAGAAAGTAGATCAGAAGCTATACAGAAGCATTATTGGTTCTCTTCTCTACCTTACTACCTCTAGACCTAATATTCTATTCAATGTGTGCATCTGTGCAAGATTTTAGTCTGATCCAAAGGAATCTCATCTAAGTGCCGTAAAACGCATTATCAAATATGTTGCGACTTCTCCAAAGCTGGGTCTATGGTATTCAAAAGAATAAGACTTTACTCTACTTGGATATTCTAATGCTGATTTAGCCGGATGTAAAGTCAACAAAAAAAGCACATTTAGCACTTGTCAAATGTTAGGAAATATGCTACTATCTTGGTTATTAAGGAAACAAAGTATTGTAGCATTATCAATGGCAGAAGCATAATATGTTGCTCTTGGTAGTTGTTGTTCTCAAATTCTATAGATAACACAACAACTTAGGGACTATGGAATAGAAGAATCCTCCACCGAGATCAGATGTGACAACACAAGTGCTATCAATCTCACCAGAAACCCAATTCTTCATTTAAGGGCGAAGCATATAGAGATTCACCATCATTTTATAAGAGATCATGTCCAGAATGGCGAGATTATGGTTCAATTTATTGATTCAAGGAATCATCTCAGACAATTTCACAAAACCTCTGGAGAAAAGCTTATTTGAGTCTATTCAAAGCAGTCGAATATTATCTCTCCTATCGATGAAAGTTTGAAGTTGTTCGACTCAAAACTTCAACTTGAGGAAATCTCTTCAATCCAGGTATTTTAATTTTAGTATGAAATTTCTAAACAAGTACATTCTTATTCGAATCATTGATTGCCCATTTTATTTTTAGAAGTTATCTTTTTCTTGCTAAAATTCGACTTTTGAATTTTTAGCAGTTTGCATTTTCAATTTATTCAGAAAAGGCATTTTCTTTTGTGTCATTTCAACTTCCCGTTTTCAAATGCTTTATATCTTCCAAAACGATTCATTTCGAGTACTGCCTTTCAAAACCCTAATCGCGATTCTCTTCTCCCTCGACTTTTGCTCTCAAAATTTCTTTGCAAGTTTCAATCTTTTTCAATCGAAAATGTTGATGAAATCCTCCAAGTCTGCATCATTGTCACACCAGCGAAAGTCCTCTTGGATTGCTAGTTAATGTCCTCGGAGCATGCCAGAAAGACCAACGCATTTCGATCTCACTGGTGAAGACTTTCCGCACAACTCTCCGCATAACTCTCCACAGAACCCTCCACGCCAACCTTTGGAAGAGGAAGTTGAACAAGACGCAGTTCCTCTCCAAACTTTGACACCCCAGGTTCTTTACAAGCATTATGGTTATTTGAAATAGGGTGGTACTCCAATGTCATTTATCACTGATTTCCTGAAAAGCCATGGACATGGGAACGAAACTATTTTCTTAAGAACCATGGAAAGGATAGGAGTGGCACCAAAGGGTTCGGCAGAAAAAGCTTTTTTGCATTTTCCTTCTGATCCTAGATTCAGTTCTAAGCATCAGCCTAAAAATAAGGACGATGATGAGCGGATTGATACGAATTTCTAACCCAGAATGGGTGTGGCTACTGATGTTCCTGGAGAAAGAACGATATTGTTTTGTTCTAAGGAGCACAAAAGGGTTTATACCCAGATGTTGAACTGGGGGTGTGATAAACCCTCGAATAGTTGATTTTGATTTCTTGGACTCGATCAAGGTTGACTCAAGGGCAAAGTTGGCTGCTCTTCAACTTGAGATATTTTGTGCTGATACTGCTATGGCTTATTCTAAGTTGACAGCATATTTCTATTCTAATCTATCTTTCCTTGACCAGACTCACATTCAATTTTCTGTATGTGATAAAGCCTTTATTGTGAATGTTGACACTCTGGCTGACATTCTGGGAGTAGAAAGAAGCAGTTTTCAACTTATCAACATTTCCATTGATTAGGCAACTCGTTTCTTGGTGAAGGACAGAGTGCGTTGTGGGAGTATCACTTACTCGATTGTCGGCAACCGGTGTTCGTTGCACAAAATCGTCATCAACCGCTTAAGACCTAAGGCAGCATCCAAAACTAATGTGTCCAGATTCGAGGCAAAAATCATGTGGGCCATTTGCAATGAAATTCCTTTTTCTCTGCCACACACCATTTTCCTGCACATGTACATGACAGTTATGAAAGAAAAAGGGCAATTGCCTTACGCGGCCTTGATCACCAAGTTGTTCCGCCACTTTCAGATCCAGTTTCCCTCTCTGCTTTGTTCAAGAACCATTAGTCCCATGGAGATTGGACTAAAGATGATCTCAAAGATGAGGCTGAAGGATCTAAGCAAGGCCATTGAGCGTCTGAGGAAGGAATCCACAAGCAGAACCAAGGCAGAATCGACTATTACAAGAAAAAGAAAAGGGAAGAGTGTTGCCCAAACAAGTTCGAAGAAGAAGAGGTCTATCCTCCTGATGGATGAAGAAGAGGAGGATGATCTGACTATCTCTGCTCTGACTTGAGAAATCTTCAAGGAGTTGATTATGAAGAAACATAGGAAGAGGAAGTTGAAGTAGAAACAGAAATTGAAGCAAAAATAGAGGTCGAAGTAGAAACAGAAGAAGAAGAACAAGACGAAGAAGAAGATGAGCCTGAAAGATCACCAAAGAAGGACCATGAAGATGAAGACTCTAATGGAGCAAGTGGTGCAATACCACTATCAGACAAGACTGAGAAAAGAGTTTCTGAAGAAGAAAATGAAGATGCTACATCTAAAGGAGTAGACAATCAACAAGGGAAGGGATCTAGTGTTGACCATGAAAAGGCTAAAGAAGGCGAAGTCTCATCCCAACCTGAAGGCAACAAGTCAAGGGGAGATCATGAGACAACTCCCTTAATAGCACCTACTGCTAGTGATGGTATTAGCAGATCTCCTGCAAATCCCGATGATGTTCCTACATCTAACTTCTCTGAGATTGAAGAAGAAACTCCCAATAAGGACAAGCAAGCTGCTCGTGTTCAAGTCAATGTTCCTCCATCTCTTGATACTCCACAAACTCACTTCGTTGAAGCCAGTGTTCAAATTGAAACTTATCCCAACTATACAAGGTTGGTTGAGCTCCTTTTGGAGGTTAAAGCTCGGTAATATGCAATGGAGTACAAGATTCAGAAGCTCTACACCTCAATAGACTCTCTCAATGGCAAGGTACGCCTCTTGACACTAAAGTTGAGACTTTGAATCAACAAATGTCCCGTGCTCTAGCCAAAGTAGAAGAGGCGGTGCAGTCACTTGAGGATTTCCGACTCGTTCAAGCTTCTAGACAAACCTGATTAACTCTATCTTTTCAATTCTATTTTTTAAAATTTCTCTTTCTTTTTGTCGTTGAAAAAAATTGGGAGAATGAGAAGCAGATTTAACTTTAGATTTAATATTTTTGAACTGGTTGTGTTGTGTTTGTGAACACTTATATTCTGCGGTTAACATTTTGTGGTTGTGATTGTGATTATGGATGTGGATGATTGAATCTCGTCTAAATTTTCAAATTTTCCAGATTAACGTGTTTTCTGTGGTTGCAGAATCGATGTTATCCAGATCCTCAACAATCTGTTTTCATAAGTTATCATGTATTGCTAAAGTATTGTTTTGCAAGGTATAAGTTTTTAAATCTGCAGGAAAGTTTTGTCACTATAAAAAATAGGGAGATTGTTGGAGAAAAACTCCTATGATGTTTTGAAGCCGACAAAACTTATCTAAGTTCTATTTTGAAGATCGCCAGACTTTTGTGTCAAAGTCTATCTTACAACAGAAGTCTGCCCACTCTGACAAATTCCAGACTGAACGCAAGTAAAGAATGAAGACTTAACCAAACTCGAGATTATCTTTCTTTCTTCAAAGGTTCGGTTCGCACAGGATATATATGGTCTTGTGGTTGAAAATATCACCTACGAGATTGGTTATCTTTATTGGAATTAATTTAAATACATCAAATCATTTCGGAAGGCAAGTTATTTTGAAAAGAATCTACTTATGGAAACCAATATTTTGATTGTATGGGTGAACATGATTGACGGGCTTTCATTATAATCTTTAAACAGCTCGAGATCTCCTTGATTAATTCTGTCTAACAAGTTGATTGGAAGAATTCTTTTGAAAAGTGCCAACGGTTGAGAAGGCATGAAGAAGTATTTAAGGAGGCCTCTCCAGTTGTTCGATATAGTGCGTGAAAGAAGAATTTCAAAGTCTGAAGCTTCTCATTTACTTGTTATTCCTTATACTGTGCTCAAATTTGTACTCAAAAGAGAGAAAGACTTATACTGTGACTTCGTGAGAACAATAGAGACTCTTCACTAAAAAGTTGAGATCGCAAGATTGTAAATTCTCTTTTGATTCATAGTGGAAACCAGCCAGAATGCTGTTAGCGTGGGAGAGTGAACGAAGGCTTAATCTAAGTTGAACCACTATAAATTATGTGTTCCTTTTCTCTTCCTCGAACTCCTTTACTTTATTTGTTGCGATATACTTTTGCGTTTTAAAATAGCCGTAAAGTCTGATTCCTTCTGCAAAGTCTGTAGTCAACTAGACTCAGGTTAAAAGTAAAGTTTTTCACTGCATTTCGCAAAATCTGTTTTCACACCTATTCACCCCCTCTAAGTGTTCTTACTAGCCCTTTCAGCTTTCAGTTGAGAACAAGACTTACCGAGATTGCAATTCTTGCTATTGAGATCAAACATTAACATTAGAATCAAAGTACTGAAGTTCACAAGCTACTATAACGAGTGTCATCTTGGTACTTAGATATGTACTTATCAATGAAGGGGATCGAGTAATTATATATTTACCAAGACCATCCCACATGTAAAGACGAAATTTGACCTCAAGCAACGTTTGCTGCTTTACAAGCATTCAAACAAGACCAATAGATGGACAAAACCTCAACTACAGACAAATATAGTTGACACCTTCATGCGCTTGATTCTGTTGGGGATAACACACAAGATTCGTGTAATTCAATGGGGTCCACATGATCTAACGAACGATGCGCTGAGGACTATATGTTCTGTCGCAGCTAATAATTTTCTCAAATAGGTTTTTCTTATATTTTTTGGAGGGATAATGATATATATACTTATTGAATTTTGACCTAATATGTAATGCAATCCTTGAACTCTTAACCTTTTTAACGTAGTCTCTAAACTTTAGCACAATGTGTAATGTGGTCTCTGAATTGTTTATTTATTTAATGTGATTTTTGGACTTTTGGTACATATTAAATTTAATCTTTGAATTCTATGAAAATATTCAATATTATCCTTAACCTTAAATTAATGGATGGACGACATAAAAGTCTAGAAATCATATTGAAAAAATTAAAAATTCAAGAACTACATTACGATTAAGCCAAAGTTTAGGGTTCCCATTGAATAAATAAAAAATTCATAAATTATATTGAATATCGAGTCAAGTTCATGGACTGTTTGTGTCGCTTTCCTAATTTCAGGGATAATTTCATTGCCTAGAAATAAAAGAAAAGCGAAGAAGTAAAAGATCTAATGAAAACCCCTCCAAAAACCCGCGCCGGAGCAAAACGGTCGGACCGGACAGAGCCGAATCGGTTCGACCGGGCCGCGAGTTTTAGAGCTTGCCTTTTTGCCTCCTCCCCGTTCCTCCGCCACTCCAGCCGAGAGCTGGACGAAGAAGAACAAGAAGAAGCAGCAAAATCCCCCGCCCGCCCCCCTCTTCCATGGCGCACCCCGAATTCTACTGATCGAATTCGCCTTCTCTTCTCACTGCAAAACCCTAACACGCACGCCCTCTCCCTCTCCCTCTCCCTCTCCCTCTCTCTTTCACAGCAGCCAAAATGTCTGCTCCTATGCTGGAAATCGAAGCCCGCGAGTAAGTCCTCTTCTCCTTCGTTTCGGCCATGTCCTGCTGTTCGTTTTGGGGTGTTTGTTCGTGGGTAGGACAGATTTCCTGTAGCTCTGGTCGTTTTGATCTTAAAGTTTCTGTTTTTCTTTTGTTCTTTTGGGGGGGCGGTGTCGTCCTCTTGGTGCTCTCTGTTTCCGCGTGCTTGAGCTTCCTACTGTACGGCGATTCGTTCGCTTCGAGTGACCGTGAGAACCCTTTTGCAGCGTGGTCAAGATCGTGCTCCAGTTCTGCAAGGAGAACTCGCTGCACCAGACGTTCCAGACCTTGCAGAGCGAGTGCCAGGTCTCCCTCAACACCGTCGACAGCATCGAGACGTTCGTCGCCGACATCAACAGCGGCAGGTGGGACGCCATACTGCCTCAGGTCTCCCAGCTTAAGCTCCCCAGGAATACGTTGGAGGATCTGTATGAGCAGGTGGGTGCTGATTGATCTTTTCTTGATGTCGGGTCGGTGTTTCCCGTTGACGTGCCTTTGTGGGATGTGATTACTATTGACGACTTAGAGCGGGAGGGTCTAATGTTCGCCAACGTATGATCATGATCGAAGGGCGAGGAGGCACTAGGGAGTGCTTCCTTTGGCCCTCTGTTGGTTATGTTAGAAAAGTGATTGAGGAAAGACCAAAGTGCCTGGCTTGGCTGTCGAAACCTGCCTTGCTTGAGGTCGAACTTCTAATAGTTATATACCATGAGAAAATTAGAATGGTGCTTTATTCGTGGCTTTGCAGTGGTAGTTGAGGTTTGATAAGGATGTCCTCCTGGCCCATACTTGTTGGATTGACATTTGGCATAGTTATAGGAGCAAATGCATTACAAAGATTTAAGATTTTTATGTAAAAAGAGGAGTTTAAAATGGTCACTGTGATTGAGATGAGCACATTTTTTTTATGGGTTAGTTTGATCGGACAAACTGGAAACTTGGCAATGATGAGTGATTTTTGCGCATATGATTCTTTGCTTTGCACTTTTTGAGTTTTTCCTTTTCTAATTCAGTAAGTAGATAACTCTCATTACTGGGGTACCAAAGGGGTGCTGGCTTCTACACAAAATATATGTGAGGCAAATTATCCTTGATTAGTGTTGTAATTCGCATTGCTCTGTATGGCATTTTGCCAACTTGAAGTGATGAACCAAGAATCCTTCCAATGGCCTAGGATCTGTGTGTTTTCCATCGAACATTCTTCTAAGTCTCTCTGTAGATCAGCTACTAAGTTGTTTAAGGAATATGGAGGAGAAGCTTCTTCCCTTTCTTTTGTACACGGGTGCCATCTCAGAGCCTTAATTTCTTCTCCATAAACATTGTAATTGCCCAGCTTAAACCAACTACGGTAAATATCATGTTTTATAATTTCTTTGTTGAGGAATAACACAGTTGCAGATGCTGCATTGTTTCAGCTAAATTCTGACTTCTCCTTCTTCTCTGAGATTACCAATTATCAATGGTCAAATACTCGACCAGAAAGCTTCCCACTTACAGTTGGTTGGATAACTAAAGCGTCACTTAGGCTTCTTTTCTTTTTGGCATGTCTCTTACTTGAGGTAAGTTAGGATAATAGTGTGGTACATGATATTTCTTTCTTTCTTTTTTTCTCCAGATTGTATTGGAAATGATTGAACTTCGTGAGTTGGATACTGCTCGTGCAATTCTAAGGCAAACTCAGGCAATGGGTGTCATGAAGCAGGAGCAACCTGAAAGATACTTGCGACTTGAGCATCTCCTTGTTAGAACATATTTTGATCCCAATGAGGTTAGGGTTCCTGTTTAATGAAACATGACCATTTATTAGTGCAAGGTTTTGTCAATTTTAGCTTTTAGCTCTTTTATTGCTTTTCTTATATTAAGGTTAGGTCCTGCTGCTTTTCTGTCAGAGTCACATTCCCTTATCAAATCGATGTTTTGGGATAACTTATATGATGTGATCATATTTCTTGATGGGGTCAAAGAATGAATCTTGTAAAAATTGCCTAGATTATGTTGACGTTCTCGAGTTGGTTGTCATCTGGGCATGAAGATTTTTAAGGACTCTTCTCTGCTTTCAAATGTACGTGAGTGTTTCTTCCCACTCTGAGTACAAATTAAAGTAGTGAGTTAAAAATTTAGCAAGTATACACAAGGAAGAAGCCGATTCTGGAAAATTGCTTAGATTTTGACTGAACAATTTCATCATGGTTGGAAATTTGCTGGCTTGGATTTAGCACTCTTTTTTGGCCAATGGATGTAGTCTGGTGACTGCGACTCCTCAGATGTTAGAGAGCACTTGAAAATGCTAGGTAAATTAGTAGGATCTTAGTTCCTATCATTGTGGCGACCACAAAAACAAATGAAAGAAAATGCCATGCCATTGTTAATCTTTATTGATAAAGCTCTGGATCATCAAACTGCGCCGAATCTAAATAAGGATGAATTTCATGATCATTGTCATCTTGATCTTAGTTTTGCACGAAAAGCTAGATGTTTTGACTGGAAAATTGATAGCAACAATGTGGTGGCCGGTTGTTTTGCAGCCAGGCATCCTTGCTTGTTGTGTGTGTGAGTGCCTATGTGGCTACTTTTTCGGGTGCACATGTGTGCTTGTGTGTGTACACATGTGCACATGCTATGTGTCAGTGTGCTTGCATGCTCGTTTTAGTTTATATATTCCTTTTACAAGCTCAATTTTGATCTATGTCTACATTTAATAAAAAAAAATTGTTAATTGGTATAAGCTGATTTGGATGCATGTGAATATTGTTTAAATATTATTCTATTTTTGGTACATTTTCTCGTATTATCTTCTTTTTCATATATGCTTACATGTTTTGTAGCATGTCTGAAGGTTGCATATTCTTTGCCAGGCTTACCAAGACTCCACAAAAGAAAAACGACGTGCACAAATTGCCCAAGGTGTAATCCATCTCCATTTTTCTTTCCCACTAAAATGTTATGGGGTTTCTCAATGTAATCTAATGTTCGACTGTTGCTTTGACGAGTATAATAATGCTAAATGTATGGTTTTGCCTGCTGTCTTCTGTAAAAGAAAAAGGAATTCTTTCCTGTCTCGTTTACATGGTACAGCAGAATACTTGTATTTTAGACGTGATGGAACTGATTTTTTAATCTCGTTGACATTAAACTTACTTTAAAATACTTTTATCCTAAGGTTTTCATTGTCCTTTGCATGAATGACCTGAGAAAACATACTTTGATCTTCCTCCTAAACTCAGTTCATACATTGGACTGGGTAGAGCAGGCAATTGGTGTTACTGAAAAGTGAAGGCTCATAGTACCAAGCATGTACTTTCTGGCTTGGAGTCTCGTTGTTACTTTATAGAAATGCTGCTTTCTTTTTTTCTTTGGTGTGGTAAAAGATGAGCAACTGCCTGTTTTGCCTGCCCTGCGTTTGATCTTTTATGGTTTCTGGCTTCAATTATAGCCCTTATTCTGGTTCTTGACTTGAAATTTTGACTCACACTTCCATTTGGTTTTCCTTCCTTCTGCTCTTTGGCATTTCTAAGCTCTTGCTGCAGAAGTTACTGTAGTGCCACCCTCAAGATTGATGGCCCTAGTGGGGCAGGCGCTCAAGTGGCAGCAGCACCAAGGTGTGGATGCAGAGGCTTTCTCTTTCCATATTTGTCAAGTTTATATCTAGAATATCGTAATTTATTCTGCTACATTACTTGGCAGTAGCTTTGCTTTTTTATAGATTCCTTTTATCCTCTTCCCCCACTCTTAGTGCTTCTCTTTTCATATAATCCCACGTCCATATTTTTGAAGTTAACCTGTTTGGTTTTCCTTCATATATCTTTCTAATTAAAATAAAACTTAACTAAACAAATGTAATTTTTGAGCAAATTATATTAGACGTCGTCCTTGGCTTTCCATGGCATGCATGACTTGGATGAAGTGGCAAACTATAACTGTAAATAAATAGGAAAGAGGATTATCTGGTGATGCTTAAGGTTAATATTTCATTTCCTTGCTTTGGATTAAAGTTTTACTGACATTGATTTTGAAATGTTCTGCATGCCTTTAGGATTACTACCTCCGGGAACCCAATTTGATCTATTTCGAGGAACTGCTGCTATGAAGCAAGATGTGGATGATATGTACCCTACAACTCTTTCACACACCATTAAGGTAGGCTTTATTGTGTTTATTTTCCCTTAGCTTGATTGACTCTTGCTGCTCAAATCTTGTCTCCATATATTTCACATAGACTCTTTTTTTCACCCATCGAAACTTTTTAGACTAAAATTAACTTTCTCATGCTCAAAGCTGGCCTGCTACACTTGACATGATGGAGGCTGATGACTGATACAACAATAGCAACCACCAAGTGGTGTTGGCTATGCAGATTCTTTTTAGGGAATTGCCTTACGTTACATAGCACATACTTCCTTAATATAAAAAGGACCAAAATCTCTTTCAAAGTAGCCTCCTGTCTCTTTTGTTATTCTCTAGTCCCTCTTACCCTGTATGTTGCCCAGTAAGTCACATAATCTCTTTATAAATATTAAAGTCCATCTTCGTATGTACAAATCATCATAAACAAATTCTCTAACATTATCCTCAAGTAGAACCACGCCAACCGTTCTTCCTGATCATGCAAGATACCAAATGCACTTTTTCAACACATCCTCTTTGCATGTAGGGGATTCGATCCATGACAAGTTCTCCATTCCTTTGTAAAGTGGATCCAAGTTGCTGAAATCGCTTACTTTGGTATCTTCAAGTGTCAATTTTGGCTAATACTTGGGTTGAGTCACTTAGTTTAGTAAACATCACCTCCATGTACTCCCTTTTTAATGACTCAAATAGACGCCCTTGGATTCCAAAGTTTTTCTACATGGTTCTAGCTTCACATGAATTGTATCCACCAGTGTGATATCCTCGGCTAAGAGTATACATCAGGGAATATTCCTGTTATTAGGATATCCTTTGTTCTTCCTCCAACAGCTTTATGAATGTCTGTGATTGTTTCTACATAAGTAATGTGAACCCCTTTATTCTCTAATAATCCTCCAAGAACTTCTATGAATCTATTATATACTTTTTCCAGATCCATTCGATCTCATCTTGATGTTATGCTTATGTGATTATTTACAATTATGGTAGTACCCTACTTACAATTTATATGCTGGTCAAGTTGATTATATTATTCTGACCAAAAAGAAAAGAAAGTTGATTATATTATAAGACTCGTTTATATCTTGTAATGATTCTTGTATAGGGTCGGCACCCTTTCGGTGCTAGTTCAATCAAATTTTGTCTTAACCAATTGTAAGAAAAAATGATTTCACTCACTATGAACAATGATTTTTGGTGCCACTTCAGTTGAGACAAAATAGTTATCATCAATTGTTTGAATAAAGATTTCTAAGTAACAATGTGAAATAGGAACCAGATACAACAACTACCCTGACTAGAATACAATGGGCACTCTCTTTTTCATTGATGCCCATTTTGTGAATGAATTGGTGTAGTTAAGTCAAGTTAAATCTTGAGACAAATTTGGATGAACAGCTTCAAATAGTATAAAACAGCAGAGTTGTTGTGATGTTGATGAAATGCAGAAGAATCGTGAAGAAGATTTTGAAAATGAAACTTGCACTTTTTGTGATCAGATGCCAAACTCTACTAATAAAGTCAACATTAATTTCGGCAACTCTGTTGATAATTTTGTAGTAGTCATGAAACTTTTATATAAGCTTCTGATGTCATGTACTTCGCGCTGCTATATTGCAGTTTGGAACCAAAAGTCATGCAGAGTGCGCTAGGTTCTCGCCAGATGGACAGTTTCTTGTTTCTTGCTCTGTCGATGGATTCATTGAGGTAAGTGAGTTCAGAAAATCTAGGTTTATTTGTCATTACACAAAAAAGGAAAAGAAAAAGGAAAAATGATTTCATTTGTTGTTGTGGCTAGGTCTGGGATTACATGAGTGGGAAGCTCAAAAAGGATCTTCAGTATCAGGCTGATGTAAGTGCTTACTTTCTGTAACTTTTGTTGAAGATTGGTGCTTGTGTTGTCCTGACAGCAGAAAAAGAAATTGGAAATGGTTTTACTTCACTTCAGAAGGGCATCATGTGATTAGGCTTGGTGGTGCTTTCTTCTATCTTATTTAGATGCTAGGATAAATTATTTTTTGATGCCTGATGATATCTTGCTCCTATGTGTGAAATACACTAGTTTATGTCTTTTTCCTTTTGTAAGGGCGATGTTACTTTGGTACTGGTTATGTCTGAATGACAAGATACCACTTTCAGAACTATGGTCAGTACAATAGACTTTTTACTAAGGTGGTAGGTCGATGGTATTAGCTTAAATGCACTGGTGCAATGAGGATGTCTAGGAAAATTTCCCTTGTATTTTAGGATATGGTCTTTTTAAATAATCTTAACATGGAGTTCGTAGGAGGCCCAAGAACAGTTGGTCATGCTATCTAACTATGAAAGAGTCTTAGATTTTGTCGGAGGAAAATTCTTCTTATGCTTTGGCAATATGTGGCTTAACATTGTTGTGACTTTTCTTACGGCCTCTATTCAACTTTTTTGCAAGAGCCTTAAATTCATGCCAACAATGCACCAAAAGATTACTCTTCAGGTTATCTAGATAGAGTTGGAAGTATCTTTTTCTGTTGCATCAAGATGCCCCTCCTCCAAATATACTCATTTATTTTTTGTTTGTGCTTAATATCCTTGTCCGATGCACTTTGAATGAGTGAAAGCAAAAGCCTTTTGTGGGAGAAGAAATTAAAAGCTGCTCAAAGTGGGCTCTAGCCTTTAGCCTTATGAAGTAGGGTAACGACTTTTGGAAATGAAACCACTTTTGGAAATGAAACCATATTTTTGTTTTTTGCAGGAGACCTTCATGATGCATGATGATCCTGTTCTTTGTGTTGATTTTAGTAGAGACTCGGAGATGCTTGCTTCTGGGTCGCAAGATGGCAAGATCAAAGTGAGTGAAATTTCAATTGCTTGCGAGAATATACTATTTTTTGCAATTAAACTTAGCATGCATATTAAGAGGTGTTGTCTCTAGAACTCATTCTAATGAGTATGTCACCCTAGGGGTGATTCCAGAATTCTGTTTGGGAAAAATGGAATAATTTTCCATTCGTGGTAAATATGTAACATTATTTTTAAATTCTAAATCATGGTGGTAAAATTGTGCTCCAGTAACTTGCTGGTGAGGTTACCACTAGTGGTTTATGAATTGTGTCGGCGATTTTCAACCATCAATGAAGTAGTAAGTAACCTACTATGTTATATATCTAATAATCAAAGCTAAATAATAATGGTGAGTGGTTATATACTGTTCGGTATTTAGATAGTAAAGTTATTTCATTGGTGGCAAATAGTTAAGCACCCACTTGTAAAATCTAAAACAAGTGGTAATCTAATATTAGGTTTATGGATGGTAAATTGTTATTTTATTGATAACTATTGAACAATTATGTGACCACTTGTAAAATCCTTAAACAAGTAGTAATTTATTATTAGGTTTGTAGATGGTAAAAATTAGTCTTCCATTAGTAACTTACAAACAGTTGCACACCTGCTAAATCTAAAAGAAATGGTAGTTTACTATTGGGTTTGTGGTGGTAAAATTTTTTCTTTTGTGAGTGGTAGAGTTGTTAATTCATTGTTAACTTACAAACAGTTATGGGCTCACTTGTAAGATCTAAAGACAAGTGGTAATCTACTATTGTGTTTGTGGATGATAAAATTTTTATTTCATCGGTAACTTACAAGCAATTGACCAGACTAATAAATTACAGTCGCTTTTTATTTACCATCACATTTCAAATTCACCACCGGTGTTACATATTTACCATCCACGGAAAACATTGCATTTAGCAAAAATAAGATATCGTTAGGTCTCTCATTGTGATGGTGGAGGGAGGTAAACTAGATATGGACTATTTGTCCCTCTCCTGAGCCTGATGAAGTTCTTTGTAGTGATTGACCAGATGTGTGAAACACTGCATTTTGCTCTTCAGGTGATGTTCAGATTTTACGACTTTTTAGTAGTTCCATGTGCATTTCTAGATGAATCTTATGGGGAATAGTGATTCTTTCAAGATATGTGGTCATACACTCTTTGCTTTTGGTACAGTGGCAAGTTAAATTTCGTAGTTACAGCTTGTTGGGATTGATCATAAGAATCAATTCATGGTTTTTGTATATGGGGTGGCTTCCCTCTGGAAGTCATTTTGTGTAAGAGTGGTAACCCCTTGGTACTTTTGCTATAGAAATTTTGTTTAATAGAAGCTTCAATTAGGGACAGCAAAGAGTTACTTGTGATGAAGGGGTGAGTGCAATTAGTGGGACAAAACTAAACTATCGAAATTATGGAAGTGGCATTACCTTTAAAGTGTAGAACATCAAGGGCAGATGAATATTAAGTCGTATTGCCTCCAATACATGAACTTCATGTGTTGTCTTCTGCTTTTGTTTTATCAAGAAAAAGTAGCATCCAGAAAGTTACTTATTCAAGAAAAAGCAGATGTCTACCATGGAGTAAATAATACGCGGAAAACGACTTTTTATTTTTGGACGGATGTGGAATATGACTTATATAAAGGAAAAATTGATGTTTTTACTGTTGGTTTCTTTGTCATCAATATGTCATAAAATACACAATTTCTAATATCTTGTCAAAAGTTATTTCCAAAAGCTTCATACCATAAGTATGAAAAGATGCATCTACTGTATTTTCACTTCAACTTGATAGAGATGGCTGCAGATCTCACATGGAAGATTTCACCTGTTCCTCCACTTATACTTCTGCATCTTGTCGCATTACTGAATGTAATCTTAAAGAGAGAAGGCAGCAAGAAAAGTTACTTTCTTTGAATTTTGCATCTTTCTCTTCCAACTGATATAAAGATCTGTTTCCCCTTTCCCTTTTCGCATTGTATTATGTAACTGTAGTCTGTATGTAATCTTAAAGAGAGGAGGCAACGTGAACTTGTAACATGATTGTGTTGCTATGTTGCATATGCAGGTAGTCACTGATTTCTCAAGTTTATTGTTTATTTGTTGTTGGACAACACGTCTTAGATTTGTAGAAACTTTTTGCTGATGAAAAAATCGGCAGTATCTAGATCCGCTCGATGAGTGGATGGTGTATCTGTATCTTGCAGTCCTTCAATAAGTGTCCATGATTACATCATTGTTTGTGACGCAATAAGATTATGACCCACCTCTTTGGTATTGTGTTGGTTAATAGCTGCTACTTTTTCAGGTTTGGCGAATAAGAACAGGTCAATGCTTGCGTCGTCTTGAACGTGCACATTCTCAGGGTGTCACGAGTGTCCTCTTTTCCCGTGATGGCAGTCAGTTACTCAGTACCTCCTTTGATGGCTCAGCCAGGTAGTCGCTGATTTGTGAAGCTTCTTGTTTACAAGTTGTTCGAACATGAAACTTTGTACCTCATATTATCTGTTTGATATGCTTTTGTCATCTTATTTTGAGTATCTTATTCATTCTAGCCTATCATTGTATTGAAGGCCCCAATTGGATGATTTTGCTAAGAACTTTGGAACCACAGAGAGCACATTAATATAGAATTATTCACGCATACTTGTGTTAGGCTGTGGAATAAAGATGTTTGCTGACTTGGGAACATGCAACTGTTTATTTAACTGCCATGATTCTTTGAGAATACTTGGATGTTTGTTGCTTTTGTCATATGTTTACGAACTACATGCAAGTTCTGGTGATGCAGAATCCATGGCCTTAAATCTGGGAAGCAGCTGAAAGAGTTTCGAGGCCACTCATCTTATGTGAATGATGCAATATTCAGCAATGATGGCAGTCGTGTTATTACCGCCTCAAGCGATTGTACTGTAAAGGTAGTACTATTGTTTCTCAAGATTTAAAATGGTTCCTTTCCTCTTAGTAAGCTGCTGATCCTATCTGAGCTCTTATAGGTCTGGGATGTTAAAACTTCAGACTGTCTTCAAACATTTAAGCCTCCACCTCCATTGAGGGTAATCACTCCGGAAATGCACATTTTTATTTTCTTTTGCAATGTCTATTTTTACCTAATATTGGTATGATCCTGTCTGACTTTCAGGGAGGTGATGCTTCTGTTAATTCTGTTCATCTCTTCCCAAAGAATGCTGATCACATCGTTGTTTGCAATAAGACGTCATCAATTTATATCATGACTCTACAGGGACAGGTGCTGGAATCATATAAAGATCTGTTGACTGTTGCATTTATTTTGAAGTCCATATCAGTAGCCATTAACTCAGTTGCAGAACTACTATTGTTGCATGAGATTGCTCCATCATTTCAATATCATTACATCCTTTTTTCTTCTTCCGTTCCTTTTAAATTGATCTAACCTAGTAGTCGAGCCTGCTGGAAAATATAAACTACTTCAGAACGAAGCTATATCCACTTAATGAGTTGAAGACATGCATTCTCTAAAATATACATAATTTTTATCTCTAGGACAGTGTAAACTTATGAAAATATTTCTTGTTTGGATCATCCTTTTCTTGGTCTATTTTCACGAGTGTGCTACCCATCAGATGATATGTTCCATTGGAGTGGTCAGAGATAGGAAAATTAGTGTTAGGTTTTTCCAGTGGTAAATAGTTAAGAATTACTCGAAGGGCTTTCACATGGTTCTCATCACACATACACCATTAGAGGTTCTGTTTTTGTTTGGGATACTAGAAGAGTTAATTATGAGGTTGTGAAGCTCGGTGAGTTCTATGGTAGTAATTGATCTTTGTATGGTCCGATTATTTAAGCTTTTCACTGGTCTCTTTGATGATCGTTCTAAAATAAGAATCTAATGCTGATACATAGATCCGCACAATATCATGGATGATTTGATGTGATCTGAAGTTGACTTGGTGCATCATGTCAGCTGTGCTCCTTTACCCATGTTATGCTTCTTGTTTTGCTGTTTACTTCTGTATTTGGAGTAAAATGAGATGTTACCATGGTATACCTTAAATTTGGTGCCCCACTGCTGCACCTTAGCTGGCTGAACTGCCAGTTAAGCTAAAGGATATGATAGATCTAGATGGAAGCATCAATAGAGAAGAATTGCATCTCTTCTTGTTTGTTGCATTTGTCTTTCTGTCGCTATCTGTTCTGATATCACTTTTGGGTTTTGATATTGGCACAGTATTTCTTGTTTGCATTGTTCCATGGCCCCTTTTTTGCAAGATCTTTTAGTTGGTCATAAGTGGGAAAGCAAACGAGTTAAACTTAAGTAATTTAGTTTTTCTGTTTTTACATCAGCAAACAAAGTAATTCTTTTGGGAAATTACTCTACAGGTGGTGAAGAGTCTTTCATCTGGTAAAAGAGAGGGTGGAGATTTTGTGGCAGCCTGTGTATCACCGAAAGGTGAATGGATTTACTGTGTCGGTGAAGACAGGTATAGTCTTGATTGCTGCTTCCTTTTGATTTCTTGTCTGTATGCTGTGTGTTGGAGCATCACGATTCCCAATCCAGTCAACTATTGTGCATAGTTCGGTGACTCATGCAAGCACATAAGCAAATTTCTTCGGTATTGTTGAAATGAACATTAAGAGTACTTTTCCACACTTAGTTCTTTGCTTGTTTATCACCTAATTTGGTTTATTGATTAATGTTAGTCTAGCTTGTGAAGTCCTTCCTGATAGATAAATACTGGTATCAGCTCTATTTTAAGGCAGAACAGAAGGGCTGCCCAATCCTGTATGCTGGCCACTAGAACAACCCAAAAATTGGAATAAGAAGACGACCATAAAAGAGAGTACAAAATATGGAAATTACAGGATACTAGTGAGTGCCGAATTTCCTTTAGGAGTGTTGTTTCCCTTGTCCAGTGAATCACTGATACCACACTTCCGCTTAGGAGCAGTTAAAAGTGTCTATCATGAAAAATTAATCTTAGATTCGCAGGAACTGCTGATAATTTGTAATTTTTTTGTAGTTTGGACCTGTATAAGCTATTTAGATTATAGTGCTTGAAACTTGTGGGTTTCACATTGTGTCACTCTACTGGTGCCGACTAGTACAGATAGACCCATTCTATGAAACTATGACAGACATATTACCAATACACGGCAGATTTAGTGCTCCGACAACATCAAGAGAGGGGGTTAAAGTATCCACATTGCTTGTCCATGGGGTTGCGTTGGCCTTATATTTATGTCATCTTACTCCAGCTATCAACTTAAGCTTTTGGTCGGTGTTCTAATGGTGTGGATATTAATTTTGGGGTAATTAACAGTCAGTATCTTATATTTAAAGAATACTGTTGACTAGTGGCCGATCATAAGATGTTCCATGGACTAGGTTGAATTAAGAAATCTTCTCTTCATTAATTGATCATGCAAGGGGTGGAGCAGTTGTACCATTTAGTTATCATCAATAATATGATTAGAGTGACTGGATTCCGGGTTGTTGTTATGGTTCCTCATAGCAGGCCGGTCAATGAGTTCTATCCCTCAGAACTTTTTATCAGTCATTTCTTTGTTCTCATTCATCATTTATGAGTTTCTATGGAATTGCACTAATAGCGGACGACTTGCAGGAATTTGTACTGTTTCAGCTGCCAGTCTGGGAAATTAGAGCATCTTATGAAGGTAATATCATTGTTAGCTTGCCACAAAGTCATCATGGCATTTTGGAATCGCTAATGAACTTTTAACTGCAAAGTTATGCATTGTGGTGCTTGCTTTATGCTACTAATTAGAAGCTGTGGCACTTGCCTCAGCTAATAGTTTTCTTTCCAATCTGGCGCTTTGAACTTTCTAAAATCTGATGCAATAGACAGACTGCATCTCTATCACATATTTACGGTGTTTGTCTGGAGTGATACTATTTTCCGTGATCCTTCGTACTGCCAAGACCATTATGGCTATAAGGTAGCACATTATGCAATAGCTGTTACATATCCATTAGAGCTAACGTATAATAGAGATACCTTAATTGCCCTTCTCTGTTTCCTCCTTCCTGGAATGGTGGTGGGATAATTTTTTATTGCTTCATCTAGGTTATATATTCAAACGGGATTTGAAATTCTGGATGGAATGCGAACCGTACCTTTTGTTTTCAGAATATAGACGAATTGTTGTTGGGTTGCACTTGTTCATGTTGATTCACTTTCTTAAAAAAAAAAAAAAAAATAGCAAAGATGGTGTGAGACTCATTTTCCCTTGGTATTGGCAGGTTCATGAAAAGGATGTAATCGGCGTAACACACCATCCCCACCGTAATCTTGTTGCAACGTTCGGCGAAGATAGCACGATGAAACTATGGAAGCCTTGACGCATTATTTCTCATCTTGCGACTTTGCAATTGTTAGACTGTTGTAGATGTAATTGTTATTTCATTTATTGACCAGTGAAAGATTCCGAGTGTATTTTAGCGAAAGAGCGGTTATAATCTCCTTATTGGCCAACATTTTGTTGATATGCGTTTCGATGGAACCCTGTAATGCATTGGGTTAAACCCTTTCAAACCTGTTGTGTAACATGCATAGATGGTTCAATGTCGATTGGAAAATGAAGCAAGAAGTTGTTATGCAGCGACGATTAGGTTCTACCGTGACGGTGCAATGTGCCGAGTCTGTGTTGCCAAGACTAATTTGAGAATCGGGCCATTGGTCGGGGGTCGTTTTATATTGAAGACCAGGCTTTGGACAGGTCGGGCGGCGCAAGATGGGTACCGAGACGGAGTCAACTAGAGTGAAATGTTAAGATCATGGCGTAGCACATTTTGGCCGATCGCAAGATCAAAGGCAACGACCTCATCAGCCAATGGAGAGGTGAGACCTAGGTCTAGTTCGCCCTCGCCCAGATTTGGCAAGGGTTTATCTCGCAAGTGGCTAGGCGAGGCCGACCTCCCTAGATCCAGTGGGGGCTTGCCTTGCTACTAGCCGACAACCTCGCCGTTGGCTGGTCACCTTGCTCCGGCGACCGGTCGAAGGAAGGAGGAGTCGTCAAAAAAAATAAAGAGAAAAAAAATTATTAAAAAGTTATCTGTATCTGCATCAACCAAAAGGTTGGTGCCAATCAATTAAAATTAGTTAAATGGATTGAATTGGCACAAATATAAAAATTTAGGGACTACATTGACCAAAAAAAGTTTATAACTGAATTAGTACAATTATAATAAGTTTAAAGTTTTTTTTTTTTTTTTGATAATTCTCCCAAAAAGAAATATCAAAGATATCCTCAAGAATGTTCTTCCTACATATGTAGAAATAGATAAAATAAAATAAAATAAAATGATGCAATGAAAAAGCACGTGCAATAATACTTTTACTTAATTGCTAGCAATATTATTATTATTTTTTGGGCCAAGCTAGTAATATTAATTAGTAAATGGATTTTCCCAAAAATCTCAAATTATGTCAATTGTAATACATTTATCCTACTTTTTTTTTTTATAACACCAAAACTCTCGAAATATATTTACCTTTAGTTAAAATTATGCCAATAAATATCGTTGTCTGCATGGATGATGAAAGACAATTAGTATTAATACTAACGTGATTTAAGTGAAATGAAAATGATGTTAATTTATTTGGAATATCTGATACAATCTTGAGGGAGGACGAATGTGTCATAAATTTAGAATTTTTATGTTTGTTAAAGTGGGCATAATTTGAAGTTTAGATATATAAAGTAAGAAAATCTATGCAAAGCGCGGACAATGACCCTAATATTTCTTCAGGGTCCTCTGCTGGGACTCAAATCCAGCACAAGCGGGAGATACAGGAAGAGAGAGAGAGAGAGAGAGAGAGAGAGAGAGATATGGAAGACGCCAAGTTCGATCTCATGAAGGAGGTCAACTCTCATCTTCATCTTCATCTTCATGTGTGTTAATGTGTGGGTGTATCTCCTAAAAATTGTACCTTTCTACTGATCACAAAAGCCATGATGGTATCGGATGTTTCTTTCAGATGAGAAGCCATGAAGTCGCCATCGTCGAACTCAACAGCCTTCGGCCTTCTCGGGTACACCCTCCAAACCCTAATTTCGAAATTTCTTGCACCCTTCTCTTTTGAGCATTCGGTCATCCCAAAAAGCTGCGATCTTGATCCTGGCCCGTGCGCGAACGAGAAGGGTTTTATGGGTTAACGTGCTTCTTTTACACTGTGCGAAGTAACCCATGATAGATACTGGGATTGGTTTATGTGGGTTGTGCTGATTCAGTCGAATTGGTGTTGATGAGTGTATATGATTTAGGTGCTGTTTCTTCAGAAAAAGAAAAGCTATTTAGAGAGACTAAAGAAAGCTTCTTGCTGCAGTAGGAATGAATTATTCGTAAAACGGATGCTTTGTGTGGAGATCATTGCAGAATGATGTGGCAATTTCTTCTAGGTTCCAGAATAGATTGAAAGCTGTTGTTTTTGAGTGACGTTGCCCAATGGACCAGTGATTTCTCCCTTTGACATGTATATTAAATTTGATTCACAATAACAAGAAAGAAACACCTTCTGTTCTTTCATTTTTATTATTGGGAGGGGGTTGTTCATTTATGTCTGTTTTCTTGGTCAGTCTGTTTATCAGAGAAACGGGAACATCTACTTCAGGACAACGGTCCAGAAGGCGAAAGCATCGGAGCAAAGTATGTGAGCTGTCCTGTCGATTGGGTGACAAGACTTTTCATTCTGTGATATTAGCTTATATGATCGATGCTGATACTGACTACTTGGCAGAACAAATCGATTTGGCCAAAGCGAAGCTGGAGATGCTGAATGCACCGTGAAATTGGCACAACCTGGCAGATGGCAGATAGCTGACTCTAAAGCTTCTTCCGTTCTTCAATCTTTAGCAACAAGGTACTCGAGATTATTGTTTGACTGTGAACAAAAGTATGATGAGAAGCACCTTTGGAGCTGTAGTTTTGCAGTCTTTTGCTCTGGATCCCATTTGAATTTCTCTCAGATGGGTCTGCTAATGGTTAAATAGGAGCCACCCAGCTATTGTAATGAGCGTAGTGGATGGTACTACATGCTTGGAGTTCAACTGGTATCAGAAATGATAAATGCATTTTCTATACTAGTCTTGTTCATACTGAGTCACTGTTGCCATTTTTGTTGACTCATGTGTCTGCTTGCCGTGTACATTCAGATTGCCATATTCTCTGCTTTTTCTCAACACCACCTCTTCCCTGTGCTAATTTGTGCACACTCCCCCCAAAGAAGAATAACAGAAATAATTAAGAATGAAAATCCTATTATTCAACTTTGGCTACTGATTGTGAAGTTAAAAATTCAAGAGCAGCAGTATTTGGTCTCCTGCATTACCTTTATGTATAGAATCTGATTGAAATTCAGTTAAATATGTGGCGAACTTATGGACTGGGAGTGATGCACACTGAGCTAATCTAAGCAGCCAATGGGTCCACCTACAGAATGAGATTTTTCCTTCTTCCCCTCACTCCAGTTACCAAACATAAGGATATTTGGAGATAAAACAAGGTGGTTTCTGGATATGTAGCATGCTAGAGAAGGCACGGCTATGAGCGATAATCGATCTCTTGTAATCAGCCATGGTACAGCTGACCAAGGTTTGTTCGGAGGCTTTCTGCATTTCTCTTCTAGAAACAAAACGAACTGGGTACTACCAAACCAACTCAAATTGAAATTCCAAGTGAAACTAAACTGACTTGTCTACTTCATATTTACAAGAAGCGAATGTGATGAGATGTCGCCAAGCAACCTCGCTCATCTTTAAATGTTCTTCTCCAGGACTAAAGAAAATCGAGAAAATGATGCAGACCTAACTCCACCTAAAAACGTCTGTACTTCTTGCAATTCCTCAATAGACATCATATGCTGTAAGTCATCTATAGGACGTCGGCTTTGATTAGGCTCCCAAGCTCAGCACAGCACAGCACGGCACAGATAGCAGCTGAGGCTCTGCAGCAGGTAACGATATACTGCTGCTATTATCGGCAACAAAGACCTTCAACCATTTGAATCTTTTCACAGATAATCAATCGAGGCAAAACAAATATCATAATTTCAGCAGTTACGTATTTAACATCTGTTTCGCAAGTGACGTGTGCAAAACTAACAATATCATGCTGTAGATTGTCGATGTAGATATCCACTATCAACACACTGAACTAATTCAAATGTTAAGCCTCCTGGATTGACTTCTGCAACAGCACAGCACAACTGCCATAATCACAAGCGATGCATAAACTGAATTTGGTAACTTTGGCACCACTTTGCCAGACTCTCAGGACACCGTTGGCGGTTCTCTTTTTCGCCATTGCATCAGCAGGTGCCATGACCAATCTGGCAATTGGTCTCTGATCGATGACTATAATTGTGTCTGATCTTAGCCGTGGGATGAACCTCACGAATTCTTCACAATCGATTTCTCTGTCCAGGTTGACATCGCAGTCCTGTAAGCAAGGCAACGATACGACTTCCCAGCAGAAGCACCGCTGGATGCACGCGTCAGTTAATTTGTACATATATTCATTCCACAATTTTCTCCTCCTCCCGAACCCATCAATCAAACGCCAAAATGAAGGCTACAACAACCATCATATCAATGAGGATCCTCTCAAGAATTCCAAATGAAACGCTTTTCAGACTTCCACGGAGAGACATACTCTCGTCTGAGTTCTTCGGGCCTCTTCAGTTCAACTCTGGAGTGGTATCAAACATCTTGAGTTCAACTAATCATCGCTAATGTCCTATAACCATTAAAGCCATAAGTTCTCCAGCTTGCACAATGTGATCATCCGTATCTTCCATGTCAACTTCAACTTACATGATCTCTAAATCTGCCTTCAATGTGATTGGAGGCCATGCACATTTTAGCACCAATACTTATTATAGTCATTGCAGAGCCCAACGCACCTTTTCTCTGGGAAGCTCGGAGGCAGCAACTGAATGGCATGCCAAAACTTCACGGGCCACACCAACTTGTCTCAAATAGAGATATGAAGCTGTAATAGAACACTTCTTCAAAGGAATCCGTACTCTAGAAGTCCGAAATCCCGATGCGGTAATTGCTGTGTAAGGAAGCTCACATTGCAGAGAGAAAGAAGAAAAGAATGTAGAGCAATAAACTTCGTTACACAGTGTTATGGACTTTGGGAGTACCATTATGGATACAAGAAAAGTACCTATTATCATATTTCGGACTTGGTTTTTTGAAGGAGGATCAAAATGTGGGCCAGGCAGACGCTTGTTTATATCACTACGAGGGAGAAAACATTCAATCTACTGGCCGGGTAAATAAATATAAAGAGGTGTACGCCAGAGATTCTTACTTGTACACAAGCAAAACAGCTTAATGTGTTGTAAAATCTGTTGGAAAGTATGAAAAAATAAGGACAAAGAACAAATGTCAGAGACGGGCAAGCCTTTTTGGATGATGCTGCTCCTCGAAGTATGAAATTGGATAATTCCACTCATCAAAGTATGAAACTCGGTGCTATCATTTCTTGCTACGAAGTCCGCAAAGGAGTCGTGGATACTACTATACGAAAAACTCCATTGGTTTTCCTCCCAAGATACCACAGATCATTCTCTTTACTTCGCACAAAATAATTAGAAGAAATGAGAACAACTTCATACGTAAAATCCAACAAATAAATAGAAAGAAAAGAGAGAATTTCTTGTTTTGGTATGTTTTGTTTCCGATTTAGAGATTTTCTTTATAGGCAAATGAAGGAAAGGGTTTATAAAGAAACAAATCAACTCAAACATTGTAAAACATTTACAAATTGATTGCGGTCAAAATTTCTATTAGAGCCGTTACAAAACAAAGTCTTTGAACATTTCAAAACTATTGAAATATCCAACAATTCCCCACACATCTCAAAAGGTTTTGAAGATAAAATAATATAAAAGCTAGATTAAACTCAATTGAAATGCATATGAATTAGTGCCTTTTGGGGGTATGAACCAGACCTAGAAAGAATAAAATATAATTCACAAAATCATTAGTGAGATTTAAAACTTCTATGAACCAAAAATTTCTTCTTTGAAATATAATTCTTACCAATCATAGTACACCCACACACTTTTGTTGTATAACGCAATTGTGTGCTAATAGGTTATGTGCATGCTTGATTTATTATTAGTGCTCTAGAAATTTTGCCAAAATTCTCATAAGAGTGGTCCCAATCCACAATTAAATAGTTGATTCATCAAGTATATACTGCGGTTTAATACACCGCCAATAATGGATATGGAAATCATTAAGAGCTTTATTACAGTCTTGTACTATTCTCATCTTAGATGGAATAATGACTTTTGATGATGCATCACTAGATCAATAGATAATTTGTTATTACCCATATAAACCTACTTCAATCACAACATATGTAGGGTTACCATCATTAATGATTTTTCTCAATCGGCTTGAGTTCCATTCCCCTCGATCTATCATAAATTAATTTTTTTATCACCCATATGAATCTACTTCATGGGATCGCCAATTAGAGAGGGTGGATTATCATCATTATTGATTTCTCAACTGACTTAAGTTTCACTCCCCTTAATATATCATAAATAAATTTTCTTCCCAAATGTTTAGTTAGATTATCGACTGAATTCACTTCTGAGTTTACATAATCAATGTAATTCCATCTTTGAGTAGCTTCTTTACCACCTCATATCCCAACGGGATGTGTCTATTTATGCCATTGAAAGTTTTATTCTTTGATACAGAAGATGTAGGTTTCATTCCTAAAGGAATATCTGCTAAGAAGTTTTTTAACCACTTCGCCACATTGCCAACCAATTCTAGAGCTACAAACTCTTACTCCACTGTGGACTTAGCAAATATTATTTGTTAGGCTAATTTCTAAGTCACGACACTTCCACCAATGATGAACACATATCACTAATAGATTTTATCTCATCTGAATTTGACATCTAGTTAGCTTCATTGTATCCTTGTAATGCAACATGAAATCCTCTATATAAAATGCCATAGTTTATGATTCCTCTTTGATATTTCAATATTTTGTCCAAGGTAGTCCAATGATCATGATTGAGATTTTTTTTATATCTGTTCAATCTACACATAACATAAGCTATATCAGGTCAAGTGCAATTCATCAAATGCATAAAACTCCCAATAATCTTAACATACTCAAATTGATCCACTTTATCTCCCTTATCTTTCACTAATTGGGAATTAGCATTATCAGTAGTACAAACATGAGTGGCATCAAAGTATTCATACTTTTAAAGTAGTCTATCCACATAATGGTTCGGTTGGCTAACCGGAAAAATGAGTGTTTTAGCTAAAACGGGAGTGGAAATAGTGTCGTCCAAAACCTTTTGTAACCAATATTGCTTTGTCTTTATCAATGTAACTAGTATGATTAGATTTCCTTTTAAAAATCCATTTTCAACCAATCGATTTCACACCTGTGGTAAATCAATCAATTTCCAATTCAGAATAATCATCAATTCACATAATATTGTTTACCTCCTCTAGTCATAATTTGTTTCAAATAATCTAAATCAATATGAATTAAACTTAGCGATTCGAATTATCTATCTATATAAATATAAGGCTTTTTAGTTGCACATATTATACATTTATAAAAACATGTGTTTCTAATCCCAAAAATTAAACATTATTTTTGCATTTTCTTAATATAAGTAATACTAACATGTCCTAATCTATCATGCCATAAATCAATAGATTTAACCAAGTAAGCATAGGTAGTATTTTCATTGATAACGCTAGAAAACAAAAAGTCCATAATTACAATATAATCCTTTCCAAGCAAGGACATTATTTTTTTACCATTACAATCTTGCCATATTCGAATAACTCCTTCACCCCAACCTTTCCCAAATGAGATACAAAAACTAGGTTACCTTATATTAGTGTATCATTTATAGACAAAGTCTTGCCAAATGTGAGTTCAAGATTAATTTTCTATTTCTCAAGAGCTTAAGCAATTCTTGAATCACCAACATAAAAAATCTCTCCTCCTTCCCATACTAGAGTGTAGAAGGAAAATGCATTTTTGTTTACACAAATATACTTGGAAGCACCCAAGTCTATCATTCATTCTTTGACATTGGCCATATTATTGGCTTGAGAAATGACCATAGTGATGTCGTTAGAGTCATTTGAATTTTGGTTTACCAAGATTGTCATTTCTCATTATTCTCATTCTACACCGTGCTGCATAATGACCTGGTACCACAAACATAGCAGGAGCCTTTCCTTTTGAAGGTGGGGTGAGCAACTTTGGGTTTGTATTCAGGTTTTTCCTTATTATTTTTGTTTTGACAATTTTGTGGTTCACCTTGCATCAAGTTTGCCTGGGTAGCAATGTCCGTAGCTTTGGAAGCTTTGATCTCCTTGTGGGCTATGTCCTCATTGAGAATATGAATAACCAGATTGGCTAGTGACAATTGCTCATCTTTGTGCTTGAGTTGTTGCTTGTAATTATTCCAAGATTCCGGTAGCTTTTCGATCAACAACCCCACAATAAATTCTTCTTGTAAATTGATGTTTTTTGCCTTCAAGTCCTCCACCAACTTGTGATATTCGTTGATCTGTGTCTTGATCTCTTTATCATCAGACATTTTCCACCAACAATAATTTCTGATCACACATTTTTGTCTACCCATATCTTTGGTAGTGTACTTTGCAATCATGGAGTCCCATATTTCTTTTGCTTCTTTATATAGGTAATAGACATCAAACAATTCATTAGAAAGCGTACTGATAATTGTGTGCCTACATACCTTATTAGCATGTATCCATTGTTCTCGTAGCTTATTGTCAATTGATACGGCCTCTGTAAGTGTGAAAGTTACCCCATGTACATCTAGAATGGAGAAAACTCTTTCTTGCCACCTTTTAAAGTTGTTGCCATTAAAAACTTCAATCTTTGATATGTCTAGAAGTGGTAGTGGTGGCAGCACGACAGGAGCAGCGGGGATGGATGCATCAATGGTGGCGGTGGCAGCAATTATATGGAGTAGCCACATTGTTGTAAAATATGTTGGAAAGTATGGACAAAAATAAGGAGAAGCATACAAGCATTGTTCTTAAAGATAATTAGTGGTTATCCTCTTAGGATACAATAGATCTTTCTCTTTACTCCGTACTAAATAAATAGAGGGAACATGAAGAACAACGTTATATGTAAGACCCAACAAATAAATGAAATGAAAAGAGAGAATTTCTTGCTTTTGATATGTTTTCTTTGTGATTTGGAGATTTTCTTTGTAGGCAAATGAAGGAGAGAGTAAATAAAGAAACAAATCAAATCAGAAGCTACAAAACCATTATAAATTAATGAGAAATGATTATAACCGTGTAATAGTGTCACGATCATACCTCAACCACAAGTGTTATAAATGATAAAACAAATATAGAAATCATGGGTGGACCCACCTCTAGCCTTGTGACCAGCATTCCACCGTGAGACTGTTACACAGTTATGCTAGAGGTGCTCTAATTGCGGTCAAAATTTCCATTAGAGTCACTACAAAACCATTGATATATCCAATAATATAGATCTTCAAACCTTAGATTAGCTCTTTCAACATCTCTTACCGCTAAAATTTCCTCATTTGCTTTCACCCCCATTCCTTTCCTAAATAATATGCTAGAACTGTCAAAAGCATCTAAAAAGTTCGCTAACAATTGCTTGCGTTTATCAACTAATGTGCCTTGTCTTGGGTACTCTATTGCAAAATCGAAGCATGACAGGAAAATATGTATGAAGCATCATAAACACACGAATAATGGAAAATTCCATTAGAACTTAACCAACATCATATACAAGATCAAAAGCAGAATGTCCTGCATCAACAGCAACGAGGGTGCTGCTAGACAAAGAATTCTGTGACTGTGAGAATGAACTGAACTCTTACGAGTCAAAAGGACCCGAGAATCACTGGTAGAAACTTCCAGGAAGCATGGATAGGACAGTAACCTCTAGTAATTGAAAGGGTTTTGATTTAAAGTAATTCATTCTGCAGATAGAAAGGTGACGATTGGATCCTTGTTTGAGATTCATTGAGTGGATTCTTATCTTAAATAGCTTGGACGGTTCATCTAGCAACGGTTGTCACCAGCGGTGGTGGTTGACATTGGTTTTAACCATCATCATTGAACTTACTGAACCACAGCAGCGTCAACAACACAGCCAACTAACTAAAACGATTTGAGCTATGGGAGGTACTTCCAAATTTGTATGAAATTATAAGCAATGCATCGAGCTCTACCGTCAATTAAACATACCCTCAGTCACCTTGGCTATGCAAATTTTGTAAGCTAAGACATATTGAGTATACAAGCTAGTCCCCGTAAAAGATCTGGCAGCTTCAGGGAGATAAAAGCTTTTCAAAAGATTAGGAACTTCCTCTCAACAATATGAAGCACTTCCATTTATTAGCTTCCCTCTCATTGATTAAATAAAAGATCATTGGAGCATCTTCCAGGAAAGATGGTCCTCAATTCCAACTCCACTAAAAATAGATCAATTTGTTCTTGTCAATACCAGCATCATACACCAATCTGAACGAGGCCAATTACACACCATGCCACAATCAAGCATACTCAGTTTTTTTTCCCCTTGTAGAGCAAAAGCAAATCCTCCTGGCCACAAAGGACCGTTCGAGCCTTCTTTTAACATGACACGGTGTCAAGCGACTCCCATGGCTCGAATGCACAATGCGTATATTGGTTAGGTTTGTTTAGGAAAAAAAGAATGATTTGAAAAGTTTTTTTTTTTTTTTTAAATCATCACCCATATCACTTACAAGAATGGATGAATGAATGCACGAAATATATTTTTATTTTCTATGAAAATATTTAGACATAATTTTAATCAATGATGAAAACATTTTTATTGATTAACTATTTGAAGTTATACAAATTATTATTTTCTAGAATGTATTTTTCAAATTATTAATTTTTCACGAAACGAACAAATCCTACTTTCTAGAAAATTATTTTTCAACTTTTTGATATTTGGATGACGGAAATTAATCGATTTAAGGAAAATGTTTTTCATTATTTGTAAACAATAAAGTTAGATTTGAAGAAAACGAATTCCCCTTTTAATAAGAATGAAATTACTTTCCTTCAACCACCAAACAAATGATAGGTAACTATTTTTCTTAAAGATGATTTTCATAGAAAATATTTTCTGTATTATGAAGTTTACAATAAAACAAATACACCATTTTTCTTAATTGACTAACATAGTAGACGAGGAAGGGATTGTGGTCCCTCTGTTACGCGTTGACCCTCTTTTACACGCATCATCAACATGGGAATCTTGGGCGCGTTTGGTAACGATTTTGTTAAACGGACAATTACGATCGAAAATGATTATTTTTATTTTGTTCCGAATTGATTACGAGTAAAAGAACGCGTTTGGTAATCGTACAAAATTTCGATTCTAGAATAGAATTGCGTTTGATACCGTGTTCATGATTACGTTCCAAATCAATTTATTTTAATTTTTAAATAATTTTTATAATTATTTCCTTTTTTTATTTTTTATTTTTATTTTTTTCTCCTATTCTAATTCTTCTTTAGGCTGGTTGCTAGCCCTCGGCGAGGCCGGCCCTCGTCGGCTTCGAGCCTTCTTGGCGGTTGGGCGAGACCCGCCTGGCCACCGTGGCGGGGTTGGGCGAGCCTCGCCGGTGGCTAGGCTTGCCTCCGGCGAGCTTGCCAAACCTCGCCCTAGCTTTGCGGAGCCTCGGCGAGCTCGTCGGACCGGTCGCCGGCGGCCGGCGGCGTCGACCGCGGCGGGCGGCGGCGGACGATGGCGGGTGACAGCGGTGGCGCGGCGCGGCGGGCGGTGGTGAGTGGGCTGTCGCGGGATGGCGATCGATGAAGAAGAAGAAAGAAGAAGAAGAGTTTTGATTCTCAATTTTGTTCTCGAAGAATCAACTCTTTTTTTTATTCTTAATTCTCGTCCCAAACCGATTTTGGGAACAAATTTGTTCCCGAAACAAAAATTTTACCAAACGCGATTCTCCCCAAATTGATTATGGGAACAAAATCAATCGACGCTTTGTTGGGATGGTTAACAACGTGCCCTTACTCGCTGGCAGATCTTAAAAAAATCTGAAGTTGCCATCAACAAAAAAGTCAATGATGTGTTACAAAACCCACCAGTCAGAAGGGACAACCTCAGTAACACTCCCATCAGAATCATAGCTCCGGTTGCATTGAAGTTGAAGATGGCCTGAGGACCATCTCTGGGATAAAAGGAATACATAGACAACCAGACGATTGCCTGGCGTTTCTGGTGGTCCTGTCCAGTAATTGTGAAACTAGAAATCTTGCAATGGATCTTTCTTGAGAAAAGGGTAGTCATAAAAAGATCCAGGAATATCTATTTCGACGGCTTCACTCCTTTGATTGAAGCATTTCCCTCTTTAAAGACATAAAGGCCGTGAACTATGTACATGATATATTGCTGTCCAGATAAGATGTAAATATTCAATCTCTCTGCCTCTGTAACTAACAGCATAACATGCATTCTCCTCAGGAAGATCAGGGAATTTGTGACGATGCACGTCTTTGGCAGATGGGATTCATGGAAGAATTTCAAAAGCTTAATTGGGGGTAACTCTCAAGAACTAATGCATCTAAATTATTCCAACAATAGCCGAACACAGAACAATTCAAAATCAGTTCAGCTTCGCTCTTTCCGACAGACAGCACTTCCCAATTAACAAATTCAAACAGAACACTAGTACATCTAATGAACCCCTGACTCAGTATAACTAAAATTTGTTCAGAAGCTTCTGCAGTTCTCTCTTTTTAGAAGAACTGAGTAACTGGTTTTCTCTTTTAAATCTAATGAACCCTTGAATCCTGCATCATACTGCGACTGGATGTGAAGAGACCAACATAACTATGCAAAAGCAGAGGAAGAAAGAGGGACCCAAAACACTGAAAATATTCCAAGCAGATCCCATTTTTTACTTCATATTTATGAAAATGGGAATATGATTAGATGTTAAGAAGCAACCCTCAACAATATAAAAAGAAATTCTCTAACTTTAATGTGACCATCATGTCTGAAACATATCTTTAAATGTTCTCCAAGATTAAAGAAAATCAAGAAAATAAAACAGACCCAACTCCATTCATCTGTAATGCTTGCAATTTCTCCACGACCATAATATGCTACAAGTTATCCATACGATGTTGGCTTTGATTAGGCTCCCACAGCTCAGCACAGCACAGAGCTAAGTCTGTGCAGCAGGTGACAATATCCTACTGCTATTTTTGTCGACAAGACCCTTCAACCATTAGAATATTTTCAAAGATAATCAATCAAGGCAATATAAATACAATAATTTTAGCTGTTAAGTATAACCTTTGTTTCACAAGTGACATGTACATAACTACAATATCATGCAGTATATTGTAGATGTAGATATCCAATACCAACATACTAAACTATTGCGAATATTAAACCTCCTGGATTGACTTCTGGAACAGCATAACTGCCATAGTCACAAGCGACGCATAAACTGAATTTGGTAACTTTTGCACCAATTTACCAACTACTGGAACACCCTCAGTAGTTCTCTTTGTTGCCATTGCAACAGCAGGTGCCACAACCAATGTAAGAATCAATCCCTGGCTGACGACTATAAATGTGTCAGCTGTTAGGCGCTGGATGAACCTCACAAATTCTTCACGATCGATTTCTCCATCCACGTTGACATCGGCTTCCTGTGCACGAGGCAACGAATATGCTATCATACATTTCAAGCAAAACACCATAAGATGTATGCATCAGTTAATTTGCACAAATACTCATTCCACAATTGTCTCCTCCTCCCAAACCAATGTATCACTGAGAATCCTTTCAACAATTCTAAATAAAACACATTTGAGACATCTACAGAGAAATACATTCTAGTTTGAGTTATTCAGACATCTTGAGTTCAAGTAATGATTGCTAATATCCTATAACCATTGAAAAGCAACAAGCTCTATATCTTACACAATGTGATCATCCATATCTTCCATGTCAACATCAACTCAGATGCACTATAAATCAGCCATCAATGTGATCAGAAGCTAAATCTTTTAGGACCACTGATTACTATAATCATTTGCACAGCGTAACACGCCTTTTCTTGGAAGTTCAGAGTCAGCATCTGAATGGCATACCAAAACTTGACAGACCACACCAACTAGTACCTAATAGAAATATAAGGCAGTAGTACGACACTTCTTCAAAGAAATCCATACTCCAAAGTCCAAGATCCCCTCGTGGCAAGTGCCGTGGAAGGAGGCTTGCATTGCAAACAAAAAGAGGAACAAAATGTAGACGAATAAACTCCATTACACAGCATAATGCACTTTGGGCGTACCATTAAGAGTACAAGAGAATTACCTGTATCATTATTCGAACTTGGTCTTTTGAGGGTGGATCAAAATGAGGACCAGGCAGATGCTTATTCATATCACTACAAGAGAGAAAAAAGAAAACTTCATCCTACTTGCCGGGTAAATAAGTATGAAGAGGCGTTCGCCAGAGATTCTTACTTGTACACAAGCAGAACAGCAATATATAGATCTTCAAACTTCAGGTTAGCTCTTTCAACATTGTCTGTCACGCGATCGAAAACCTTATCGGTAATCTTCCTGATTTGCTTTCGCCTCCATTCCTTGCCTGAACAGTATGTCAAAACCGTCAAGTGCATCTAAAAGTTCACTAACAAATGCTTTATCTTGGCCACCATATTGCGAAATTGAAGCATCATAAACGCACTCGCGCCTAAGATGCACCAAAAATGCGATTTTTAAGCATACATCCGATAGGATAAGCAATATAAAGGACGCATTCAGATCCCCCGACACCAACAATTACTTTTCTCGCAATAGAAAACGGAATATTCCGTTAGAACTCAGCCAACCCCCTATACAAGATCGATAGCAGAACGCCCTGCATCGAACAGCAACCAGGGCGCCGCTAGACAAAAAAAAAAAAAAACCCGACAGTTATCTAGCATACCCAGACACGAAATCCGTCCGAAAGGAACCGAGAGCCATCGGCACACGGATAGAACAGTAGTAACCTCCAGGCTCTCGATCCGAAACATTCACGCTGCAGATAAAAAGGCGACGACTTGTTCGCGACCCATCGAGCGGTGCGTACATAGCACGACAACCCACATCTCGATTCGACATCAAAATGCATCGCCACGCCACAAGTCTCGGGAGACGCCCCCGAATCGTCCTGCTCGGAGAGGGCCGATTGCCCGGAACGACGACGAATCGGACAGCGAGCAAGAGATAGAGAGAGCGAGGGAGAGAGATGGCGGGTCGGTGTACCTTGGAGCTTGTCGAAAATCTGCCCCATGGCGTCGTCGTCGTCGTCGTCGGAGCGAGGTGCGAAGCTCGAAGTCGAATCTCTCTCTCTCTCTCTCTCTCTAGAAATGACACGGGGAGGTCGATACGACGTAAGGGAGATGGGATCCTCTGCGCGCGGCTCCGACGCCGAGGGGAGATGCGCCGGCCCGCGTGCCGACGTGGAGCGCTCCGATTGGTGGGGCTGTCCCCGTTGCGATGAGTTTCGGTGGGCTCGCGAGCACGGAGATTCGTGTCCCGAAATATCCCCCGGGGACGGCCGACACGTGTCGCCCTCTTTGTCCGGAGCTGAAGAGTGGGTGGGCCCTCACTTATCTTGGGGTTCCGCTGTTCGGAGGAAGCCACGTGTGCGGGGAGGAGCGAGGGTTCGTAGGATTTCTTGTCAGTTCTCGTAGCACGAACTTCTTCGATCCACTCAAAATTTATAGGGATAATCACACAAATAATTTTAATATGCAATGCGAATCTTGAATTTTAATTTATTTTCAAAATTTGTATACATATTCAATTTTTTTTTTTTGGTAACTCAGGATCTGTTGG